>JAYESA010000020.1:36747492-36764992 GCA_036927795.1 Iris macrosiphon
TTCTCTATAAGAGGTGGAATAGAATAACCTGGTTGAAGCGTAATGATCATACGTTTGTAATGCATTGTATGTCCCCAAAATAACGATAGATATGTCAAAAGCAGGTCCAATTACGCAAATTTGGTTCTTAGCAGGAACAGAACAAACTATGTCGAGTCAAGAGCATCTTCATTCCTATAGAAAATAGTGGATGAAAAAATCCACAGCGGATCATGTCCTTCAGCCTTGATTCCGGCTATGAAGATCTCCGGAGCCATATTCTTATGACAGCAGAACTTCTCTCTTTTAATAACAAGTCTATAAGAGACAACAATCCAGTTGCTGCAAACCAAGTTGCAAGGTATGCTACTACAAATCAAGAGTCCTTGAGGTCCACTGCATTAACTGGACAGCTGACCCAATTACTCCAGCAGATCAGTTAAAAAAAAAGGAAACTCAAAAATCAAAACCTTCACATGCTACAGGTACTATTCTTGATTCACTTACTGCATTTCTCTCTCTCTCTTGCTTCTTGATTCACTTTTACTGCATTTATCACATGCTAACAGATAAGACGCGACACGGAGACACGAACACGACACCTATTTTGGTGTGGCCTAGTGTATTTTAGAGCGTCTGTCTGGATTGGGTAAAATATACGTATCTGACATGACACGGTCCAGATTTTTGGGGTATCTGTGCTTCCTAGTTCTAGTATTTTATTTAGTCATTCATTTCCTTGCACTACAACTTTTATCCATGCTCACTAATAACTGCAATGTTGTTTTGACTCGATCTGTGATTGTCCAGGGAAGAAGATTGGTGGACGAGTTTACTCAAAAAGGTTTACATTTTGCTGCAACCACCTACCAAAACCAGAATGTTTCTGGCTTTTCAAGTCCAAACTTCAGTGAGCAATAAATAACCTGTGGCATAAAATATTAGGACACTCCTTCAGTAATATCCCGTTCTGCTCAAGCGGACTGCCGATTCAAACGGCAAAAGTGCAACGTCCCGACCCGCTTTGCTCAGGCGAGAACACTCGTTTGAGGCAAAGGATATCCAGACTTGTCCCTTCAGGTGCTCGGCTTAGGCTTTCAGAGGCTCGCTCGACGTATCGCTCAACCAAGACGAATCATCGCTAAGATGGGTGGCTACGGTGAACTTGTCTTTGCTTAGCCAGCACACTTAAAATATGGAACGATATATGCTAGTCGCTAGGTGAATCACCCCATGCATGCTAATAAAAATACAACGCACCTAGCTAAGGGAATAATTCCAACTTGTACTGCTCGCGCTAGAACATGAAAATAAAATATTGCTTATATTCAGACCCTCGCATGCTACCTCTGGCCTTGTGCAACTAGACCTCGCTATGCCTCGAGTAGAACGATATACATATATTCTGTCGTGCAGTGTGGCAAGTCTTATCCCATCTTTTTCCTACTGAAATAACTATTGCTTCATGTGAAGCTGGCATTCCCAGTTTCATCATCAAATACTAGTAACCTTTTTTATTTAGTCCATTCTGATGTATGGGACCTGCTTCTATTGAATCTTTTGATGGTTTGAAATATTTTGTTGATGATTGGTCAAGAGCTACATGGTTGTATTTGATGAAATCCAAACTGAACTTGGTGAAATATTTAAGAGCATCTACTTTACAACATGGTTCTTAATCAGTTCGAGTTTCAAATAAAGATTTTTCGATCTGACATAATTTATGAAAAGAACGACTTTTATGAATGATCCTGGCATAATCCACGAAAGAAGGCGTGTTGGCACTCCTCAACAAAATCGTGTGGCGGGATGAACGTTCCAAAAAGATTTTGGTCTCAAGGTGTGTAACTGCTGCTTATTTGATCAATAGGTTACTCAGTGGACTCCTTGGGTACAAGTCTCCCAAATGCTTAAAAATAAAGGGCTCAATCTGACACATTTGTGCATATTTGGATACTTGTGTTCATATCGAGGCTCACATGCGTGACAAATTTGATCCAAGATCCATAAGGTGCGTTTTTTTTCTTGGCTACTCTTCCACACAAAATAGGGCTACAAGTGTTATGATCCGAAAACAAGGAAACTGTTTGTTTCTCCAGATCTTAAGTTTTGTTGAAACAAAACCCTTTCTCAGAAAATAAGGTTGGAGATGAATTATGAGGGTGGGTATAATATTGAACTTGTCCCTCTCCCTATAGTTGATTCCATTGATTTCCTTCTCTATTGAATAATGGATCTTCTGTTGATATAACTGAACAACCTGACGTTCAAGATGGGTCACTACATGAGTCGACCAGGCACCACTAGCAACCATGCTTCTCCATCTCCATTGTCACAATCAACTCCACTCCACTCCACAGAGTTGGATAACATTCCTCCCAGTCCATCGTCCCAACTAGCTCAATCCAGAACACGAATACAGCCATCAAGAACACGAAAACAGCCAGTAAACTTTCAAGATTATGTTAGCTGCATACAATTAAATATCCAATCTGGAATTATTTGGATTATGGAAATGTTTTTTTTCATGGGTATTCAGCTTTTATAAGCAAAATTTCAAAGGTTTGTGAACCAACCAGTTTCCAAGAAGCTGCTAGTCGAAGTGTGTGGGCAGGTGCGATGAAGGAAGAGCTTCAAGCTCTTGACGAGAATAATACCTGGAGAATTGTCAAGTTACCAAAAAGGAAAGAAATTAGTTGGGTGCAAGTGGGTTTACAAGGTTAGATAATCGAGTGATGGATCGATAGAGAGGTACAAGACAAAGGTTACTTGCCAAAGGGTTCACACAAACATGTGACATTGATTGTTCGTCAGTAGAGATGTTCCCACTGGTGCCCCTTCTTCCAATGGTACTATAATTCTTATTCCTATCTCTGAATTCTCTTTTTTGGTCTATCTACATTCCAGGAAATTCATACGCTCCATAGACAGTGCAAAAAGTAGAGTGTTCGTCAGAGCAAGCCGTCTTATTCTATTACCATACATAATTGGGAGAAACTCATCCGCTAGAAATGTTTTATTTCGTTTCGTTTCCGTTCTTCATTTCCTTATTCTCGAATCCATGGGGGGCTTGTCATATTTATAATCTTTCTGCGGTCTGCTCTGTTTACAATTCTTTTGTACTCTCTTCTCTTTTACCACGTGATAGGTCAGCGAAGCGCGAGCGGGCGCAGAGAAGGAAAGGCCAAACACTTCGGAGCAAGTGCAATTAAGGAAGAGCTTCAAGCTCTTGACAAGAATAATACCCGGAGAATTGTCGAGTTACCAAAAAGAAAAGAAATCAGTTGGGTGCAAGTGGGTTTACAAGGTTAAATACTCGGATGACGGATCGATAGAGAGGTACAAGACAAGGTTAGTTGTCAAAGGGTTTACACAAACATATGACATTAATTATAAAGAAACATTTGCTCCAGTTGCAAAAATGAGCACCGTTCGTGTCCTTCTTTCTATTGTTGTCAATCATGACTGGCCATTGTTTCAAATAGACGTAAAAAAATGCATTCTTGCAGTTTATATGAATCTTATCGCGCACCCCCCCCCCCCCCCCCCCCCCCATCCTCAAGAAGGTCAAGAAGCTCTGCTTTGCAAACTAAACAATCACCTTGAACATGGTATGCAAAACTTAGTTTGGTTCTCTTAACTTTTGGTTTTGCATGAAGTGGTGCAGATTCCTCATTGTTTGTTAAAAGGTGCATGTCAGGAACAACTGTCGTGTTGGTATATGTTGATGATATTGTTATTACTGTAAGTGACATGGGAGAAATTAATCTTCTCAAAGCTCTGCTGCATAAAAGGTTCGCTATCAAAGATATTGGATTTCTAAATTACTTTCTTAGAATGGAAATTGCCTACTCAAAGTAAGGTTTGCTTCTCAACCAGAGAAAATATGTTCTTGATTTACTACGAGAAACTAGAAAGATGGGTGCAAAACCAGTCGATAATCCCATAGAAAGCAACAAAAAAACCGGCTTACATGAAGACGAGTTAACCAATATTGGCAGATATCAAAGACTAACTGCCAGATTAATTTGTCTCACCATTACATGTCATGATATCATTTATGCAGTGAGTCAAGTTAATCAGGTTATGCATTCTTCTCAGACTAGTCACATGAAAGCAGTTGATCGAATTCTTCAATATTTGAAAGGATCACCAGGAAGAGGATTTCTAATGAAGAAAATTGGTCATAATCAGATTGTTGGACATGGTGACATCCATTGGGCAGGATGCCAAATTGAGAGAAAATCTACAGCTGGATTTTGCACTCTTGTTGGAGGAAGTTTAGTAACGTGGAAAAGCAAAAAAGCAAAACATGGATGCTCGCTCTACTGCTGAAGCATATTATAGAGCTATGTCATCCATAACCAGCGAAATAGTTTGGCTTTGGGCATTGTTACATGATTTGGGATTCGGTTCTTCAGAACCATCAGATTTGTATTGTTATAACCAAGTGGCTATGCATATTGCTTCTAATCCCGTCTTTCATGAAAGAACGAAACATATTGAAGTGGATTGTTACTTTGTTCGAGAGAAGGTTCAATCTAATGTAATCAGAACTCAATATGTCCCTACAATGAGCAGCTTGCTGACATTTTTAACCAAGGAATTGCCTTCAACTCGGTTTCAAGAGATACTGTTCAAGCTTGGCTCTTTTGACACCTTCCGGGGGGGGGGGGGGGGGGTTAGTTGTTCTAGGAAGTCCAAAAGGGTCTTGGATAGTTTAGGAGTGTTCTCTGCATATTGATGATTGTACTCTTATATAAGGTCTGAAGCTTAGTATTTCTACTTATGAAAAAGATTTAAAACTCGTAAAGTGGATGTAGGCTACAATCCTTAATGATTGCAAAAACCTGAGAAACTTGAGCACTGCATCCTTAAAACAAGCTTTATCTACATTGAAACATCAAAACTACGTACATTCATAAGAGGTTGCTCTTCACTCCTAACATCCCATACTCTTTTCTTGATGAAGGCAGACAACAAGACGCATATATAAAATACTACTGGTGCTAGCTCACCTCCCATTTTAACAATTTACATAACCCTGCATAATATCCCCGTTATTTTCACATATTGTCAGCAACGATGACGAAGGGACAAACTTTCAATGTGTTGCCGTAAGCACCACTGTTCCCTCCACCTGAAGATATCGACACATGTCATGTAACAAGAAGATAGAAAACTTGGGTGGATGTATGTTAAGAGCAGGATTCTGAAGGAGCTCTCTATGGCTCTTCAGTCATACATTTCCAGTTTTTAGTGAGTGAGATTAGTTTGACAAACAATTGATGATATACTTGGTTCTAATGTTCTTCATATTCTCTACTTAAATCACAACTTCTAATTTGTGTAGACTACAAATACCTGGAAAGTGGCACCACATATCTCCTCCTCATCTGCCAAAGTTGCAGTCACTTTGTTCTTAGGGTTCTCGTAGCTCTTCAGCCCCCCAAGATTGTTCGAGTAGAAACACCCTATAATCGAAAATTCACACCATTCATTATCTACAGCTAAAATTATATTGATTCATATATGTTGCTCTATACATAAATAATCTTCACTACCTTGAGGAAATGGTGCTAGTGACTTGCCACAGGATCCTTTGAGTAGATCCACATCATCACCGAAGGCTACACATCCATCTGAAGTGATCCCCCAAAACAAAGGCACCTTCCCTTGTGCATCCTGTTACACAGATATAACTTATGCATCACAATTAGGGGAAAACATGAATGATGCTATTGATACATACGAGATTTGGACTTACAGAAGCTACAAGCAGAGAGGAAGTGGCTTTGTCGAAGATCATTAAGGAGAAATTCCCTATGAGATGACCGAGCATGAAACTGGCAGGATAAGGAGCTCTGTCTCGAAGGGTCTTGTAGGCCTCCAAGATGAGCACTGCCTCGTTTGTGCCCTTCGATAGACCGTAGTGATGCGTCAGGCTGCCGAGGTTGTCGAGCACCCCCTCGAATAGGCAGAATATCTCGTCCTTTGCAGCGAATAATCTACACCAGATTGAGCATTTTACTCTGGTTTAGATGGTTTCTTCGGCAAAAAAATTTAAACATGAAAGTATGTGCCGTACCAGTAAAATATCATGATTTAGGCCTTGGATATATTATGGACTAATAATTTTACCCACTTTTGACATTTATATTTAAAGCATAATTTTGATTCTACTTGTGTGCCTTCTGGTCCAGATAACCCATCCTGAAACTTGAAACTAAAGATTTTAAGTTTCAGTTGAACCACAGAAAAGAAACCCAAAGTAATCTGAGCGGACTTTCTCCTTGGACAATATGATCCATATTCCAAATTCCAGATAATAAGATTGAAAAAAAAAAAACCCATCTAGTTGACATTCTTGTACATCCTTCAAAGTTTATTTATTTAGTGGAAAAAAGGAATATATAAAACTTGGAAACGAAACTAAGAATAGGCAAAAATTAACAACTTGGTGAAACAACAAAGATAACTTGAACTTTTAGCAGTTTATCTATTTTACTATGGACCTAGGGAGGAGGCACTAGAGGGTTGATGTCAGGTTGACATTTGGTCATATTTTTATTATCATTTCTTTATGAAGGTTTTTATAATTTAGCCCTCTTAACTCTATGAGATGCAAAGTAGGCAAAACATCATATAATGGGGTAAATGATAAAAACATAAAGATGTTTTTGAAATCAGTAGTTATAAAATTAATCATAAGAAGAAACATAGATTTAGGTTGTGAATTCTGAAAATGGCCGTACTCAAGGAAAATGATGTTTCACTCTAAGCCAATTTTTGTTGGGGTCCAGCCTCGATTTGAGGTGTTTAGGAGCAGTCTGGGATGTCGTAGGCTATGTTACTTGGACTCGGGTACGAATGTCAAGTACGGGTACATATCCAAGAGTCGGACCTTCAACTCATAATTGAAGGACACACGGACTCGGCTAAAAAGGAACCAAATTTTGGATAGGGGTACGGAGATATGACTATTAAAATAAATACATTTAAATATGGTTTCATAAAAAGACACATAATGTAATTAAATTTGTATATCTTCATAAAAGACATGTAATTAAATTTGCACGGTCTCATAAAAAGACATTATCGAACTAAATTTATATGATTTCATAAAAAGACACATTTGTAATAAAGTTCGCATTGTTTCATATATTTAAGCTTATAATTAAATTTGCATGATTTCACAAAAAAATATCGTGTAATTAAATTTGTAAGGTTTCATAACTTTACTACCAATCCACCATATTAAAATAAATTATCTACTTTACTACCACATTAAAATAAAGTATATACTTCACTACCAGTCTTCCGATTGTCATCATAAAGGACCATGAAAGATCTGATTGTCACTATGGAGGATCGGATGCGGATTCCATATCCATACCCATGTCCTACCCGGTGGACACGGGTACTTCTCCTAAAGTGGAGAGTCCGAGTAACATAGGTTGTAGGAGCGTTGGAGAAGTAGTGGTGATGATGAGGTGTTTCGGCAGCTGACAGGGGCTCAAAACTTAGTCAAAATAGCAGCAGCAAAACTCCGACGGTATACTGTCGTTATACCGCCCAAAGTTACGCTTTTGGTCATTTTGTCCAGAATGAATTCTGGTTGTCTAGTGGTATACCGCCGGTCGAAATTTTATTTAGTATGATGCCCGAATCAACATATTTTTGGACCGTGTGTTCTAATCTTGACGACCAGGCTCGTTCTTGGAGATAGTATGGAGAGGAAATTTGTTCGGGAAGTCATCGACCTCTCCGTGGGGTTGATGAGTGATTACATTGTGTATATTCTTCTTCTTTCTTGAGATTTGTGAGGGGTTGAACTTGAGGGCAAATGGTTCAAATATATTTGTATTCAATATTGTAAAATTGAGTTATATAGATTGATATTTGTCATGTGACATAATTACCAATATATACGACTATCTTGGTTCTCGTGCGAGTTTGTAGTTCGTTATCTTTAAGTGAGTTGGTATCGTTTTTGCAGCATTTTTCGGCCAACAATTGGTATCAAAGCTCTCAGGTTTTCGAGAGGAAAGGTGAAACCATATCTCCGAAGAAGATGAACACACATAAGTTACCCTTACAGGGGAACTGGACGATCTGAAAACCAAGGATGGAGGATCTACTCTGATACAAAGATTTGTGTGGTTCGTTGACGGACGACGACATCAAACCATCGGACAAATCTGTTGATGAGTGAAAAATGGTAGATCGAAAGGTTGTTGGATTCATTATTCACTAGTTGGACGATTCGGTATTTCATCACGTGTCTATTAAGAGTTCAACAAAAGCATTATGGGAGAAGCTGCATTCGCTGTAGAACGAAAGATAGCTAGCAACAATGTATTTCTTAATCGCCAACTCGTCAACTTAAAGCACATGAAGGGTGCATCGGTGGCACATCATCTGAACCAGTTTAGGGCATTATCAATCAACTGTCGGTAACGAAGATGGTGATTAAGGATGAGCTTCAGGCTCTACTGCTATTGAGTTATCTGTCGGAAAGTTGGGAGACGTTGGTGGTGTCTGTGAGCAACCCCGCGTCTGATAGAGTTGTCACGATAGAGGAAGACAATTAGTTTGTTGAATGAGAAGATCCGACGTAAGCAATCAGAATCGCCACATGAATCCGATCTTGTTGCTTCCTACAGAAAGGGAAGACTCAAGTCACAGTCAGGAACATTAGCGAGTTATCAGAATCTTGCAAGAGTGGACCGTAAAAAAGACTACTATTACACTGACGAAAGAGGTCATTTTAAACGGGACTGCATGAAGCTCAAAGATGAGAAGGCTAAAGGTCAGGATGGATCATGTAGATTTTATGGCTATTGAAGATCTCATCAACGCACCAACCAACGTAGAAGAACCTTGTTGTTACACATGTCATGACGGAATTTGGATCTTGGTTGGGGGCGTCGTACTACGCCATTCCATGTAGGAAAATCTTTACGTCATATCGAAGCGATATATGTTGTGGTATGTACATGCTCAAACCGTTGAGGTATACAGACAGGTCGCATGCATCGGATGACGACTCGAGTAATATTCAACATGAGTTTGTGGATCGTCGAAAACTTGTCAAGGGAAGTCTTAGAGATTATTTGAGGAATATAGAGAATTTGGTTCGCCTGGACAAAGCAATGAATAGAGGTACGTCAAAGCTTGAGGGTCAGTCTATCGATTCCACGACAGCTGGTTGGTCTCCAAGTGGGAGTCGTTCTACGAATCCGATTTTTGTGATGGATAGTTTCCCAAAGTCTAACGAAGCAACATCAGTTCCAGCAGTTTGAAGCTAAGGAGGAGATCAAGCAGTTTAGCAACCTCGATGAGACGGGTATACCTTTATTTGCACAACTCGGGGGAAGTTGCGGATCATCGACGACATGCAAAGTGCATGATTTTCTGCTCACAGATGCTAGTGTACAGAGAAGCTTCAGTGTCGGACACGAAGGTGGACAAGTTCAGGAGCATAAACCTCGAGGAAAATGCACCGTCGGCTTGGTTGGGCCACCAAGGCCAAGGGTAAGAAAGCTCGAAGGAATAGAAGCAAATTCCGGTGGAAGACGAAAGTCGGAGAGATGCAACCAAGACTTACGTTGAGATTGATGGTCAGAGACTTCAGTCTTGGCCGAGTTATTGATGTCGGCAAGATCTCAATTGTTCGGGTGGTGCTACGCATGCTAGCTAGCATCGACTTGTGGTCAAGGAGCTGGACGGAGATACAAAGTAGTCCGGGAGATTCGAAATCAGTGACAAGGGAGAGCAGAAACTTTGTCGCAAGGCGTCAGACATAGAGTTCAGTTGAGGAGCCATGGGACTAAAACCTCTCATCAGACTAGAGAGGGAGTTTGTTAGGATCGAGTCCTGATTCGAGGTGTTTACGAGCAGTCTAAGGTGTCGTAGGAGCATCGAGAAGTTCCGACGAAGACGACGGGGTTTCGGCGATTGAATCAGGGCTCAAAAGTGAGTCGAAACAATAGCAGTGAAACTCGGACAGTTTTCGTTTTCGGCCATTTTGTCCACAACAAATTCTGATCGTCTGGCGGTATACCGTCTGTCGAAATTTGGTTCAAGATGGAACCCGAATCAGCATCTTTTTGGACCGTGTGAACTAATCTTGATTGCCATGATTAATGATGGACTAATTTAGGATTTTTTTTTTTTAACCCTAAATTATGTTTTCTTAATCTATGTAAGGGGGGATTTGCTCTTGGGATGCTCAAGGGAGAGATTCTGAGAGACAAGTCCACAAAAATTTAAGAAAAAAAATTTGTGCTTGGTTCATAGGCTCGCTCTTCGACACAATATGGAGGAAAGATCTGTTCGGAGAGTCGTCTGTCTCAATCAGGGAGATCGAGATCGTCACACGGTTGGTGAGTGATTTAATTGTGTATCGTCTTCTTCTTTCTTTAGATCTATGAAAGGTTGAACTTGGAGGCAAATGGCTCAACATATTTGTATCCAATACAGTAATATTGAGTTATACAGATTGGGGATTTATCCAGGTGTATTTGACCTGTCTTGGTTCTTGCAAGTGTTTGTGGTTCGTTATCTTAAAGCGGGTTGGTGTCATTCCTGCGGCGTTTTCCGGCCAATAATTTTAGCCCAAACTGCATAAAAGAATGACATTGGAAGTTCCCAGAAATGATTGCTCAAAATTTCTCAGGTTCAGTGATTAAGAAAATTAACTAAGCATGTGAAGGTGTCCGAGTTGAACCTGGGGCAGGAGGGGTACTTGCTGCCGGATTTATAAGCAAGGTGTCCTACGGACCCAAGCTGCACCGACATCATCGCGTCGGAGCTCTGCACGAACCTCCTGACCAGCTCCGACCCCCGCGTCTTGGGCGACGGGGTCCTGCTACCTGCAGCTACCAGCTCGGCTGGCACCTCAACCACCTCCCCACTGAAAACACCCAACATCTTTGTGCAACTTACTAAACTAGGCTACCATATATGCACACAACAATGAGAATGGCAATGCTGAGGGTCTGGTCTGGTTTCCTTATATAGACGAGGGTTAGGCGAAAATTCGTGTCAAATTGATGGGTATTGGTGTCTTTCCATCTCCTCCTGTAAAAATTTTGTAAATAATTTATGTAAAAAATAAAATAAAAAACGTATCATTTACCATAAAGGACAGTTCTTGTGGCCCCTTGTTGCAAACTAGTACGTTATCTCCATTGTCCACTTTTGCTTTGTTTCTTACTATGAGTCATTTTCAACCCCCACACCACCCACCCATGCCTGTTTCCATCATCATCATATCATGGTGTCCCACAAGAAAACCCAGAAAAATAAAAATAAAAATAGTAGATATGGATCAAGGTAAATGGATACATTTATCTACGATGGATCAATTTTCTTCCTAGTAAATAAAATGTTGATAAAAATAAACTAATAAAGAAATATTTGTGTTGGATTGACATAATAACAATCAAGACAGGTTCAGGGATACGTCGGACAAGTCATTCGGCTTGGATAATCCTCATGGTCATGACAATTCCTCCAGACTTCTAAGTTCCCACCTCTTTCCCAATAGAGTCTCCGCGGTCCACGCAAACTCCTCTCTGTCAGTCGAACTAGCAATCCACTATGTCCATATTTTGAGTTTCCACTGGAAATGTCTCGAGTAGTTCAAGAAAAAAAACTCGGAATTCGAGCTCCACGATACCGTTAGAACCGAAGACTTCGACGCTGCTGCCAACCCCACTCGCCATCAATTTTTATTTTTTTTGATTTTCTTTTTGGACTCAAAGACAACGGACAACCAAATTTAGCTTCGACTAGAACAACCCAACCTCCTAAGCCGGCCCTGATAACAACAACAACAAAAATTTAGATGAAAAAGCCATTTATCTACATTCAATATACTCTATTGATTAGAATAACATATATAATTGCTAATGAGGTAATAGTCTAACGGTTAAGACTGAGACAGTCGCTAGTTCGAGCAACGTAAGAAAAATTAACTGGGAAGGTGGTAGGTGCAGTACAGGCAGTGACGAATTCATGATTAAATTTCACTGGGAGCACAATCATAAGAGGGTTCGGAAACAACGACCCAGAATTTTTTTGGAAATATAATAATATTATATTATATTAAACTTTACTATTTTCATACAATAAAGCATTACTTCTCACAATTGTTCTCTACGAGTTTTCATATTTTAAAAGTGTTTAACTACAGTACCATTTGTAATACTACTAAGCAATTCTTTTTTTATGAAGTATACTTTCTAATATTCCAATGTATTATTCTAATTTGTAAGTTAATTAGAAGGAATTCAAGTGTTTGTTATATGTCCAGATAATTATTTTAATTTAGCATATTTTAGGAGCATAAATTTAAAATATGCAATAGTATACTTCTATGAATTCCTTCTAATCAAGGGCGGGACCAGAAATTTAAGCTGGAGTGGACTAGAGTTGGATATGGTGGACTAGATGTGGACTAAAAAAAAATAAGGAGAATTTTTTTTTTTTTTTGGGTGGACTGGTTCCCCATGGATGCATATATCATTCTTCAAATCAGTATTCGAGCAAAATATGCTTGTTGGAAGCTACTGGATCCAGTCACCGATGGAAGGGGGACCTGATCTGTTGGAGACGATGAAGCCATTTGGATATATGCATGCTTACATTCTTGAATTATCACTCCCCATCATAGGGGTCAAGGCAATGGCGGAGTTAGAAGTTTGAACTGGGGTAGTGGAATAGATTAGGTTGGGGTGGACTGAAGCATAGATGGAAAAAATAATGATAAAAAAAATCAAAAATAAATTCTAGGGTGGGCTCCAGCCCACCCGAGCCCTAACGTAGCTTCGCCAGTGCTTCTAATTTAAAATCTCAGCCAATAAATTTGGAGTGGACATTATAATAAATACTAAAATTTGAAAGAAAAAAAAATCATTGGAGGCCTGGGCCCTAGTTCTGTGCATGTGGATCCGCCTCTGAGTACAGCTGCGGTCCGTAGGAGACGGAAGTGGTGCTATGAGACCCGAAAGATGTACGAAGCTGGTGCGGTACAGTTGCGGTTGTATGAGACCTTCGGGCTAGATGGTGTCTTCGGACGGAAATTGTGCCTTCGGATTGGAATGTAACCTGCGGATTGGGATGGTGCCTTCGAACCAAGATATAGTCTACAGTCTGGGATGGTGCCTTCGGACTAAGGATTGTATATAGACTTTCGGACTGAGTTTATAGTCTCTCAATAAAATTTACTTTCTTCCGATAAAAAAAAGAAGAACATATGTAATTGAACTTAGTAAAATAAGATGTTGAAAAAAAAATTTGTTGAACTTCGTTCGTTTGAAAAATTCTCGAAGGTGGAATACTCCTATACGGACTGAATACTCAGCGCGGCTTGGGAACTCACATTGAAAGTTTGAGCTTATTACTCAGCCACTGTGACATCAGTCCTTTTGCGTTGGTGTACCTATTATCTCTAATATCATACGTTTATTTTAAAAAATTGCAATTGGCATCTTTTTCTGCTCCGTTTAGATTCATGACTAGGACTTGTTATGATGCGTATAAAAGTTAAAATTCTGTAATACTGTGGCAAGCAACATAACAATTGTCTTCAAAATGAGTATTTCGCTATTCAACCCTGACTACAATAAAAATAGTGTTATTCATCCCTCCAGAGTATTACATTATGATTAATATAACATATGACATATCAAATTTTAAAATTAAAATCAATATTAACATTAAAATTAACATAAATATTAATATTAATATTAATATTAATATTAGAATTTTTTTGGATAATTAATTTTTTTATTAAAATTTGTCATATAAACTGTCATGTTTGATGTCACATAATACTATTTAACATATTATATCAGCTGTCACATAAGAAAAAATAGTTTGAAGTAATACTTTGAAAGTACGAATAGCATTACTCCTACAATAAAACATTTATCTTAGATTTCTTAGAGCGGTTATTTTATTCTTTTTCTGTCACTCAACTATACTAAGGCTATGTCCTCTGTATAACACTAATATAGAGTATATCATTTTTAAAAAGTTAATCAATTTCTTTGACTACTATCCTATCGTTCTTCCATACTAAAGTACCTATTAGTCTACGTTGCCGAATGTCCAAACCATCTAAGACGACTTATCTTGTCTTTAGTTGGCATCACCTCCAACTACCAAGAATACATTTATTTTTTATCATATCTTTTACTTTTTAATATATTGTTACTCATCCATCTCAATGCTCTCGTCTTAGTAACAATATTTTTCAGACATATTCTTACTTAATTGTCAGACACTCTTGATCAATAAAGTATTAACCAGTGTTTTAAAAATCGGACCGGATCGGTTGGTTCAACTAGTTGACCCGTGAAGCGGTCACTTTTTCGGTCCGGTTCAATATTGACGCACTGTTTTTTCAAAATTTTATTGTAAATGAATATTTTTATAAAATTGTTGGAGTCCAGTCTGGATTTGATAAATTTTGGAGTCCAAATATGGTCAAAGATTTAATTTGATATAATTTGAAAATCTACATTAAATGTAAGATTTGATTAGATTCCAAATTTGTATCAAATATTTAATCTGACCATATTTGGTCGCGCCCAACAAGTGGTATCAGAGCAAGGTTCTTCTCGAGAGGGATGTGCAACTATGTCTACGGAGCAGATGAACACTCGTATGATCACCCTCACAGGGGAAAACTAGACGATTTGGAAGCCAAGGATAGAGGATTTACTATGGTGCAAGGACTTGCATGGTCTGTTGGAGGGCGACAACGCCAAGCCGACGGACAAAGGTGTTGATGACTGAAAACGACTGGATCAGAAGGCTGTTGGATTCATCTCCTAATGGCTGGACGACTCGGCATTTCACCACGTGTCCATGGAGAGTTCTGCAAAAGCATTGTGGAAGAAGCTGCATTCGCTGAACAAAAGAAAGACGGCTGGCAACAAGACATTTTTGATTCATCAACTCGTCATCTCGAAGTACACGGAGGGTGCACCGGTGGCACAACATCTGCACAAGGTTCAGGACATCATCAATCAACTGTCTGCGATGAAGATAGTGATTAAGAATGAGCTTCGGGCGCTTCTGCTTTTGAGTTCTCTGCCGAAAAGTTGGGAGACGTTGATGGTGTCGGTGAGCAACTCCGCTCCTGATGGAATTGTCACGATGGAGGCAGTCAAAAGCAGCTTGTTGAACGAGGAGGTCCGCATAAGCAAGTGGAATCATCGCAGGAGTCCGCTCTGGTGGGTTCCTACAGAAAGGAAATACCTAAGTGTCACAAGCGATGACAGGAGAAAGTTATCGTGATCTTGCAACTATGGACTGCAAGGAGGGCTACTATCATTGTGGCGAAATGGGTCATATCAAGAGAAAATGCATGAAGCTCAAAGCTGAGAAGGCCAAAAGCAAAGACGATCAGGAGGATCTCACGACTATATGAGATCTCATTATCACAGCAACCGACGCTGAGGAACCTTGTTGTATGTGTCATGATGGCGATTCGGTCATGGATATGGGGGCATCTTATCACGCCACTCCATATAGGAGTAACTTCACGTCATACCACGACGGCATATTTGGACGTATAAAGATGGACAACAAGGGGACGACTGCAGTTGTAGGCATCGGTGATGTGCACTTGATAACAGAGCTTGGTGAGAAGCTTGTTCTCAATGGCGTGCGGCATGTATCGAGTTTGTGCTACAACTTAGTTTCGGTAGAGAGTATGGCGGATGATGGTTGTCGCAGTTTATTTGGAGACAAAATTGGATGCTTATGAAGGGTTCCCAACAACTGGCTCGGAAAGATTTGTTTTGTGGCATGTACAATGCTCTTGCCACTGAGGTGTACATGCAGACCACATACACCGGATGGACGCTCAAGGGGTATTCGACAGGAGGTGGATCATCAAAAACTTGCCTTGGAGGGGCTTCGAGATACTTTGAGGATTACGGAGGATTCGGTTCGTCGAGACAAAGCGACGAATGGTGATGAGCAAAAGATTGAGGGTCAATCTGTCGGTCCCATGACAGGTGGTCCACTACCAGAATAAGTGAAATTAGTGACGTAAAGAAACGTCGCTAAATGGACAAAAAATATCGCTAAATAGTTTTAGCGACGTCGGTAGTGACGTTTAGGTGAAGTCGCCTTTAAGCTAGTCACTGACAGGATAAACGTCGCCAAACGTCGCTATTCCGACGTTTTCTAGCGACGTAGATGTGTCGCTATATTAGCGACGTTTAGCGACGCAACGTTGCTAAATTAGCGACGTATATTTTTGTCGCTATATGTCGTTAAATTAGCGACGTGGATAGCGACGTATTTAGCGACGTATATAAACGTCGCTAAACGTCGCAAAAATTTTATAGTGACGTATTTAGTGACGTATATAAACGTCGCAAAATGTCACTAAAAATGTCGCTAAAGATACTGAAAAATAAAAAAATGAATATTGAATTATTTCTAAACCATTCTTCCTGCAGTTTATTAATTCACAATTTGTACAAATAGACCCGGAGCAACCCTCCGCTGAATTTGCTGGGTTCGCCGACCCCCTTCGGTTGAACACTCAACACCGATAAATTAACATACATTTAATATGAATAATATAATAAAATTTGAAGAAAATAAAATATTGAGATTGAAAACCGAATTAGTAGAAAATCTCATCGTAAAGAATACAACAAATATCCACACAACTGAGTGTGAAAGCCTCATCCTGAAGAATACAAGAAATAATGTCTGAATGCCTTAAAAATAAAGAATATTCATAAATGACCAAATATCATAGGTCTGAAACACAAACAATCAATAAACGGTCCTAACTAGGACTACTGCGGATCTGCAGGAGGATGACCACCGGCGCGCATGAGGGATAAGAACAGATCATACTGCTCCCGTGAAATCGATACCGATGTCGATGGAGAAGGCAGTGACGTCGGTGGATTCTGTGTCGATGTAGGCGCACCAGGAGGACGTATCTGCTCCAACTCTGCTAGTCGTTGGTTGTATGAATCTATGGTAGATAACAGTCTCGTACTGCTATGAACCATTGAATCCTGCATCATCGTCGGCCTCTCGCCCATGGACAGCTGTGATGCATGCAGCTCCGTCACGCTGCGCTCTATCGACGCTCTAAGATCAGCTGTCATATCCCGGAGCTCCATGATGCTGTGCTCGAGCATATCAAATCGTGCGATGAGCGTCGCATCATCTGCCTGCGGCTGGAACAGGGGCTGCTCCTCCATCCTTCGTAGCAACTCGTCACAAAGAGAAGCAATCTGATGGTCAACGGCCTCATGGACTCGGGCCGACGACTGTGAGGGCTGTGGAGAATGCGCACTTGCCGGGGAGGCCCTAGATGACTGCGTCGCAACAAGGGCGTCATAGGATCCCGTACCATAGTACCTACCCCTCTAGAGACCACCAGCGGCGGTCACCCACAGCTCGTCCGCTGACGGAGCTGGAGAGGGCTGCGAGGAAGTACCAGCCTTCCCACCGTAGGTGCACTAGC
>JAYESA010000020.1:37466434-37966434 GCA_036927795.1 Iris macrosiphon
GGTCCCGCAAATGCTCGCGAAATGCGATTCTTGATAAACGACGTCCATCCACCCTAAGGTTGCAACTCCTCGAATAGAATGTCTTGTTATACCGTGCTAAATTCAGCACCTCCAAATTCCACCTAGACCGAAATGTCTCGGTGCCCCGACGACTCTCATTCGAGGAATACCAACAAACTCGTGCATAAGCAGTCCGTGACCATGCAACGTTTCGTAATGTAAGTACAACGAGGTACGAGTCTTCTGGCCCACTATACTCCAACGCCTCTTCGTTTGTAAGTATAGTCGAGGAACAAGTCTACTCGCCCCACTAAATTCCAGCATCTCTTCCGTCCTCCGATCATTGTTCCGTGGCGACCCGTAGTCACCAATTACTAAGTCACCATGTCGCTTCTCGACACAGTGTTCCATGGTGTCCTATCCCAGGTCAATAGTTTTGTGGCACCATTTTCCTTCCGATACAATACTCCATGGTACCATATCCCTGATCAATAGTTCCGTGGCACCATGTCCCATCCGATGCTTGAGATGTTGTATCCCTTCTTGACAATTCCATGGTCTGATGCGAAGCACGATTCACTTTACTGGTATAACCATACGATTAGGTCGTGCTTCTCAATCATCCGACCTGAACGAATTGAGAATGATTGCACCATCGCTAAGTCTCGAAATCTCTGTACTGCTCTGTAATGTCCCGTTCCACGTAAAGGCATTACGCTGAAGTTCTAGAAGGATCAGACAAGATGGGATATAAGTTGTGCTGGAAATCGAGATATTTGGAGTGATAATGCAGTCTTGCTCAACTTGGCCGGAAGAAATATTTTATGGAGCATGGTTCGATTGTATGGTTATGCCAAGTGATAAGATTGTGCATCGTGTCAGGTCATTCATAAGGAATCATAGGCGTATATGGGATCGTGACATGCAGACTATATTTGTAAATGTGAGTGGATCTGTCCCTTATCCTCTACTCCTTCATGTCCTAATAGAATGAATGCTAGTATTATTTTATTGTGTTTTATAATTAAATGTTGCTCTAATCCACATAAAGATAGTGATGCATTATGTTCAATACTGTTGTAATCAATGAAACACATGAATAATGAACTGCTGATACCATCGACACAAGAATGATATATTGTAAGTCTTAGATGAGAAAAGAAGTAATATTGTGCAAACCCCATTTTTACATGCTTGTAACACTGAAATAGAACATGGTAATATATGTACAACGGTAAGTGCATCAGTGCACAGTAACTATGAAGGAAACGCTTCATATGCGAGTACAATTGTGATTTGGTACCATCGGACCACAAGAAGGTCTGTAAGTTGGGTCATGCGGGTCACCAACCGGAATAAGAAATGAGGATAAGAACAAATATGTGTGCTTTACTTACAATTCTTTACCATGCAATTTATGTTTAAGATTTTATTTGCATAGTCGTTGCATGGTCATTGACAACTTCTACACAAGGTTTGGTAAGTTTCCTCGAACGAGATGCTAACCGGGGTACCGGGATCGTTCGACTTAGGAGGAAACATAGTGCTTTGGTAGCACGGGGTATAAACGAGACATTCATTGGGGATCGCAACCTCATGAATGGTGCTTCGTACGCCTTCGAAGTCCTATATGACATGTCCCTCGTAGTGTGAAAGCATATCACTAATGACCCTCATATAGTTATGCGACATATTGACGAGAACATTATGCATGCTAAACATCTCGAAGTAGAAATGATTCATATTGCTTATTGTATAGCTAATTCTTGTTTTGCAGGAATATGACGAGTGGACTGCTGGTAAGAATCGCGAATAAGCGATATGTACTAATTTCACATATGCATTGTATACTGCTGCTTACACAACCTGCTTTCATTATGCTGCTGGATATTCTGAACACTGAAATGAACCTAGTACCTAATAGCAAGATCACTAATTAATGTGCATGCTTTTCACATGAATACTTAGTGTTGGTTTAGGTGAGTGGAATAATTCTGCTCACCAGTACAAGATATGTACTAACCCACGTTTGTGGGCATCCCCAGGTACTCAGCTTTGGGGAGTGGCTAGAACTGTCCCGAGGCATAGAAGCATTGGGGCGCACAGAAGCCCTTTTTCCAAAGGACGCGTCTTCTGTTATAAAGGACATAATGTATGGAACATATGTAATTCAGATGTATCAGTGAGATTGTAAGCCAAGACGACAAGTATCAATGTAAGTCAGATGGCCAAGTATCAGTTTTAATTGAGAAACCTTGTAATCTGTTGTAAACCATGTACTCAAATATCATTATCAATAAAGAGAATATTTTCCAAGATATACATTTTGACTTCAAATTTGTCTACTTATTTATGCTGCATTGTCGATGATTGTGGATCATTAACGATGGACAGTTACTAAAAATTATGCTATATCTTATTCCAAAGTCAAACCAATTCCTGACGAGTCCTATAGGATTCTACCCAAATATGAGAATACGCTTCAAATTCTGAACACGCATATACTACTTGCCAACATATTCACTAGCCAAGAAAACATCTAGACGTTTAGGGTCCAAGTCAATCTACCCTTTGATCGATATCCGAGATACTCTATACTCGGAAAAACCATCCTCAATTAAACCGTCAATCCTGCTAGCTCATCTCGTTAACTCTATTGTTCTGCCCTGAATCCATCAAGTAATTTCTCGATCGATCGATACGACTTCACATATCGTTACTCATAAACTTTCTGAATCGTAGCCTTGTTCCGTTTTGTATCTTTACCTCGCACTTAAGTTTCATGCGCATCTATTTCGCTTGTGCGATACTGTAATTCATCCCGACCTTAAGTCCCGTCGAGTTTCCTCAAAGGTCCACCCCTTATGATCCTTGCTCCCGTTTCGATGTTCCCATTTCTATGTCAATTTCCTTCGCGTTACATTGTGTTCGTGCGGTCTCGTTGACTTGCGCAACTATCCAGAAGGCAAAGTCGTTTCCATATTATATTTCATTCATTTACGCCATATTCGTTATACCATCTCGCAAATATCCGTATTTGTCTATACCTCGATCACCTAACCTAGTTATCGATCATAAGTCACAAGCAACAACGATCAAGTCCTCGAAGTTTTATGTGACATGAATTATTTCAAAATCTTTAATTCTCAAACGAGTCCCTCTGCTCAGCAAACAGTTTCCTCGCGTTTACAAATCCACGAATTACGCTTGTTACTCCTTGATTCGCATCGTTCTCCCGATACGTTCCGCTTAGTAATATCTACCTATCCATTTGATTCAAACCTTCGCCCAACCGATTTCAGTCGTTGCCTCGACGTACAATTCCTTTCGCTATTCTCAGCCAACTGTCCGCTTACACTTTTCGAATTCTCGTCCGACATAATATTCGTTCGACACGAATCTATTCCCGGTCGTTCGAACATAATGCATCAAATAATACTCGAGTCACACACTGCGTTGCAATTTCCAAATGAGTCTCGGCGTTACCCTATTCGTTGCGGACAATTCTATCATTATCCAAACTAATGTTCCGATGCATCGATCACTTTGTGGTATGGCATATATCACTCAGAAATTGAGCCACTCCTCGCATCAAACTTCCACCGCATCGGTCCAACATCTATTTTGAATTATCTGTCCTGCGGTGATCCTACCGAACACGAATTCGACGTTCGCTTACTCAAAGTGCGACACGAAGCTCAGCCAACATACACCATCACTTACTAATTCTGTTGATCCCGTCCGTTGCATCTTGTGCAACGTTTCCTTCCCGACATTCCAAGTCATTACACGTATCGTTCAATCCGTTCAACACATTTGTTATCGTTCCGATGTTCCCACGTATATGATATCCTTCGAGAGATCAACTTGTTGCACTGATGCAACAAACATCACTCGAATCGACTTGCCGCACGCTATACAACAACGTCATGTGGTGTTACTCGACGTTACGATTGATAGAATTTAAATGCAGCAAACACACACAACTTAAGTTTAGACTTATTGTATGGAACATTCAGTGTAGCATCGAGTAGAGTCAAGAGTCGTTCGATCGCGTGACAACTTTAAAATTTGTGATGAAATAAATAATTGTCCAAGGAAGTAAAATCGGGAGCTATGATACCAATTTGTCACGTCCCGACTCCGTAGAGTCGATAATCGTCCCCCGGACGTGATGCCGTGTGTGCCTAGGTTGCGCAACGCACAAGACAAGAAGATAAAACATAATAATTTTCATAGAAAATTCCGAGTTGCAGCGAAAGATTTATAAAGTCATAATGAAACACACAGAGTATGCAAATCGAAGCTCTTTTATATATATTTTTAGAGATATCTCTTTTATATATAATTGCAACGATTACAAAGGCTTGAATAGCCCCATTGAATATGCCATGTTGACTTACAACACTCATTGATCAATCTTGCTCACGAAGGATTACACTGTTCCATACATCATGTCTTCGTATATCAAGCACGCATTCCGGCTGAACACATGTATGTTGCCATTCCGAGCTTCCAACATCTATGGTAAGTCCGAGCGATCTTTCGTACCTGGGGTTGGGGGATCAGTACGCATCTTGTACTGGTAAGCAGAATAACCCACTCGTCTAAACCGGCACTAAGTAATCATATGAAACATACAGATTATATGGTGATCTTTCTTTTAGAACTTAGATGAATTTCAGTTCATGTTTGAGACATGCATCGAAAGCAGTAAATCATGTTCGCATGTAACTATTCAAGTACGCAAGCATGTAAACATGTTATTCTTTGAATCACTAAAGCAGGCGAGCATGCTATACTCGATTGCATAGGTATCGGTCGTCTCGATAACTAAGCATATTATATTCGAATCGCGTATGTAACGCATGAAACGCATTGAGTCGTCTCGCTCAATAGCGACTCTAAAATATAGCCGATGTGCACACTCTTACATCGAGGCAAGGTCATTCATCCTCCTGACTGAAACGTTTGATATTCCACCGCAGCTTATCTATATGAAGGTCACTGGCGACACGAGCGCCATACTGAACTATTACACAACACCTGCGCCAACACTTTCAGTATACTTTGGTTGCAACGCCTCAACTGATGTTCCCGCAAATTCTCGCGAAACGCGATTCTTGATAAGCGACGCCCATCCACCCGAAGGTTGCAACTCCTTGGATAGAGTGTCTCGCTATCCCGTGCTAAATTCAGCATCTCCAAATTCCTTCTGGGCCGAATGGTCTCGGTATCCCGGCGACTCTCGTTCGAGGAATACCAACAAGCACGTACACAGGCAGTCCTTGACCATGCAACGTTTCGTAATGTAAGTACGACGAGGTACGAGTCTTCTCGCCCCACTATACTCTAGTGCATTTTCGTTTGTAGGTACGGTCAAGGAACAAGTCTATTCGCCCCAATAAATTCCAGCATCTCTTCCGTCCTCCGATCATTGTTCCGTGGCGACTCGTAGTCACCAATAACTAAGTCATCATGCCGCTTCTCGACACAGTACTCCATTGTGTCCTATTCATGATCGATAGTTCCGTTACTGTGTGTCCTATCCCTGATCGGTAGTTCCGTGGCACCATGTCTCATCTGATGCTTCCCTTCTTGACAGTTTCATGGTCTGATGCGAAGCACGATTCACTTAACTGGTATAACTATGTGAGTAGGTCGTGCTTCTCAATCATCTGACCCGGGCGGATCAAGGAAGACTGCACCATCGCTAAGTCTCGCTATCTCTCACTGCTCTGAACGAACCCACTGATTCCTTTACACGATGCATGACTCCGTACTTCTGTCCGCATCGGAGCTAATTATCAACCTTAGAAAGTTCTACGTAAAGCCTGCACATGAAACCAAAACCCGAATCAATACTTGTTTCCAAATCCGACTTATTGAAATGCAACTAAACAAATGCCTCGTTCTAATCCGACTCAGCGTAATGCACCGTGCGGAGCGGAGCATTACACAACATCATCATCTCTGGTGTCTCGTTTGTTCCTATGATACCCACATCTTTTTTTGGTCCTCTCTTTATCTCTTTATCCTCTCATCATTCATGACAACACCACCAACAACTGCAACTCATCCTAAAGACGGCAACAATGCTATCTTAGCCTCCGGCAACAACCGAAGGCACTATCAGCTTCTAGACACATTCTTCCTTCACCATCTGCAGAATTACTATTATGTGAATAAATCTTGTCTGTTGAATATTTTTCAATAAATCTTGTCTGTTGAATATTTTTCAATTTACTATTACATAACCTCATCTGAAATGATTATTCATTCTATTACTTCAATTTCCTTGGTACAAATAAGATTGTTCGATGGAACTGATTAATACTAAATATATTTTTCAATACTTGTATATAAGATATACATTTGAAGAGCAAGATGTAGATGCCCAATATTTTAGTTTATCCCTGACATGTCATCCGACATCTGATGTCTGACATGGCAAAACCAATTCCAGCAAGAACCCGACATTCAAATTTTACTACATTGCCTCTCCATGGAAATGAATGCCATTCCTTACAGCAAAATCATATTTATTTTACCCCTTCTTCAAGACTCTTTTCTAGTTGTATGAGCCTATTAAAGCCTTAAACTAGTATATGATAAAAAGGTGTGCTTACCAACCTGCCAACTCCTCTTATAGCTTATGTGGCAAGGCCCTCTCCAGCTCCTAGCTACCTTGGCTAGGAAATTGGCGCTTCAGAAGAGGTTGACTCTCGTTCATAAAACTTCTTCTTTTATGGAGCAATCATGTAACATAGCCAACACCCATTTTGATGGAAGAAAGCTAGGATAATGAGGATTTATGATATCATGTAAGTAGTTCTAGCTAATCAAATTAAGGAGTTTTATCTATTGTGCAACACAATATTAAGACTGAAGATGAAAAACTTGTTTCAAAAAGTGACTGATTAGATGATTAGCGTAAATTTTCTGTCATTCATTTTGCAATGGGTACCCATATAGAGTGATTTTAGATAAGATGCATATAGACAAGTGAAGGGGGTGACAATTGTTTGAACTTGTGCCCTTCCTGAAAACCAAAAAAGCAATGAGAAAACTGCTCACATGATGTCAGGTTGGCAGCCTTGAAGCTTGCTTTCAGTAGCAAATTCCCATGGTAGATGCTTGCATTCTATCTGCACGACAAACCTCAAATAAATGTCTCACAGGTTGTACAACAACAATTCCTTAATGAAATGCTCTCAATGTTTCTACCAAAATTAAACAATAGAGAAACCGGTTCCGGCATGAAAAAAACACTTGCTCAATTAGTGTTGATAACTATAAGCAAAAACTTCAGCTAAAACCACTACAAACAGCAACAGAGAAAATTTAAAGGGTGGTACAGTGACATATCGGCAACCTTACTCCAGTTTATGGGCCGTGAGACAAATCCCTTCTTACTGAGAGAATCAGAGAAAGTTTGGAAAAAGAAATGCATCAAATTTAACTTTGATATTCCATAATTTAAAGAGCTTATGTAGGAATCTTTGTATAAAGTATGTAGCATATTCATCATCATCCAAGCCTTCTTCCATCAAAATGGGGTCGGCTATAGAGCATAAGAAAACCCCATAGAAGATTTAAGTTCTTATGACCGGTTGTCAACTTGACATCGACCCTCTATGTTGGTGTCAAATTCCTAGCTCAGGTAGCTATGAGCATGAGAGGGTCATGCCATAAAACCTACGAGGCCAGTTGGTAGGTAGGTAGGTAGACCTATCTTTCAACTGTACAATTGAAGCTCATACAACCAAGGAGCACCCTTCAAGATGAGTCTAGAGGAAGAGGAAAGACGACATAATTTTCTATAGGGAATTGCATTCATCTCTGACACATTAAGCCAAAGAGTGAAAATAATGACAATCCCATATGGAGATACATAGGTTAATGGAAAATATAGTATATAGCATGAAGTAGTTGCTCAATAATAAACATGCCCGTTGCAAGGTAACTTGTGAACTACACCAGACTTTAATAATGAAACCAATAAGAGATAGAGATCTTAGTTTCCTATCTGGTAAGTCAACCAAGTTAAAGAGAAACTGTGATATTCAAAATTATAACTTATGTGTCACTATTGTCATGACTAACCATATCTGGACTTGTCTTTGTTCTTGCTTTAGTTCCAGAGCCCAAACAATTCAATTCAAGATTAGTTTTCATGTTTGCTAAACTCGATATGTCACCATCAGTAAGTATGACCTGCAAAAAGTTTTTCATCATCAGCAAACAATAGGGCAAGAAGTACTAGAATTTGATGCGATCATTTGGTTAAATAAAATAGAAGTGCCAGGATAAAAGCATAACCTATGGGTCAAAAAGAGAGTGACTTTGTACTATCAGACGAGTGACTTTGTACTATCAGACTAGCTATTAGAGAGGAGATGCCCTTAACAGATCAGAATGGAAGAAAAGCATGTGTGGCCATCCCAAAAATTTGGGACGGCTTCATTGTCATGGTGGTTGTTGTATATCACAAACCAATTCAACCATCTAAAATGTCAGCTAACAAATACATAAAGGCAGTGTTTGGTAGTGATTTTACATAAAAAGACTGATTTTAACTAAGGCGTTTTAAAAATTAAAAGACGCCCAAATTCAAAAAGTTCCACAATCATGTTATCTACCTAATTTTGAGTTCAAATCAATCATTCAAGTAAGTTCCTGTAAACTTTGCATGTTTTTGCCAAATATCATTAAAGTTAAGGCAGAAGCAAGCAGAGCAATAGATTGCCGAAACATCAATGCATCTAAGGCTGCAACATATACAATTGCACACAGGATTGCACCATCCTGGTACTCGTGGGACTCATAAGATTGTATCATTCTGAGGATATATATATACGGACGTCCCAGTGCTACGAGACTCCCGCTTAGAGGATATATATAAGAGCATCACGGTGCCACGAGGCTCCCACTTAGAGGATATATAAGAGCGCTCCACTGCCACGAGACTCCCACTTATGCAGGGTGGGGGGAGGGTTAAGAGTCTTATGACTTAAAGATGTACACAGCCTTGGCTTGGGTTTGGTTCTCTTCATGTCGATTTTCGAGTATTTTGTGTTTGATGCATCCTTCCTTGTCCACCTATCGGGCCAATCTTCATTGCAAGTTTTACCCTGGTAGATCATTGCTTCGGGTACACCTCTCGATATATATATATATATATATATATATATATATATATATATATATATATATAAGGTGAAAGGTTGGCATACATATTCATAATGGCCATGGTGCAGATACATAGTCACAACAAGACAAGACAATATGAACACCAATATGAACAGTAGGGAATAGATATTACGATATTGACGTAGATCCAATATAATATTTTTGTGTGTTTGTGTTGTGTCTGTGCCTCGTCACTGATTTGGAATATATGTGCTCCTCACTTACTGTCAGAGAGCAATTTCCTTGCTAAGTGTCAAAGAACACCACAATCTCATGCATTAGCCAATTTATTATTTCTAATAAAATGTACTTCCTCTATAAAATTGTGTGTTAGAGAGTAAATATTTCCTTCTACGATAATTACTCTCCTCTAAACAAGATACAATACTAGAAAGCAAGGAAATTTTACTTTACAATCACAAACTTCAAGGTCAATCTGTATTCCAGTAAATGACATGGTCATATCATACCTTTGAGGCTCCGACATAGGCAAGAGATGTACCAACTAAGCCAACGCCAGAACCAACCTGTTTAATCAAAAGCAACCACAACATTCACCAGACATTAGGATAACCTATCAAGTAAAGAATTCAATCCTGGATTGTAGGAACACGTAGGAACTTGAAAATCAATGAAGTCATATTTTAATTTTACAAACAAATTACCAAATATTTTATGTAAAAAGTTCTTTCATTCTACTTAACAAATTTCTCCATAAGAAGATGCACACACACACACCCATTAGCCAACCTCAAAAAGCTTTGTTATTGTTGTTGTATTTAAGTTCTACCTTTTATATACTCAATGTTGCGTCGACATCCAAGAAGAAGCTTTGAGCATACAACAACAAAAGCCTTTATCCCAAATTTCTGGGATCGGCTTTTTGAGTCTTCTTCCATTCGGCTCTGTTAAGGGCAATGCCCCCTATAAGGCTAACAAGAGCCATGTCCTTTAACACTTCAAACCATGTTAGTCTAGGCCTACCTCTAGTTCTAGCGGCTCCATTAACTACTATACTATGTTCCTCCTTACGGAGACATCTATGGATCATGTTGCCCACGTCCAAACCACCTAATCGATTTTTCCTCATCTTGTCCTCAACAAAGCATATCTAACAAAAATCCCAAATTTGGTCTTGGACCCTCTACGAGTTGCAATTTTTGCTATTTAGGCAATATGCAATAGGATCTTTGCAATTTTAAGCGTTGGCAATAAATTTTTTTGGCAAACTTCAAAATAATTGATTAAATCATGATTTAATGCAATTACATATGTAGAATGGTTTAAATTTCAAGAAAAAATGGCTAATAGCATAAATATCTAAAGTTCACGATCTATGTGAACCGAAGAGAACTCAATAGAATTTAGAAGCACAATAATTGTAAGGAGACCATACTCATTCTATTTTTATATGCTTCCAACTTTTTTCATAAAGTACCACTTAGACTGGATATATGTTATTTCTTTACTACAAGCTAATCAAGTAATGCTGCTCACCAAGGGGTGACCACTGATTTTTAGATTTAGAGTTAATTAATTAGCTAACAGATTTTATCAGTTTTATTAAAGATGCAAATAAATCATATTTCTATGACTTTGGAAATGAATTTGAAGGCTGACATCTTGAACCAATCAAGATTTTGTTTTCTATTTTATATTGAATCTGAAACTTATTATTTTTTTACAAAAGGATTTTTTTTGGGAGCTCAACAGGTGAGTCTCTACTTATTTACATATAATATTCAATATATGGAGAATATATATATATAAGGGCATTTACTCAATTGATGTATGCCAGATTAGCCCAATTTTCATCCAACTCCTTATACCAGCCTTTTTCAGTTTCAACCGGTTTCAGCATATACCAGGCTAAAACTGGTATATATCATGTCGCGATTTATCTGAAATTATTAGATACATGATAGAGATTGTTCAGTATCAAGAAATATGATTAGATGGAAGAAAAAGAAATCTAATAAACCTAAACAAGTTTACTGGGAAAACGGAAGTAGAAAAATATATCAACTTGAATGAGTAAGTTCCTCTTACCTCGAAGCAAGAAATCTAATAAACCTAACCAAGTTTACTGGGAAAAAAAAGTTGAAAAATATATCAACTTGGATGAGTAAGTTCCTCTTACCTCAAAGCAAAATTTATTTGAAAAAATTGCTGGATGAGAAAAAATGAATTCAGACAAGAAAAGACTTGAGGGCCAAATGGCACACCTACAAAATTCAACAATTAAGAATCAGTAATCGTGACTTCTAAACAAAATAAATCAAGTAGATTAAACTAGTTCCAGTGAGGACAACAAGAAAACTTAAAAAAAGCAAATGGAAAAGAACGATGTGAGGCACTAAATTCTAAGTAGCCACAGTTTTAAAGTCTAAAAGGCATCATGGATAGGGTTCCTTCATCAGTGAAGTTTCCGAGGCTTCCTCTTATTTGTATAAAGTATAAACAGAATTGAGGGCAGCGTTTGGTAGGACTACCAGCTCGTTCTATCTCTTGACTTCTGTTAATAATTTTCCATCAATTTTGTATTCATATTTTCCTTTTGATAAAACTATATCAAATTTAAGATCTAGGCCAATATATAATGTGAACAGTAACATTGTGTTGAGAGTAGTTTGCAAAACCAACTCATACATCAAGTAGAAAAGTCGTAGTAAGTCTCATATATCATATCCCCAGCATCAATCCCCAAGGTCATCAGTTCTTGAAAATTCATCCAAAGAAATTGAAGTAATGCCATACCCAGTATCTCCTTCAAGCAAATTGAGTGAACATTGCAATGAAACTACCAGGCTCCTTGAACCGGAACTAACATCATGAAACCCTATTAAGTATAGAAGTCTTGATTTTAGTAAAGCAAAAAAAAGGAACATGAACTTCAACAGTAGATTTAAAAAATAGGGGTAAAGTTTTAACTTACCTTTTGGATAAAGAAAATAAATTTGTTTATAGATTCTTTTCTCCTCTTTTAGCAAGTCACCATCCTACAGATGTAAATAACAAACACGATGTGCAAGTTTATTCCTTGGCTAAAATCTTATGCATTACATCTCCACTTGAAACAAGTTGCATGGAACAATTGAAATTGAATCAAGTTTTATGAAGCAAGCAAAAAAAAAGTTAAAAGAAACATCTGCTTGAGATTAAAATCACTGACAAAAATGTAAGTAGATATGTATGATCTTTTCTCCACCCTAGCAATACAATATATTACAGAGAAGGAATCATCAAGGACTGCTTGAGGTATCACTACTTTAGGGCCTCAAGTTGAAGAACTATATCACCTCTGAAAGGAGCAAGGCGAGAAGAATTGCACATGAGAATGTATAAGTGTAGGGTATGAATCAAGGTTCAAAAGCTTGGTTTTGTGGTGTTGGGTTTCGAACCCTCCAATCCAATCTGAGATGGCAAATGCATTGTTTAGGGTGATAACTTAGAACCTTTACGAACCCAGAGACCAAAGTTTCGCACTATCGGTATCAGAACTGATTTCAGACCATTCTTATGAGAATGGGTATCAGAGGTATCAGTAGTTCGGAGTTTTGGATTTCTTGGTCTCAGAAAGCCAAATAATAACTTTTATTAAAAACCCGCTACTTGATACATCTATGCACATATTTTTGAACTATTTGTTGTTTTCACTTTAGTTTTGAATGTAGCAATATTCAACATTGTTAAATTCTTCACCCACAATAGATATCGTTTTCTGTTTACTCGCTTTTAGATGACAAAGTACACCCGCGATAAAAAGTTTTTCATGGAATAATTTTAAGATGGATGAATGTTTGTGAATTTGTAAATATATAACATCGACAAATGATAATGGTCACAGTGCATCGATAATGAATACTATCAACACGGTATAGCATGTCGGTCTTCGAGGCGACTGAGTCATCGTCTCAATATTGATTTCCCCCGCGCTTCTCTCTTGTCCTTTGGTGAATTGGGATCAGTCGGTCTATGTTTTAAAAAGTGCGCTTAAGCGGCTAAGCGATTTTTGATATTGGGCGCCTCGCTTGGGAGAATCTCGCTCCAGAAAAGCGTTGGGCGCTTAGTAGCGCCTGGTCTCGCCTCACGGATTGAATTTTTTTTTTTTACCGAACCGAAAGTTGAAGCTTATGTATAAATATATATGTATATGTGTATATATATATATGTATCTATGTATAAATATCTATGTATCTATGTATAAACCGAACCGAAAGCTTAAACTTATGTATAAATATCTATGTATCAAGATAGTCAAATGCACAAGGCACACTTAAGGCGTGTGCCCGAGCGACGCAAGACTTAAAAATTATATATATATATATATATATATATATATATATATATATATATATATTTACATTGGATTTCTACATTAATAAACATGTGTGCTTCAAATTCTCCCATGTCTAGGTTGCAATCACTTTGAATTGAGTGAGTGAGAGAGAAAACAGTACAAAAATTAAAAAAATAGTCTAAACATGTTTTTTTCATAAGATTTTTAAGGCGCGCCTTAGGTGTGCCTTAAGAATTGCGCCCTGCGTGGAGTGCCCTGAGGCGTTGCCCCTGTGCCTAGGAGCAAGACGCGTCTGAGAGGCGCGCCTTTGACTACACTACTATGTATAAATATCTAGGTATATAAATATATCTATAAAGGTGTATATATAAATATAAAGCTTATGTGTGTATAGAGTATTTTACATGTAGGGAGAAAAAAATTTAAAAAAAAAATAGGCGCTAATTAAGCGTCGCTTAAGCGCCATTAAGCGAGACGACGGCCTCGTTGCCTCGTCTCACGCTTGATACAACATAGCAGCCGGTATTGTTTGGGGTCAGTAGCAAGATCGGTACAGGCCAAAACAATACGATTCGGCCCATTCGTATTGGTAGCAGCTGATGTTGTTAAACTTGCCAGAGACTCAGTTGAGATGTCCAACTCAAGTGCATGCAAAATCGACTCAATCTACAACCGAACATTTGGACAAGTGGAACTACCCATCGTATCGAGGAATCATTTTAGACAAGAACCATAAGTTTTTCAGCGGTTCCGGCTATAATTTCTGAATCTTTGCATCTATGTCAAGAAGCATTTCATAAACAGGGTTGGCCCCGGGATAAGCCCACAAGACTTCAAACTTGGACAACCCCCTCCATAGGGCAACCCCCACGCCATTTATTTTTCTTAGGACCGGCTCGACTTAAATCCAACTTAAACCTATATTTATATCCGAAGGTACAACCTATGGCTCGGCTAAGGCAACCCAACCCACCTGGCCGGTAAGTATGATCAGGGCTAGCCCTGGGGTAAGCCGGACAAGCCATCGTGCTTGGACAACCCCCTTGGTTAGGGCAACCCTCCAATACTCCTAAATCTCCACCTCTTCGCCAATAGAGCCTCCCGGTCCACCCCAACTCCTCTTTGTCAATTGAACCAGCAATCCACCAGGCCATATTTTGAGTTCCCACTGGGAAGGCCTCGAGTAGCTCAAGGAGAGAAACTCGGAATCCGAGCTCCACGTCGACGCTGTCGGAACCGGAGACTTCGACGCTGCTTCCAACCCCACTCGCCATCAATTTTTTGATATCTTCCTTTGGAGTCAAGGGCAAGGACAACCAAATTTAGCTCCGGCTAGAGCAACCCAACCCCCAGGCCGGCCCTGATTATGATAACAAACATGTCATTGATAAAAAAAAATAACGAATCAGTGTGACAGGGTTACTACCGTATGTAAGGTCATATAATGAGCTAACTGCTCGTAGAGGCCGTCCACCACGACGGCATCGGACGTAGTCGATTCGGCAGCAACAATGACCTTCTTAAGAAGGTTCCTGACATAAGTAGAGTTGGACGCAACCCCACTGCCCACCTGAACAATCATAGGAACGCAACAATGATAATATTATTGATCATTTAAGGGTGTAAATGAATATGTGTGCGCACATACATAGCCATTACAGATGATGTCTAGAATAAAAGTTTGGACTTGTGGTGTAATATAGCCTCCTCCGCAACTTCTGTAACAAAAAAAAGTAATTTGCGCACTGTTTACTGTAGGGGGTTAGATGCAAATTGAGAGATTGTTGAGGGGGAAGGGGGGAAGATGATTACTGACCTGGCCAGGGAGATGAAGCAGTTCGGGGGTTCCATGGCAAGGAAGGCCGACTTCAGGTGCTCCAGTTTGGGTCTCTCCATACCGGGTTCGGATTCTGGACCCGCTCTGACTTGCTTGCTCTTATCGGACCCCTAAAACTCCTACTACTTTTATACTGGGTTTCAGAGACTCCAGAGTACTGCTGCAGATCTATATTATCAGGGCCGGCCTGAGCTCATGGCCCAAAGACGAACTTCCAAAATGGGGGCTCATACATAATATAAAAATTTTAAAAATTTACATAGCCATCAAGAATTGAACTAAGAACATAATAACCACTATACAACAACTATTTTGTTTTAAAATTGCCCTATGATACATATTATTTCTATTTTAGATATAACTATATTGGTGTCTTTTTAGTCTTAAGGCCTTGGGTGGTTGTCCGGTCTATCTTGGACCAGGGCCATCCTTTTATATATTTTTTTATTATTAGTTCTTGTAGACTACCACAAATGAAGTCTAAGGCATGTTTAGTTGGCCCGTTTTAGGAGTGATAAAGTGGAAAACTCGGATTTGGAAAGAGTATCTTCCACTTTACGTGTTTGATAGCAGACAAAATTTACTGTTGTAAACTCCCTCGACCAGATTTCAGTACTTTAAAATTATTTTTATGCTAATTAGAATCGTTGCAACTTTTTAAATTTATTTTGTTTACATATCCTATTTAAACATGCACCTGTACCACACACAATTAATTAGAGCATTACACTAGCTGTATTTCCCAAACAAAATTCACATACCTGCCCTAAACATGTTAGACTATTTTCCTGAATTTTTGTGCAACTCCCAGATGCTTTATTTTGAGCCTCGTTTGAGACGCACAAATATCGTTACAAAAGTCCGTATTTAATTCCTATTTAATTTTTTGCTCTTTACCCATCTCTGTACCCCTAGAGATTTAAGGCCCAACCTGCACCAGTTTTGCCCAAACAAAAATACGATAATATTCTACTTGAAATATACTACAATTAGTATATTGACACCGTAGTAAAATTATGGCCCTACCTGCCTCTAAATAATTAGAGAACACCGTGCGCAGTATTTATTAATTAATAAATACGGTGACCCGTATCACCTAAAGAACCAGGCCCTGCCCCTGCCCAGGCTCACCCCCACCCCTACCTAGGCATTCCCCCAGCTTTCCCCCTCTTTTATGTGCAATTTAGTATTTTTTAGGAATCAGTGTTTTTAATCAGACAAATTGCGTAATTGCGCAAAATACCAATTTTAGGACTTATATGCAATTCAGAAAATTTCAAGGGTTTTTATGCAAATTTCATGTGAGGTGGCATAACCTCATTGGTTAGTTAATATAAACCTTACATGTGGCATGGGTATCCTGAAATATCAGCTAAAAATATCCTAAAAACCCAAATAACCTAAATACCCCTAATAGTTTAACCTAATTACAATAATACCTAAAACCCTAACCCTATATATATACCCAGCCCCCTCCCTCAACCCAAACCCATCCCACATCCACCTCCGGCCACCCCCGCCCACCGGACCGCCACCGACCACCTCGCCACTCCCCCAGCTCCCCTCCGGCCAACCGCCACCCTCCCTGGCCGCCGCCTCTGTCACGACCCGATTCCGTAGAATCGTTTGAGGCGTCCCCCGAATCGTGACCGCCGTGCGGGCCTGGGGTTGCGCCCGCACAAGGCTTTAATGATTTGCATAGCAAGCACATATTCAGAGTACGCAGATAAATTGAAACACAGATTGAAACATAAAAAAGTTCTCTTTATTGATAATGAACATCTATTACAAACTCCTGAACGAGTCAACTAATATGCCGAACGGCTTACAAAAGAGATGACTCAAAATGAGATAGCAGTCCTGTACATTATATCCCTTTACTAAACTTCAAAAGATATAGACCTCCTGGCTGGAGGATAGCTTTGCCACGGAGCTGCATTTGTGTATGAAGAGTTGCAAGCTCCGGTCTTCAAAATGCTTCAAGGGCGCGGTGAAGGTGCGCTAACAGCTGGACTGGATCGGAAAGACGACTTCGGCTCCTCGCTCGGTTCGCCTTAGTGCGGAGAACCTGTTTCAACGAGAGTCAGCATATCGAAACATGTTGGTGAAGGCGAGCTAGCCTGACTATACCAATCAACACGTTGTTTAATGAAGCATGCATATTTGTGGGTTTCTATCTTGCCTTAGTTCATTTACAAGTAAGCAGCATATAGAATTTACTGAAATGAACGTGCCACCGTTCGGTGGATTTTACCTGCCCGTCTGAATTATCTGCACAATACTTACCATGCCTTTCCTGCCACGAAGACACAAGTTAGTTTGTAACAGGTTTAAATATACACGTTGGGATCACTGGCTAGGAGCCATAATGGACCGTTTAGTCTTTGAACGAGGATGGTGTGCAACGAAGCACGTGAGGCGCTGCACGCCATCCCGTTCGCACGTGAGACTATCGTGAAGTTCCGCCCGGACCGGATCGGTGCCAGTGCCCCAGCGACCGTCCGCGGAACCCGTTACCTTGTGCACAAGTTGTCCGTGATCAATCGTTCGTGGCACGTTAACGTTGATGCAGTTGAGGCACGTGAACAAGATAAGCAACATTGCATGACTCGTTTTGCATAGTCTTCCAGACAGTTTATTTCATAACAAGTGTATTCCATACTTAGCACAATTTATGGAAGAAGATGTATTCTAAATAAACTTGAAGCATGTATAGAACATTTAAAATGAACAAGCATGCAAATTGAGTAACCGTTTCCCAGTTAAGTGACAAGCATAAATACCCAAGTCTATTCTCTTTTATCTTGGTTTCTTTTATTATTAACTTGGTATCGTTTGATCGGGGCACAAGAATGCAAGTGTTTTAGCTGTGAAGCTTGGAAGCAGGGCTAGCTAATCGGGATGGTAGCCACTCACTTAGATTTTGGAAGGGAGATGGAAAGAGGCGCTTCACGACTCCGCTCGCAAGCCGCCTACTGCTCGTTCACCTGCACACGAACAGCTCGATCAATATTCCTTCCTCTCTTTCCAATCTCGGAATTGAAATGCAAGTCAATGAACGAAAACAATAAAAACCATCAAAACCGTTCAAGGAAAACAAGCAAATCCCAAAACCAACTCAAAGCACGAAAGCAACAAGCGACATCGAAAACCGAGGCAATAAAAGATAGCAGCGGAGAGGTCCCTCCTGACTCTGCCGCTAAGCCGATCCTTGGGGCGCATTCTACTTAATATGGGAATCGATTCCGAAGAAACAAATCCATAACGAGGACGAGTTCTTAATTCAATCTATCCCGATCGAACGATACCGTCTTGTGTTTCATAGTCGCGCTCTCCGCACCGGGAGAACGGGGCGCTACAGCCTCCGCCTCCGGCAGCCCCCGCAGCACCCAACCCCCAACTCCACATACAGCAGCCTCCATCACCCGGCCGCCCCTAACCACCCCTCCGGCCGCCTTGGTCCACCACCACCACCACCATCTGCTTCGCTATCCTCCCCTCCGCCGTACCACCACCTTTCCGCCGCCCCACGGCCATCGCCCCGGCCGCCAGCCTCCCCGCAACTCCTCCCCGACCACCCGACCACAAGCCCAGCCGACCCACCCGACCCCCTCGTGCCGCCACCACCACCACCCCTGACCTCCGCCACCACCACCGGACGCCTCGCCACCACCTCCCCCGCCGTCCCGACAGCCTGCACCGCCGCCTCCGCCGCCGCTACAACTGCTGCAAGCTGCTGTTGCTGCTATTGTTGCTGACAGCAACAGTTGCTGCTGCTGCCTCTCCGGCCAGCCACCGCCACCTCCGCCGCCGTCCTCCCGCCGGCGACGACGCGTGGGTCCCCCTGTCAGTTAGGTATACCCCCCCACCCTCTCTATACGTATATACGTATATATATATATATGTATGTATATATGTATATATATATATATATATATGTATATATATATATATATATATATATATATATATATATATATACTATATATTATATTATTATATACTGTATATATACAGTATATTTATACTGTATATGTATATTATTATATATTTAATATATGTATATATGTATATATATCTATATATATTTATATATATGTATATTTATATATGTATATTATGTATATATCTATATGTATATTATGTATTGTATTATATTTATTATATTTACAGTCAATATATATGCAGTATATATATAATTATTATATGTATATATACTATGCATTTATTTCATTTATTTATATTTAATATAATACTGGATAATACAGTATTTATATATGTATTTATATTTTCTGCACTGTCTTTATTTTTATTATATATATATATATATATATATATATATATATATATATATATATATATATATATATATATCTATGTATATATATATTATCTATATATATAATGTCATATACACTATATAATATAATACTGGATAATATAGTATTTATATATGTATTTATATTTTCTGCACTGTCTTTCTTTTTATTATATATATATATATATATATATATATATATATATATATATATATATGTAAATATATATTATCTATATATATAATGTCATATATATACTATATACTGGATAATAGAGTATATTTATATATGTATTTACATTCAGCACTTGTCTTTCCTTTTAATTATATATATATATATACATATTGTAAATACATATGCATTATCTATATATGTATTATATATACATATAACTATATTATATATCCGATATAATACTGGGTATACAGTATATATATATATTTTTACATTTCCTGCATTTTCTTTTCTTTACTATATATATATGCTATATATATATATATATACTACTATATATACTATATGTATATATATACTCTATATATATGTGTGTGTACCCTATAATATATATACATATTATCTTATATGTATATATTTACATAAGTATATATACTTTTATATTATACCCATGATATTCACGAACCCTGTATGTTTTAAACAGAAAACATCTTCAGAGCAGTCAGTGACCCCCTGTCACAAGCACCCTCAAACTTGACTGAGAGATCAGGTTTTCAACACTATCAGGGAGTAGGCAAGTATACATTGCCAAATTTTTACTGTTTAAGTATTAACTATTTAATGTTCTTTTTAGTAAATTTACATATAACAGTATGTATCTGAGACTGCCTCGGGTACCGTCAACAAGTACGTTGACACGTAGTGTAATTAACCTAGTCTTTACAGACTTACCATCAATTGTGAGGGTATCATAATATCCTCTTAGACCCTGACACGGGTACACACAACAAGGTTGTACTTCATTTTGGGATACAAGTTTACGTAGTTGATTAGCTACCAGTACGTACGACGTGCATCACGTCTTAGAACAATATCAGGAAAGTTACGACTTGGCATTAGTTACATTGGGCGGGGAGAACGACTAAAAGACGTATGGGACACCCACCTCTTTATCCCGATACCGCACTCGACGGAGTGATACGGCTGTTATATATATATTCTCGTGACCATACTCATCGTAGATGGTATATTGCATAGTGCCCTTGAACGGGGGCATATGTGACATATATTAGCCAGTCACTACGGATTGGTGAATTACGTCAGCATATGTCTAGCCACACTTTCCCATACGTACTAAAGTTATCTCAAATTGCATTCACTTAGATGGCTAGCACACCCTCTATTTTTATTTATTCAGTATTTATATACATGGCATGTTATTTTTCTGTATCTTGTTACGTCCCACTGAGGACCTGGTTCCCTGCCAGGTTTAGATGAGACATCCCACCCCACAGCGGATGGCCCTGGACAGAAGAAGAGATATTCCACTGAGAAATAATTAGAAGAACTACCATCAGAATCTGTCCGAGTACACCTGGAGTTGGAGCTACATATTTCGAGGACGATGCACTAGTTTATCTTATTTCACTTTTGCTTACTTTTTGTAGTGGGTTTGTTCCCACCAGACTTTATCTGATTTGTTTAGGACATTTCAGACTTATCATCTATATATTCAGCACTTTTTCTGATATTTTGTTGTGGATGAGATAGATTTACCTGTATTAGACTGTAGTATTTTAGGACAGCGTAGCACGTTCCTTTGGGTCCATTAAATTGGGTTAAACCCTTAGTGACGTGTCAGCTGGCCAATGCCACGTGGCCTGGTCTCGTATATTTTTGGGACTGGGACGTGACAACTGTGAAAAGACATGAACAATAAATCTTGTCTAGCACCACTTCCTCATTTTGATATTGAAATTTTTTTTTTCCCTTGGAATTTATTTCTGTGAAGTATGAAATCATAATTTTTTACTTCGGATGTTTTGTTGGAGAATTAATTCTTTTTTACTTTGACACTTTTCAAAGTATAAAAAACTATAAAAAATATATTTTTTAACTCACTTCAATAATCATCTAAATACCCAACTTTAGAAATTTCTACTTCCAACATTTATTTCTTCAAAGCATTCAAACTTAGGAACTGAAAAAACATATGTACATATAATGTGCACATGTAAAATATCGATTTTTAAATTTTTTTACTTTACCGAATCAAACAACCCCTAGGGGCACTACTACATCTTTTATGAAGGACAACACAATTTTGAAAGCCTTCAATGAATTATAACTACCAAAATTTATAACGACCCAAGACTTGCGTATTCCTTGCCTGACAAGTGGGGCCTTAGCATGTTACACTTGTATTGGAATGTTTTCTTCTTAGCCACATATTCTTGGTACCGTACAGAGTTCTAATCTCAGTTATGTTGTCTATTTTGTTATATTTGTTTTCGCAATTTCATATGAAATTTTAGTTTTATTTTACTAGATCAAGATTAGCTAATATACATAGAACAGTGTATTGTCAGTGTTCGGTTTATCCGATTTAAACCAAATCGAATAGTCAAAACCGAACCGAATTATCGATTTGGTTTTATTCGATTGGACTATCTATTGTTTAATGGGTCAACCCAAAATAAAAATCGTGATTAAATTTTTTTAAAAAATATAAATTATATTTTAAAGTTGTTTCCAAAGTTGAATTAGTTGTTAAATTATCAAAGTTGTACTTTAAATCATATACATATAATTTTTGTATTCGAAATATACACATTTTTAATCAAAAAATATAAATATAATTGAAGATCGTTACATAATTGCATAAGTTATAGGTTTTCAATTTTGGACCGAAACTAATTTTTTTTTTTTTACTATTTTCAAAACCGTTGTTTGATTTTCGGTCCAAAACCGAATTCACCCCTACTTCAGGGTTGCTCATTATTTAGTCTAGAGCTATGATTCTCACAAAAAAAGAGCGAAGAAAGAAGAATAATTCATGCAGTGTCTACTAAACCACAAAATAAACCTGGAAATAAAGTCTGTTTGCCCAACATTAATTTGGGACCCACCATCCAAATAAATACAATTTCATGTGCAATTTCACTTAGATACGTTTAATTGCAAGATAAAAAATATGTGAAAAATAAATTAATTCTACAAAATTATTATACTAGAAAAAAAAATCATTGAAATTTTAAAAAAAAAAATATTAAAAACTTAATTTGGATGTTTAATAGTCATTATTTTCTAAAAAAATAATTAATTATTTTTGTAAAAAAATAATATTTTTCTATGGATTGGACTAGTTTAATTTTTTCCCATTTTAGAAGAAAAAAATATAAAAAATAATAATTTTTTAGTAAATAATTTCATAAAAAATATAAGCTACCAAACACTACAAACTACAAACTACAAACGGTAAAAAATTTGTCACTAAAATATTTTGCATGAAAAAAAAAGCCCAATCAAATACTTCTACCCCTATAAGTCGTAATAATTTATCTCAAAATAATAAGGTACATGAAAGTTTACAACCAAACAGGCTGTAAATGGACACGCTTAAAATACAACTCACTCACTTTAACTAGTACCATACCATAGCTGCAAAACAAATATCAGTAACCAGGTTACGATTCTAAATTACAGTTACGCCATGGAGCTTAACAAAACCAAATTATATTTCCAAATAAAAATGCTACATCGACTTAAATTCGAGCTTTTGATAGATTAAACAAATAGACAATGACCGTAAAATTATACCAGTTCACTAAAGTTCTCAAAACTTTCCATCTATTAGTTTTCAGGGCCAATACTGCTGCTGGCTACAATCACAAAATCACCTATTCATTTCCTTAGAAATGAATGAAATGCAAGATTTCTATTTTTTAAAGATCAGCCTTTCCCGGATATCTTGGGAAAGGAATAACATCTCTAATGTTGTCGATGCCTGTGGCAAATAGAATCATCCGCTCAAATCCCAGACCAAATCCACTGTGCTTTACAGTTCCAAACCGACGAAGTTCAAGATACCACTCGTAGGGTTCAAGAGGCAAGTCTGCTTCTAATATCCTACAAAACAAACAGATGAAATAATACAATGTGATTGCAGTAGGAGCTAGTACCATTCAACAAAATGAAGGGTTTGTAACTTACACTAATAAAGAGATTAAATTAGAGTTTGTTTCGACTTGACAGTGACAGAATATCTAGAGACTTCATGTTATATACTACACTCACCTGATGATGAAATGAATTTATGAAGGCATATATGCATGCATCGATAGCAAATATGTATCTCAGTAGTGGCTCTTCCTGCAAACTACTGAACAATCAATAAAGAAACACTAAAAAAACATTTGACCTTATTGATCCAATCAATTTGACTCCCAATCTATCAGGCGCAAAAACCATATTTCCTTCCAACCAACTGGGAGAGGTACTCAAAATGCTCTACTTGTACAGACAATAATGTTATAGTTCATCAGCATGACATAGTAGTGCATATACTATAGGCATAAGTTACAAAGCCCGATACAAGAATCCTCTGTGCAAGAGTCCTTCAGAAATGCATATTTATCTGACAAACAATTTGACAAAAATACCTTTTTATATAAGAGTCCTATGCATGTTACCTTGATGGCGCTGAATTGTTGAATTTAAAAGTGATGCAATGTAGTGTGTTCTTCAAAAGATGTTTGTAAGAAAACAATTAAATAAAAGCTTGAATTTTTTGCTTTACTTGATCTGACTAAATAAAAGCTTGTATATTCCAATATTAATAACATTTATTTTGTCAAATAGTCTCCCAGAATAATATTGGTTTAGTAAGCATAGTTCTATGCAAAAATCATTGGTACAAGCGAAAACATTCTTGGATGTCCGCTTTATTACGTTAGTGTAAATTTAATATACAAGATGTTTCTGCAGCAATGATCTACGCACAAAGACGACACTTAACATACTTCCCAATACCCATGTCAGCAGCATCAAAAGTACAATTTCAATCTCTAACAGAACTCTATCCAGAAAGAGTAGAAGTCAAGGCGAAGGTTAAAAATAAGAGGAAAAATATCATATTAAAAACCAATAGATAGGAAGAACGGAAGATGAGAAAACCAAGTAGAAGGATGCAAATTTAACACTAAGAGGGCATTTGGTACGCAGTAATACTCATGGGAATAAGTTTTTGTGTTTGGCATAAGCACAATTTAGAATTCCTGGGAATAACATATTCCCTTGGGCATCATATTCCCACCTTAGGGGGGGAATACTAATCCCATGGTGAGACGTGGGTATTTATTTTTCCCACCTGATGGGAATAACAATAATTTTGAAATCACTCATACCCCGATCAACAAATGGGCCCAAATTTAAATTGAACATGAACCCAACCCGACTTGACCAAACCTGAGTTGGACCCGACTCCAACCCGACTAGACCCAAACCTCACTTGACCACCCAACCCGAATCCAAATTAAACCCGAGCAAACCCAATCAAAACCTAGGCCCAACAAATTGTTGACATGACCCGACCAAAATCTGACCCAAACTTGAACCGACATGAGTCAACTAAACCCAAACTCTACTATACTCGATTATGTTATTATCATGGTAGTCAAAGGCGCGCCTCGCAGCAACGCGCACCAATTACGCCTCGCGCCTCGCACCTCACTAGGCGAGACGTCTTTCTCCATGCACATCCAAGACGCACCTTTCAGCAAGACGTAACCAAGAAAAAGAGTGCCTTATCAATTTTTTTATCAACTTATTTTTCTGCAAAAAACTTTGAGACAGAGAGAGAGCCCTTACCTCATACAAGTGTGGAAGGAAAGTAGCCATTTATAACGATTATCAAAGTTGGCTACAGTTGAAATTTTCCACGTTTGTCATATTTGGCTACGGTTGAGCTTAAACAACTAAAATTTACTAAAAATATGGTAGGAAGAAAACAAATTCTTGTTAGTTCTGTTGATTGCTACTGTTGTTGTTAGTTCGATTGGTTATGTTTTAACATGTTTTTGATGATTTTAATATGTTATTTAGTTTTATTTCTTACATTACTAATTTGCGTCTCACTTTGCTCGGAGGTTCGTCTTAAGTTCGCTTTGTGCCTCGGACGATATTGACCATTTGTGTCTTGAATGAGTCGTCCGCCTTTGACTACCATGGTTATTGTTATATTATTTCTTAGACATGGACAATTTAGAAAAAAAAATATGCTCATTATATTCATATTAATGAATTTATAATAAGAAACTAAGAAATCTACATTCTCAAGAAATGTGTTATTACAAATGCAGTATAACTAAACACCTAGGAATTTGATGCCAAGAAATATTATTTCTGGGAATATGCAATTCCCAGGAATATTACAATCTGTGTACCAAACAGCCCCTAAATGTAAAGCGATAGTGCATATTCCTATAGATAGACAAGCAGAGGGTTAGAAATTACAGTGGTAATGGAGATGATTTTTCTGCTCTTTTTCCAAATATCACATATTTGCATTTAAGAACTCTTTTAGCTATGGAATCCACTTTACAAGCAGGATTTTACATGCAGACCTCTAATTTGATGGCTGGTCCAGCTAAAGAGTCAAGAAACCTCATATATTTATGAAGCAGAATTCAGACAGTGGCTAATGAACCTACTACGGTGTATTGTTGAAACCATTCACATGCAAAATAAGGGCACATACAAAAGGAGAACCAACAGATCAAATTCCAAAATGTCCAAAAACATATAAGAAGTAACCTACACACCGAAAAGCTGTCATGAAGGATAAGAAATATTTGGACAATGTACAAAAATTATAACATAGACAATCAATGGCATCAAATAGAAGTGGGGAAGGATCTGCAATTCTCAACCCTAAGACTTGAGCAACTTACCTAGGGATCAAAGAGGCAATATGAGGTTGGACCATGCACCAATTCCCTACAATCAATCCTGAAGCTACCATCAGGAAGAAGATGGAGAAACAACAAACTATTAAGGATCTGACAGAACAGGCAGGGGCAAGGTGTATAGCAATGAATGACAAATTTGTGAACGAATTCGGCATTCCTTTTCATGTCTCAAGTCTCAACTCCATGTTGCAAAAGAAAGATGGGGGATAGGAAGGACGAGAAATCAGGGAAGAAAACACGGGCGTCTCAGTGACATGAGGATTCCGCTTACACAAGGTCTGGGGAGGGTCAAGATGTACGCAACCTTACACCACATAATCATATGGATTGGCTGTTTCCAAGACTCGAGCCTGCATCATCCAAGATGCAAGATGCAAGCCTTGTCGTCGCACCAAGTGAAGACTTTAGAGAAGAGAAGAGAAAAAAAAACATAAAACACAGAATAATAAAGGAAAGAGAAGCAATGGAGAAAAAGAAATAAAGCAGCTAAAAAGTCATATTTTGACACAAGAAAAACAAACAAAAACGAAAGGGCTTGCCTTACAATCATAAAATGTTCCCTGGTTGTCACGAGAAAAGAGAAGAGAATGGAGTAAAGAAGAAAGAGCTTCAAATGTAATAGTTTGAAGATTAGGAGAGAATCATTTTTATTAAGTTACTACATAAACAGGTTTGACTCAAGGTTCTCATTATCGGTATCGAAACATTCCTATGAGTATCGAAATCGGCAATATCGGCAGTTTCAGATCGGAGTATCAGAGATTTTGGTATCGAAAAACAAATAATTATTAATAAATTATTAACATTTTAGAAAATATATTTTATACATTTATGCATAATTTTAAGTATTTCCAGTATTGTTTCTTAGTATTTTGAAATTGAATGAATAGTAGTCACCCTTGCCGATTGGTTTACATGCGATAGATAAGTTTTCTTCTTTTACATGCTTTTACATCCTTACTATTCTTTAACACCCTTGTTGATTGGTCTTTTTCTTACAATCTTCTTTGCCGAATTGACCGTAAAAGAGACCCTCAATGTCGATATTGGTTGGTATCGGATCGGGACATGCCAAACCGTATCGGTATCGGCCGATACTGAAAACTATGGTAGGACTCCACTGGGACATGCAAATGCATAAACCCAATATAAATTACACGTCTATTAAAACTTCATAAAGCAACCTGAATTTGACTCATTTAACTACAATGTTTATCAGTGTGGTTGCAGGAATTCTAGGCTGCTCAGGTACTATGCAGGAACCTAGGCACGGTCCTTTTCTAGGCACTCATTGAAGTTATTTGCTCTCTTTTAACAGCACCAACTATACCCCTACTGCTTCCCAAATAAGAATGTGGTCGCCTGTGAAGAAAAAATGTGCACCATTGTCTCAGTTCAAATTTTCATCATCATCAGATTCATCACCATCCAAGGCTTCTCTAATCCGAATGGGTTGACCATGGAGAACAATAAAGATCCAAATAAAATGACAGTTTACATGAATAGTTACCAACCTGAAGTCAACCTTCTATGTTGAAGCCAAATTTGTGGTCAGGCAGGCAACTAGAAGCAAGATAAGACACTGCATAGAACAAAAAAGGTGACAGGTAGGCAACCTTGCCTTTTTGGTCACATGCAGTTGAAGCTCCAGCAGCAAGGATCACTGTCCAAGACTCCAAATACTAGAAAAGAGTCTGTACGAAGAGGTAAGATGATACGATTGCAATAGGGGTTTGCTTTCATATCTATGACAAATTAAGCCAAAGAGAGGAAAGGAATGAAATTCCAAATATAGTTTGCCTCGTTTCAAATATAAAGAGATCAATCCCGCTGGTTTCGTATAGAAAAGAAAGTTGTACTTTCTTTTCTATACGAAAACAACACACGCTATTTACCACGCTATAGCTTGCATAGAAAATCAAAATTAAAACTATTTACTCTTCTTCTCCAAGGTTCTACTTTTAACATCACCAAGATAATAAAAATTCTAAATTTTCAGAACAAATAAGAAAAAGTACGTTAATCAGAACAACACCCTCAAAATATACTTGCCAGTGCATCCATGATAAGAAAATTAGGACAACCTGAATAAGATTATATATGTATATCAGAAAGAATGTGTACCTTTCTGTAAGAACATCTAACCGTTCCTCTCTCTGACTTCCTCCAATCAGCTCACCAACCTAAAAAACAAAAGGGAGAGATAAAAGTGTTACATAAGTTGGCAAAGGATGAAGTATATGAAGGAAAATATATTTGATCATATCTTTGAAGAAGATTGACTTTGATCTTTGACCATATCTTTGAAGAAGAACAAATCTTTGACAAGGTGGAGATATGAAGAAATATATATTTGACCATATCTTTTGAAGAAGATTGACTTTGGCCTTTGACCAAATCTTTGACAAGATTAATATTGGATCCCTAAGCCTACATAATATTGGATTCCTATTCCTACATAACGTTGGATTTCTATGTATAGACATATAGCATGCTATATAAATGGGCCAAAGGTTTCTCCAAGAGTATCTGAAGAGTGCTCATGTAAGTTGTTGAATAAGTTCAACAAAAGAGTATATCTCAAATTGTGCTCAATGATTGTTGAATAAGTTCCATATTAACATATGAAGAAAGGATGAAGTATATCTCAAATTGGCATATGTATAGACAATATGGTCAAAGGTCAAATCTTACTAATTCCATATTAACATAAAATAAAAGATGAGATGTGGAGCAGATGAGACCTTATACGAAGATAACGTATTTTACTTCAGTAATAAAAAGTCAACAAAAAGAATCTTACCTTGGGCACAAGAACATCCATAGCAGCAACCGTTTTCTGGTCATCATTAAGCCTCATATAGAAAGCTTTAATTCCTTTGGGATAGTTGTACACAATGACAGGCTTCTTGAATATCACCTCTGTCAAGTACCTTAATGATTGAAAAAGAACATCAGAGCTACACAGAGAAGGCAATGGTTGCAGATAAACAGTAGTTTGGCATACCTTTCATGCTCGGATGCTAGATCAATTCCCCATTCTACATGATTCTCAAACTTCTTCTCTGTGACATTCTTCAAGAGTTCAACCGCTTTTGTATAGGTTATTCGCTCAAATGGAGATGATGAGACAAGCTTCAGGCGGTCTATGGCTGTCTTATCAAAATTCTTCACCATAAATTCCATATCTTCAAGGCAATGGTCAATTAACCACTTGCAGAGATATCTGACATAGTTCTCAGCATAGTTCATATCATCCTGCAATACATTAAATAATTAAATACCTACACAAAAATGCATAACTGTTAGGGGGATAGGGTGAGGGGAGAAAGAACTTCAAATTTCACAAGTTGATAACTCATGCAAAATACCATGTTAACCAAGGCCAGAATAATACTTCACAAGTTAACAAGATCCTTGTAACATACCTCCAGGTTTGCAAATGCTATCTCAGGCTCTACCATCCAAAATTCTGCTAAATGGCGTGATGTGTGAGAGTGTTCAGCTCTAAATGTTGGTCCAAATGTATACACATTACCCAAAGCACAGGCATATGTCTCAACCTGAAGTTGGCCAGATACAGTCAAAAAAGCTTGACGGCCAAAGAAATCACGAGAATAGTCGATCTTTCCATCTTTCTGGGGGATCCCAGATTTCAGGTTGAATCTTTCTTCTAATTTTGCTAGGTTTTCCTTTGAAGTTGTTAGCTCAGACACAGCTGCGCCGATCACTTCCTTGCTTGCTTTGGCATTTTTGAGATTTTTTACTGCCTCTCCTTTTTCCTTGACAATAAGCTTTGCAGCTTCAACCTCGGACTCTGATGGTGGAGGATTTTGCTTTAGCTCTTTCTCCACCTTTTCTGCATCACTAAAGAGTGTTGTCACTTGGAACATTTCTCCAGCACCTTCACAATCACTTGTAGTGATAATAGGAGTATGCACATATCGAAACCCATTTTCTCTGAAAAAAGTGTGGGTTGCATAAGCCAGTTCATCTCTTATTCGAGCAACTGCAGATATCTGGAACCAGAATATATTATTTGATAATTTGTAAACAACCCAAGAGAAGGAAATAGAAATGCACCAAACAATGAAGCAATTAAAAAAAATATTATAGCAAAAATCATACCCATTATATGTGTAAGTCAGAAAAAACTACAATGTGATAAGGATTATTTTGCAAGGTAAAGTACAATACATGATTTCATTAGTGATGCAGAATCGAGAACTCCTCGAGGAAAACCAAACAATACTATATTAGAGAGCAGACACATTTCCAAGTAGATAAACATGCAAATCTAGATCAGTTTCAAGTTCCTGACCGAATCTAACCAATAGGTCAATGTATTATTCAATACAAACTATCTGATTGAGTGGCAAATATATGCAACACAGGTCTCCAGATTTTTCAAGAACATCAGAATCAACACACTGCCAAGTAAGTGGATAAATTCACAAGCAATAAAGTGTCAAAAAGAGTAGAATAGCATTAAGTAGGTGATGTTCACTCATTTTTGTCGGATTGCTAATCGGCTCCTAGCTATAATGAAGAAGAGAAGACTGAGTTGGATTCTTATCTTTTTTCTGGTTAAAGAGAAGGGGAAGTCGGTGCAACATGCTTAGCTATCATTGGTACTTGGGGCATTTTGAAAAGTAAAGATAATTGACCCCTTAGAGGGGAACAAAAAGTCCCTTCAAAAGTGCTCTTTTCCATCCATGTACCCTAAAGTCTTCTCTTTTATACATTTGAGTTCCTATTAAACAGTAGTTCCTCTGGTCAATTAACAGAAATAGTATATGCTAATTAGCCAGTTAATAAAATTATAGGGTACATAACCAATTATGTAAGTACAAAGAACAGTTTTTTTTCAGTTAGAAAAGGTCTTTAAGTAGCAAATGTCTATGTTCTCACTTTTGTATAGAAAAAAAAACATGGGCTGCTCTGGAGAAAGCAGAATGGTAAGGAGAAGAATGTGGTGCAATGGTTCGGGCACAAGGAACAGAGTCCCAGATGGGCAAGGCACGTGTTGATATGAATGTGAATTCCAACATCAAGGGGCTCCCAAGTTCCTATTTTGTTGTTAAGACAAATGAGGTAGCAAAATGTCTCGGATACATCAAATTTTGCAGGAGTTACAAATTCTAAGCACCAGGATTATCAGAGGAAGTCAATACAATCAGCATTGGGTGGTCTTAAGGATTAACTACGAAATGTGAAAACTAAATACCAACTAAGCATCTCTGCTAATGCACCTTTTTCTACAATAACCCAATTAAGCTCCCATTACATAAAACTACTTCAGAAATCCTATATTTCTGTGGATCCAAGAGAAGATTCCTTCTTGGTAAAAAATTCAACTTTTCGATCCAAAAAATAAACTTTTTATCTCCAGTTCATGTCATGACAAGGAAAAAAATGCTCATAATCCCCAAATTTTGTTACCAAGAAGCAAATTTTCAGACATAATACTGAGAAGTTAGACCAACTAAGCATCTCTGCTAACACGCCTTAATCTATGATAACCCAATTAAGCTCCCATTACATAAAACTACTTCAGAATCCTATATTTCTGTAGATCCAAGAGAAGATTCCTTCTTGGAAAAAAAGTACAACTCTTTGATCCAAAAAATAAACTTTTTATCCCCAGTTCATGTCATGGCAAGGGGAGAAAAAAAATGCTCATAGTCCCAAATTATGTTACCAAGAAGCAATTGTTTCAGACATAATACTGAGATGTTAGATTTAGATCTACGGACTAGCAACGACTAAATTAAACCCATGACATGCAAAAAAAAAAAGGATAGAAATTGCACACAGATCACAAGATCAAAGAAGCAAAGCGAAAGTTTCGATCTTTTTTTTCTCGATACCGTGTTGCTCCGCGCGCGGAGGTTGACGTGCTCCCGCAGGAACTCGAGCGTGAGCTTCGTCTTCGGGAGCGGGTACCTGGCCGGATCCACCGTCCCGACCTCGATCACCCTCTCCACCCTCATCTCCACGCTCTGCTTCGTCCCCTCGGGGGGCTTCTTGAGCTCCCCCTCCACCAGCACGGAGGTCCCGGTGGGGGTCAGTTGCGCGAGCGGGTGCACCGCGGCGTCGACGATCACCTGCAGGTTGGCGAGGCAGGAGCCGTCGTTGATCTCGAGGAACGCAAAGGACCCCTTCCCCTGCTCGCGCCCGGTCTTCACCCAGCCTCCGACGACGACCCTGGTACCGGCGAGGGCATCGCCGGTGACGACGATGGAGCGGATGAAGGTGCGTCGGAGGGAGGGATCGAGGAGGGAGGTGGACTCCATCTCGGCGACGGGGGGATCGGCTGCGGCGGCAGCGGCGGCAGAAGTGGACATTGGAAATTTAGGGTTAGGGTTAGGGGTTTTGTGGGAGAGCGTGAGGATTGGTTTTTATGTGATAAATGTGGTCCAACAGTTGCGTTTCGGTGTGTGATTCCGATTCGTTAGAGCATCATCATTGCTGATTGGACTCTCCAATACAATTTGAGAAAAAAAAAAAAAAACGTAGAATGTGTTAGATTTGTGTGAGAATAGTAAAAAATGATAAAGTAAATTCTGATCTAAAAAATTATGTTATCACAAATTGATGTATGAAAAAATAATATAAAATTTATAATCTATAATCTAGAAAATTGGATTCAAAATTGGGACTTACTATTCTACAAAATGAGTTCATACAATCTAGAGTCTAGAAAATGGGAGGCCCAACCTATAGCCCACATGGGTGAGATGGGATCTAAAATCTAGAAATTGAAACTAGGAATAGGATTTATTAATGATGGGCCTTACTAATGATGCTCTTACGAGAGAAAGTTTTCCGTGCTTGGAATCTGCACCGCGTCTCATTGCCCCAAGTTGGCTCTTTTGGGACCCACCAAGAATTTTTTTTAAATATTCCATAAAAATAGTTTTTTCCAAACTTTGAACCAAATAAAGACTGAATTGTAACTTGATACCATCAACCATTCAGTTTTTCAACTTGATACCCAAAAAATTTTATTCGACAACTTAATATCATAACTATTGAGTTTTTCTATTTATCTAAAAAAAATTATTCGACAACTTGATATCATAACTATTGAATATTTTCCACTTGATATCCAAAAAAGATGAAACTACCTTCGTTTCTCACTCTGCTGCTGTCACGCCCCAGTCCCAAAATACCGTGGGACCAGACGCGTGTCAACGGCCAGCAGTACGCACCGATGGACCAACTCACTATAAAGGATCCATCAGGGCATACTTAAGCTGTAAAACAAGTCTACGACAATCATGGTACAACTAATCTCATCCACACAAGACATAAACATGATCCACAGAGTAAATAAGGAATGTAAATCATCATCCAGTCTCACATAGTACTTCGGGGAACAATCCGATAATTATCTAGTACAATGGTTCATCTGACCAGAATATAAAAGACTGAAATAAATAATAAAAGCTGAGCATAAATAAGGATGCTCAAGAGAAGTCTTCAGCTAAGACCTCGTCCTCGGATGGTGGTACAACTCCTGGATCAGCTCCTGCTCCGGTCCCGTAAACCTCGGGATAAACCTCGCCTGCAAAATCTGGGGACAAAAATCCGGATCCAGGTCCTTAGGGGACATAGCAAGGTACAAGAAAGCTCATGCCAATAAATACAGATAAGCAGTGCAGCAATATATAACTAAATGAAACAAAGGGGTAAATATGTAACCATCTAAGTGTAAATGCAAGTGAGAGCATCACTAGTCTCAGGCTGAGCCACTACAAGCTCTGTGTCAGGGAGCCGGTAGCGGTAATAACCGGTAGTGGGTCTAGCTCTGCTACGAGAGTCTACGACCTCTCAATAATAGAAGATATATATAAATACAGCCTGTAGCCTGTGTGTCTCTCCCCACCCAATGTAACCACGCATATCATGACCACAACGTCTCATGCCCATGTCAAGCGCGATCATAGCTAAATGCAACCAGTCATAAAGTATCTAATAGTATAATATCCATGTCCTGTATCCTATACAGAATCACCACGAATATCTCGGGAAAATCCTGTCTCATGAATAGTGTCAAGTGTCCTGGGTCATATGGTACTTGATAAGACAAGTACGAGAATATAAAATATCACGGATATCCATCTCTAAATGACCGTACCCAACACTGCATACGGTGTCGGCACCCGACTGATAATCGGACGCTAAGTACGTCACACGGTCCTAGGTTGAGCATGCACAGCAATATATATAAAGCAAGGAAAATAGATAACTAAACTGCAGAGTTTGGCAAGGTACACTTGCCTGATGTTCGGATATCAACAACTGTCGTCCTGGTATCTGTGGATCCGGTAGGGACTACTCCAAAAGCTGTAATAAATATCACCAACAGTCTCAGAAGATGTCAAATAGCTGGAAATGCCTGTCCTTACGTCCAATTTGGACACAGGGGCAAAAAGGTCATTTTCGGGCCAAAGCGGGTTCCACCTGTGGGCCACTTTGCACCGAAAAGCGTGTCAGGGTCAAAGGTCTCCAAATTCCGCAAACTCAGTGTCTACAAGTCAGGAACGATGATACGAACCCAACGGAACTTCCAGAATTGGATTTCGATGAGCCGATCTCAAAATCACCCGTCAAGTGGAGCCTGTGGGGCCCACGATACGTGATTTTGTCAACGTTCTCAGAATCGAACCAAACTTGGCTCACAGGACCAGCGTATTACTACGTATCCGATGGCGCAAGTTTCGTCTCGATCTGACGTATGTACACGAAGTTACAGCGTGTTTCAGAATCGGCGGATACGGGGTGTCGTCGGCGGATACGCGTTGATTCCGGGGTGCACGCACCTCCGAATCGACTTCTGCGAAATCCTATACGACCGTATCAACGTCGCGCACAGTTTGGTAAAGACCACGTGTGACCAAGTCGTCCCAATTGGCGGGGCGGGCTCAGTTCCGAGGTGAAACAGGGCGTTGTTTTTTCCTGTTTTGGATCGCAGTGTACGACCACTACAAGACGCGATGCACCGAGCGAATTGCACGGGCACCGAGAGGGGTATACAGTCTACGCATAGCAATCGACGGAATTGAAAACAGAGTCGCGAGTTGGGAGAAATCAATACCTGAACAGTGCTCCGCGAATTCTATTTTTCGCGTGTCCGAAAGCCAATTCCGTGTCCTGGTTCAGAATTTCTGCTTCCTCGTGTCCGCGGAGTTGCTGTGAGGCGGATGAGTCGCGCTCGGGGTGGACTGTGCTCGCGGCGGAGGGGTGAGGCCGCGAGTTGATCGTCGAAAGTGGCAGCGTCCCGCGGACTCCGGCGGAGTCGAGCCTTCGAAAGGGATGGCCGCGGGTTCAGATCGGTCGGCGGCGGCGGCCTGGGTCAGATCGGTCTGCTGTGAAGTCGGCGGCTACGTCGACGACTGACGGATCGCGGAGGACAGCGATGGGAGGCGTCGGAGTTCGGCTTGGAGTCGACAGCGGGGCTGGGATTCGGCGGTGTCGGGGTCGATGGCTGCTCGCGCGGAGGGGAAAAGGTCGAGGGTTGGGTCGCTGGCGATGGGAGGCGTCGGAGTTCGGCTTGGAGTCGACAGCGATGGGGATGAGCGGCTAGGGTTCAGATGGCTGAGCACGGAAAACGAGGAGGGTTTTATAGGCTGCTACAGTGTTGGCGGCCGCCTAGGGTTTGCAGCGGGTCGGGTTTGGTCTGGGTTGGTTCGAATTTGGGTTTGGTTCCCAATTCAACAGCTTAAGGTCCTCGATACATTGCTCCGGTGTCCAATAAATTCACCGAAAAATGCCATGCGTCCGGTTTTCCATTTTACCCAATAAATTTCTATTTCCAGAATATTTTAACTCCATTTGGTCACACTTAAAATTATTTAACCCACAATCACCTTAGCTTTTAAATTCCAGAAGAACACCAAAAATACGGGAAAAATTGTATTAATTTTTATTTCTGAAATTTAGGGTGTTTACAGCTGCCCACACCCTCGTCTCCCGTCTGGCTGTCCCACCCTCCCGGTTGCACCCCCCCTCTCCACGCATGCTGCAGCGACAGCGGCGACAGAGGGGGTGGGATGGTATAGGGGAAGGGGGAGGAGGGGGGGGGCAGGATGGTGTAGCGGAAGAGGGGGCAGCCGAAGGGGGAGAGAGAGAGAGGGATGGACATGAATGATTTATATTACTTTAGGGTATCAAGTTGATGTATATCAAAGTTTATGATATCAAATTGAAAAACTTGAATAGTTGTGGGTATCAAATTAAAATTAAACCCCAAATTAATGGAATTTTTTTCAAAATTTCAATTTGTATTTTGATATAAAATTTAGTTTTGGACAAGTTACTCCCTCCATTGACATGTACGTAATATATTTTTTGTCCCTAAATTATTTAAAATTTATTAAAAACTACTAAAAGCTAATTCAATAAAAACAATCAATTTGGTCTAGAATAGTACTTCATTTTTATCTTAGTCAACCATACTCTAACCTTCCTTTTTTTTGTCTATCCACCATGGCCCATGTTTCCATCTTCATGTTCTAAAAATTAGAGATTATCGATTCGTTAGAGAAGATGATTCCTATAGTTGGAATCTTTTGATGGAGAAATGGTATGTCCACATGGTTTTATTTCCCTAACTGATGATTCATCGTTAAAATAATAACAATTTACATGCACGTGCATTTATCTAAGTTATATATAGGACTGCAAACGAGCCAAGCCGGGCCAAGCTTTTATAAGCTTGAGCTTGGCTTGACTAAAAATTAATCAAGCTCGAGCTTGATAATTTTTTTTATTTTAGAGTTTGAGCTTAGCTCGAGCTTGTTTATATTAAGCTTGAGCTTAGCTTGGTTTGTGTTTGCCATTGATTTAAAGCTGAACAACTTTTTTGTATAACAAATGAAAGAAGTACAGAGAAATCCTAAACAGAAAGTCTAAGTTGACGAAGATCGAGTACTACAGCTGACTCTTTTACTCCTTTGACAGTCCGACGAAGGGATGTAGGGATAAGAATAGTTTCTTCACGTTTCTCTCCCATGCCTGTGTGTGTCCCTCCCTGGTGGGTATGCAACCCTAGTATTTATAGACATCATACTAACGGACTATGTGCGAGCATATGCTATTCATGCAAGGATTCTGGGGCTGCCACATGTCCATTCTTAACAAAATGGTTGTGACCGTAAGCACATGTCACGACCGAGCTGTCACGTGATATTTTGTTGGGATCTGCTTTTGCTGAAGATCTGGTTTGTTCTCCTTTTGTGCTCATACCTTGATCAGCTTGACACGTAGCCCGCACTTGGTTGTAGAGAATCTCCTCAGTTGAAACAGAAAAATTACTTGCACAGGGTCACATAGAGACCGACCCGCATAGGTGTTTGTGGTATTAAACGAAAGAATTAAAATGTATTCAGGATAGGGTTTATACGAGACCCGCCTTCTTTGGTTTACAAACAAACTTGTACAATTTGATCCTATACGAGGATATGGGAGTATAATTTATTTAATCTGGGTAAATATTGCTATAGGTGTCTGATCTGCAGTCGATCACTTTAGCCCTTGGACCACACGATGTTGAAGAAGTGCCGTAGAAGACAGGAAGCAGCTTCGAAGGTTGCAGAAGAGGGTGGATGCACGATGCCAAAGTCGTCGATCCCTACTCTTTGCCTGAGCTCCGGATTCTTCTCTCTCTCTCTCTCTCTTGACCTTGGATCTGATATTGGTTTCTTGACCAATTTTTTGACCTTGTTCCTCATTGATAGAGGTCTCTATTTATAGAGTTTTAGTGACAGTGACCACTCCGTCGGTGTAGAAACCGAGGAGTGGAAAATACAGTACCCTTTTACACAATGGTTAAAGTAACTAATGCCTGCGTATAGATGATCCTTTGAATGAGCGTGTGACGCAGGTCCAACTAAGGGACAAAACGCGTATAATCGCTACGAAGATCATGGCGTAGAAGCCACGTAGGTAGGTATCCATTGTGTAGAAGAGGTTGGCATAGAAGCCAAATGTCTGTCACCATGGCATAGAAGCCAAATAGTTATCAAACCGGCATAGAAGCCGAATAGGCGTAGAAGCCGAATAGGCGTAGAAGCCGAGTGGTCATATAGGCCGAGCAGGCGTAGAAGTCGAATGGTCATAGAGGCCGAGCAGGCGTAGAAGCCGAGTGGTCATAGAGGCCGAGTAGGCGTAGAAGCCGAATGGGCGTTGAAGCCGAGCGGTCATAGAGGCCGAGTAGGCGTAGAAGCCGAATGGGCGTTGAAGCAGAGCGGTCATAGAGGCCGGGTGAGCACAGGAGCTGGATGGGCATAGAAGCCGCTGCGTACCGTGCCAGAGTGCTGATGTGGACGTCTTAGCTGTAATTACGGCTTTTGAAGATATAATCAAATCTCTTGCATTAAATGCCGAGATTCGCCACCATCATGTGCATTAAATATGGAGGCATATTTTTGAAGGTCCGCAACCCCTTCTGCGCATCAGTCGCAGAGACATGCCTTGCGAAACTGTCACCGCTCTGTGCATTTAGACGTAGAGACGTGCCTCGAGCAACTGACATCGCTCTGTGCATTGGACGCAGAGACGTGCCTCGAACCCCGTACGGAGTGCAGCTTTTGATGTGGCAGGCGGTTTATCTACTGCAGAACGTAAACAGCTCGTGTCTGCCTGTGTAAAACAAGGCAGCGTATCCCTTCGTGCTTTGTAAAAGCAGTTTACGCAAAGGGGATGGCGGCAAATGACAGCCTGGGTCGCAGTGCTGTGCCATCATCATAGCCGTCGTCTGGGTAGTCGAGCCGTATCCCTTTGTCAGAAGTCCAGACGTCAGGTTCATTGCAGGATCTTCATTGCAGGGTCTGACAGGTTCACTTCGGAGAATACGAAGCGTCTCTTGTACACCTCAATGCTGCGTCTGAAGGAGGATGAGTTTTACGCCCTGGAGGCGATGAAGCACCCCGTTTATGCTGAAGTGGTTTGGACGTACTGCCTTACACGGATGGCCTTTTGAGCTTTTAATATTTCACGATGTGTTTAGCGGAAAAAGCTCTGTTGCACGCTTGATGGCTTTGAAGGCCTTTGCTTACGCTGCTCTGCACCAATATGCTGCGTATAGCCATCCGGCGTATTTTTTATGCTTCTACAAGACCCCCTTCAAAGCTTTCAAATTCCTTAAAATTTGGAACGCTTTGAATGAAGCATGAACCGCTCCTCGTAACTCGAAACGTTTCTGAATGGAGCGTTGAAACGGTCGATGCTGACTTTATGGCGGATTTATTGGGGACCGGTGTGACCTCTTTCGCCTATAAAAAGGCTGGGGGAGTTAACCCATTCTCCCCACATTTCCATCACCACGCAGAGATGATCGCCGGAGTTCGTCGGGTCGATCTGAGGAAGAAAGAGATCATGTTCTTCCAGCGTGTAAGGAGCCGAAAAAGACGGCGTCTTCGAGCAAGTGTCCACTGCAGCGATGGATCGTGCAAGGATATCTTAGCCTCCCTTGCTCGGTATTATCAGCAACTTTATATGGCTGTTCTTCAGGAGAGGGGAAGGGTCGTATTTGACCACACGGCTTGCAAGCGGTGTCTTCTCCTGTTACCTCCGGGGGTGAGAGCAGCTACTAGCTCTGACCTCGGGCATTGAGTTGGGTAAAATATCTCAACTCAATCTGTCATGGAGCATGGGATCTGCATAATTTATGCAAGCCCCAACTCTGTATTCTCCTGCCGTTGATCATTGCCATGTCAGTCAGTTTACTGGAACTGACTGACTGTTGGATAAGATGGATGAAGAATTGCGCCCACGCGAGAACCTGTCAGAACAGCTTCTGGGCGATCTTCAGATGACCATGGAGAAATCCTTTGTAGACAGAGTTTTCCTCATATGTAATCATGAAAAATGAAGAAAAACCCCCTGTAGACAGGATTTCCCTTATATGTAATCATGATTTTGATTTTAATAAAATCGTCTTTCTTCTCTACATTTGATCGTTTTGCCATACATTGCTGTGAAGTCTGAATATGTGTAGCTTCGACACGTCTGATTCTTTATGCCGACTCTGTATAGAAAGAGTGCTAGGTCCAGTCTTTTGCGCGTAGCGAATAATCCATAGAACGCTGTTGAGCATTTTGAACATTTAGAAGAACTTTTCTGTCGCTAAGACTGAGGAACCGCGTAGAGTTTTTTACTTCTGATGAACAGAATTTTTTTTTGTTCAGACTTCGTCTTCAAGAATGACTTCTCAAAAAATCCCTTGGAACAGGGTCGAGGAATGGCTGTCGAGCTGAGTTGCCATCTTGATAGACGAGATATTCAGACTGGGGCCTGGATGAACCTCTATTTGACCCGAGAAGAGTAATTTCTTAATGTTTGAACTCTGTATGTTTCGGGTACTTGGGATATCTTGAGGTCGAGAAGGAGTATCTTCTATGTGAACTCCTGTAATCGACCGTCTTGAGAACTGTTCGGATATGCGAAAAGTCAGAGATCCGTAGTGTAGATGAGCTGAAAATCCTGAGTTCATAGTCTATTGAGCGTAGAAAGCCACCGAGCGTGAGATCGTAGATTCGTAGCTGCTGAACGTGAAGTCGTAGGTTTGTAGCCTCTCGAGCGTAAAAGCTACTGAGCACAAAGGCATTCGGGCATAAAACCATAGACTGATAGCTTGCGAGCATAAAATCGTAGATCTGTTGCTGTCGAGCGTAGAAAGCTCCTTAGCGTAGAACTGTAGATTTGTAGCCTGTGAATAAAAGAAATCTTTCGAGCATAAGGTTGCGGATCTGTTGCCTCCAAGCGTAAACTAAACGCCACCGAGCGTGAGATCATTGATTTGGTATCTGCTGAGCGTAAAGTCGTAGGTTTGTAGCCTTTCGAGCATAAAAGCTACCGAGCACAAAGGCATCCGGGCATAAAACCATAGACTTATAGCTTGCGAGCGTAAAATCGTAGATCTGTTGCTGTCGAGCGTAGAAAGCTCCTTAGCATAGGAACCGCTGACCTGCTTTTGCACGAAAAACTCTTCGAATTTGCTGACTGTCTGCCTTTCGAGAGTAGTGGGCTGACGTAGTACCCAATCATAACCAAATATTTAATTGTGAGATTTGGTTGGGGTTTCGAGGAGCCCGTCCGAGGGTTCGAGGAGTCGACCCAAACTCTATATATATCCCAAACTTTTGAGAGAAAAACTTTTCATCCGTCTTCTGCGAAAAAGAGCCTTCGATTGTTTGAGTTTTTTCCCTCGTTCTTTCTCCGAGCACTCCGAGTTTTCAGAAATGGCGCCGAAACAAACCCCCTCCACTAAGGGAAAGAGCACAGGCTCTTCTTCTCGTTCTTCTGCCCCGGCGAGAGAGTCTTCGGTCGGGCAAGGTAAACTTCCTTCTGAGCGAAGCATCCTGCCGACGAGTAGCGCACCCGGCCTTAGAGGTATAGCCTTTGGGATGACAAAGAACGACGAAAAATTCTTCGCACACGTTGAACGTGACCGTGCTAGGTCGTCTTCTGTGCTGATAGCCTCTTTGAGGAAGATGACGCACGGAGACGTTTTCATCTTTTACGCCCACATTTCTAATATGCCAGCGTAAAAACTCTATCTTTTATGCCCTCATCCATAAGCGTAAAACTAAAATTTAGACCTCCAGCGTAATAATTAGAATTTTGGCAGTCTGGCGTAAAGCACGGACTGTATACCGCCAATCACGCTTCTGGATGTGACTTCCGGCGTAAAATGACCAAATTTTGTACAGTCTTGGCGTAAAGCACAGACTGTCGTCTCTTGGTCTTTATGTTGCAAGATTTGTAATGACGTTTTTTTTTTGCACTTTCGTAGTTAACTTGCATGAGTCTCCACTAGCCGAGATGATGGGTTCCGCTGCCGGGATGCTGCACTCGAACTATCTGGAGGATCTGTCGCACGTGACATTTCCTATCTCCGGACCCCAGTATCCCGAAGGACGAGGGATCTTGATATCGGCTCAGGGCGAGCGGATATTGCTGAACATGATTAACGGAGAGCCCCTGACGTACATAGACGGGGACCAGTACATCAAGCCGGCCATTCTCTTTGGGGACATGATTGATAAACAATCCCAAACGAAGCCCAAGAGAGAACCCTGGGTTTTTCCCGCCGAGAGTGTGGTCTTGTATCTGCCCACGATGCCGAGAGATTATCCCATCTCGGCTTTCTTCTATGCCACATACTCCAGGAGGATGTCGTGGACGCTGACTCCCGATCTTTACGGCAAGCCGGGGAAGATCTTTCATCTGAAAGGAGCTGACCAGGGGTCGTTTGTCAGCCGTCCCTCTGGCGTCGTGACGTTGTTCAGGGGACTGTGTCCTGGCAGCATCCCGAGTGAAGACAGTTCGGTGATCCAGCCGGTCCAATTGCCGACTTTCTGCAACGACTTCATGGTGCGAGGGGGGGTATACCCCAAGGAGAATCCTCGGTGCAATGGGTGGATCACCCCAACAAACCTCCGATGGACTTGCCTAGTTGACTGGGCCTTGAAACATTTTCGGAGAGAGCTGGAGGTCATCGGACTGTATGCTGCTGTGAGTGCGACGAGTGTTGGGTTGCCTCCCAACCCTAACCTATTTTTGGCACTGATGGAGCGATACATTTCGCTCACCGGGACCTTCGCCACTCCACTGGGGGAGTTGGGGTTGGCCCTTCACGAAATGACAGTGATCTCGAAACTGCCGATGGGGGACACCCCATATGAAGAGTATGTTCCCACCAATTGGGAGTTGGAGGACTCGGACCCTCGGGTTATGGAGGTGTATCAGGAGCTGATGTGCCACTACTTCGCGTGCACTGCTTTTTATAATGAGCCTTCTGATTTGGCTCACACCACTAAGTGGATGTCCTACCTCTTCTTCCACCGGGCCAGGGCCGTCAAGTCGGAGAAAGTTTTGGGGGGCAAGAATGAGCCCGTGAACTGTTTGGACGTGCTCAGTGCCCAGGTCGTCGAGGATCTTATGGAGGATGCTAAAGCTCCCGATCAGTTTCTCACTGACGGGGTAGGAAAGTATCCCGAAGGCACTAAGGCCTATAGTTACTTGAGGCGCTGTCGCAGGCCTTTGTCTGAGGAAGCCCGGCTGGCTGGTTTCCTCTCCATATGGCTGCGTCGAGTAGTTGTGCCCGGTATCGCATCCGCGGACCGCATTCACCGGAACATCCTGTGGCCTGCCGTTCGTCTGGTGTTCGGGGAAAGACTGGGCTTGCTCCCTGCCATGGTGTGCCGTATACAGGCTGGCCTGAGAGCCATGACTGACGGAATGCTCGTTGATGAAGCTCGGCGTGATAGCTTTCCCCGGGTAGAGTTACCATACCTGCACTTGATGGGATGGTTAATTCTCCACAACCCCCGTGTGATGTCTCCCGGCCCTGGCAGTAGTTCGGGGGGTAGTTTCTTGCTGAACTACAAGGACTCCCTCTGGAACGTGAACACAGTCTTAGACTGTCGGCTGGTGCTGAGCCTCGGTCATTGCTGCAAGCTCCTGTGCACTGTCCCCTCTGTGCATCGCAATCAGTCGGGGATTAGGCTTGAGGATTTAGGTGGAGAGAAGACCAATCTTTCTCCGGAAGCTTTTAATTGGCATCAGACCCTCCCATTTGCTGTACAGAAGCAAAGATCATTGCTTCTTCGAGCCTTACTTGCCCAGTCGGTTTGCCAGGCAGTTTGGGTACGATCAGCTGCACGTGGGCAATGCTGTAAATCCCCTGAATTTTCAAAATTATTAAAACTTGGATTTTTTTAATTTTTTAGAATTTTTTGGAAATTTCCTGAAATTAAATCAAGGTTCTTAATTATTAAATAAATTTTTAATTATTAGTAAATAATATTAAAATATCATGGAAATAATATTTTTGGGTGTAAAATAAAAAACTGGACTTAGGATAATTTTTCTGAATTTTTCTAGGCCTCAGACCTATTTTTAAATGCCTAAAAACTATTTTAATTAATTAATTATTAATTAACTGTTTTAATAATTATTATTATTTATTTTATTTTTATTTTCTTTTCTCTCAGGCCGGCCCGGCCCAGTGGACCGGCCCAGCCAGCCCAACAGTCCCCAGCCCGCTTCCTTGAGGGTCGGGCGGGTCTGCCCGGACCCGTTAGCCGCCCGACCCGCCCGACCCGTTCTTCCCAGCCCCCACGCCGCCCGCATCCCGCGCCGGCCGGCTCGCCCCGCTCTCCGCGCGCAGCGCCGCCCGCTCCGGCCGGCTCGCCCCGCTCTCCGCGGCCACGAGCCCCTCTTCCCCGCCTAGCTCGGCCCCCAGAACCGCCTCCTTTCCCCTTTAAAGGCCCCCCCCCCTTCTTCTTCTTCCTCCCTGACTTCCATCCTCTCCGGCCACCACTCGCCACAGCTCCGCCGCCTCCCAGCTCCGCCGGCGACGCCACTCCCCGCCGACCTCCTCGCCAGCGCCACCATCTCCTCCCCTCTCCTCTTCCCTCCGCCTCTGCCCTCCGGCGCCCCAACAGCCCCCGCTCGGTCCAGCCTCCTCGCCGCGCCTCCGCTCGACCTCACCGTGCAGCGCCGCCGTCCAGAACCCCGACTCTGAGCCACCCAGCCCATCTCCGGCGTACCCCCGGCCGGCCACCCGCCGCAGCATCCAGGAAACCCTAACCCTAGATTCCCTGTGTCCGACACGAGTCGGACACGTATCGGGCTCGGTTCGACCCTGATTTTTGGGTCCCCTTCAGGTGCGTGTAACTTTTTGTTCGTAGCTCTGTTTTTGATTCCGCAAATTATGTTGTGAATCCTGTATGACCCTCTCGGTGTCCGGACAAACCGTTCGGGGCATCGCGTCCTGTGGTGATCGCACACCGCAATCCAAAAACAGGAGAAAAACCAGACACTGTTTCACCCCGGAACTGAGTACGCCCCGCCAAACGGGACGACTTGATCGTGTGCGGTCTTCACAGATACGTGCGCGTCGTCGATACGGACGTGTGAGATTTCGCGGAAGCTGATTCGGGTGTGCGTGCACACCGGAATCAACGCGTATCCGCGGACATCGCCCCGTATCCGGCTTTTCTGTAATTCGCCCTAACTTCTTGTACACTCGTCAGATCGAGACGAAACTTGCGCCATCGGACTCGTAGCAATACGCTGGTACTGTGGGTCAAGTTTGGTTCGATTCTGAGAACGTTGACAAAATCGAGTGTCGTGGGCCCCACAGGCCCCGCTCGACGGACGATTTTGTGATCGGCTCATCGGAATCCAAATCTGGAAGTTCCGTTGGGTTCGTATCAGCGTTCCTGACCTGTTGACATTAAGTTTGGTGAATCTGAAGACCGTTGACCCGGACACGTTTTTCGGTGCAAAGCGGGCCCACCGGCGGACCCCGTTTTGACCCAAAACTGTCGTTTTTGTCCTTGTCTCCAAATTGGACCCAAGGATAGACATTTCTAGCTATTTAATATCTTTTGAGCATGATGGTAATGTCTATTTCAGCTTTTGGACTCATCTCTGGAATATTTCTCCGCGTACAATTAATTGGATCCAAACAACAGGCAAGTACCTGCACTTCAAGTTAAATCTTTATATTGTGATAATTAATTCCCTGCTTTACTAGTACCCTTGATGATTACACCTAGTGTTAGGAATACTGGAATTCATGTCTTGAATATTTGGAGTTCATGTCTTGTTTTTTATGTCGGGTGGGAGAATACTAGAAGGCATGTAGTTTACCCTTCCCCTTGTCATGTTTAATAGCTGTTGGTACGCGACTGTACCTCAGCCGGATCTCGATTTTCCCTATTTAATAGCCGTTTATGATGGCCGGATTAGCCTTATAAATTCCTACATGCCAACTATGTATTCTAAAACAAACACAAGTTCACACAGATAGTTTCTGGTCTTGTTATATTTCTTGCTGACTGTTGTAGTTTCATTTTCTGTCTCATTTATTTCTGTTTTCTCATATTCCTGTTTACAGCATTAACTCTGAGATATTGATGTTCTTTTATGCAGTTTCTCAACATGATACTCAATTTAATTGTCATAAATATTTAGTTTAATCTTGTTGTGCATTGTGTACTTTGCTCCTTTCCTGACTGGATCCGTTGATTTAGGCGATGATGAGGACCTTGCCCCTACATATTATGGTCCCTATGAGGGTACAGATGATACTTATGAGGAGCCAGATCCCACCCAGGAGACCCCTGCTACAGAGTAGATAGCAGTGGCTATTTTTATTTATTGCTCTTATCTTAGTAATCGGGTTTGTCCCCGATTTTATTCTGATTTCTATACTAAACATTTGAATCTGTTGTCACATTTATTTTATCTGAAATCTTAAGTATCTGTTTCTCATTATTATCTTGCCTATATTATTTGTGAATGAGCTAGATTAGTTAAATGTGGTTTTGACCTAGACAGTGTACTACCGCCGACTCTGCGGCGTAGGCTGGACGTACCCACGCACTCGTGCCCGAATTTCCGGGTGCGGGTCGTGACACATTTTTATGGTGGCCCATACAGGTCCTATCCTTAAATAGGGTAATACCCTAGGACAGGGTATGGAATAAGTTTGAGGATTCTAGGAAAAGCTCATTCACAGTATAGGGTCCTTATTTCAATTCTTGATATCATTTTTGCTCAATTTTCCTATCGCCCTTGATTTCCAAGTAATCTATTCTGATCTTCCTATCCCTTAATCTTTCAGAATGGTCCAGACAAGGAACACAGTAGGAGGCACATCAGAACCAGCTGAGCAGAATGTGCCCGAGACTCTTGCACTCCCGCCGCCTCCATCTGTTCCGGCAGTTACTCTGGATGGGGCACAGCTACTTGGAGTGTTCCAGGGACTGGTGGAATCCCAGAAAGAACAGACTGCACTTCTGCGGACCAGCCTCTCAGAAGCTCTTAGGTCCCAGGAGTCGCCACTCAAGAGGCCAGGGAGTGCCAAAGACTTCAAGAATCTTAGGCCCCTGGAATTCTACGGAACTGAGGGCATTATCTATGCCGATGAGTGGATAGAGAATGTCGAGAGACTCCTGAAGACTGCTCGGGTTCCTGATGATCTCAAAGTGGAGTCCGCAAGCCTGCAACTGTTCGACATTGCTCGAACCTGGTTCAGAGATGAACCCCAACTATCTGCTCCTGACCTCACCTGGGAGGACTTCAAGAGGCTATTCAAGGAAAAATTCTACCCCGAAGTGGCTCGGAAAGCTCTCGAAAGCCAATTCGAGAGACTGGAACAAGGTAACCTGTCTGTTGATGAGTATACTGTTGAATTTAGCAGGTTAAGCCACTTTACGGAGTACATGGTTCATACTCCGGAGGACAGAGCCCGTAGATTCAAGAAGGGGCTATCTCCGGATATTCGCCTTGCTGTCACCACCAGCCGAGCTCTCACCTATGAGGAAATCTTGAGCGTGGCACAAGGCGTTGAGAGAGACATGGGGCATAAACTAAAGCGAGAGAGAGATACCGGAAATGCGGGACCCAACAAACGTCCTTTTCAACAATAACAACAGCAGAGGGCTCCGCAGCAAACTCAGCGTCCTCTCCCTCGAGCTCCAGCACCCCAACACCAGGCTCAAGGACAGAACCAACAAGCTGCTGCTTGTAACTTTTGCCAAAAACCAGGTCATACTTGGCAAGTCTGCAGGAAGAGGCTAGGTGCCTGCCTCTACTGCGGCTCAGCAGCGCATCAAATGAGGGACTGTCCTGCTGCTCAAGGACGCACCACTGCACCAAAGGCTCCAGCCCAGGCCAGGGCCCCAGCAGCCCAACAGAGGGGACCCCCGCTTCCAACACAACAACAACGCTTTGCTCAGCACCAACAGCAGCAACAGAGGGGTACACCGCAGCAAGGCCGTGCTTATGCAATGACCCTAGAAGAAGCTGAAGCCACAGCAGACGTGATCACAGGTTCCGTGCTTATAAATTCAATACCAGCTATTACTTTATTTGACTCTGGAGCTTCACATTCATTCATGTCAGTAGATTTCCTTATGAAGCATAGCTTAATCACTAAACCCCTTAGGAATTATTATAAGATCATTACCGGTGGAGGAATTATCCCGGTTAGTGATGCCTGTAACAATTGTCCTATTACATTATGTGGAAGAGAACTGTATGCTAGGCTACTCGTAATGCCAGTTCCCAGTTTTGATATTATACTGGGTATGGATTGGTTGAGTCAACATCATGCCACTATAGACTGCCACAGAGGTAGTGTAATCTTCAGGCCCCCTGGCAAGCCAGAATTTGAATTTGCTAGAGGTTCTAGAGAAATGGGTAGTAACAAAATTTGTGGAGCCCTAGTAACAGAAGAATTGCCGCTACCTATCATCTCTGAATACCTTGATGTCTTCCCTGAGGATCTCCCAGGCTTACCCCAGACCGAGAAGTTGAATTCTCTATTGACTTAGTGCCGGGAGCAGCACCAGTATCTCAAAATCCCTACAGAATCAACAAGAAGGAGATAATAGAACTAAATGAGCAAATCAAAGAGCTAGAAGACAAATGTTTTATTAGGTCTAGTGTCTCACCCTGGGGAGCTCCAGTATTATTTGTGCCCAAGAAGGACGGAACATCCCGAATGTGTATTGACTATAGGGCCTTGAATGCCTTAACAATTAAGAATAAGTATCCCCTACCCAGGATAGATGACTTATTTGATCAGTTAAGTGGAGCTCGGGTATTTTCAAAGATTGATTTGAGGTCTGGTTACCACCAAGTAAGGGTGAGAAAGGAAGACATCCCTAAAACTGCTTTCAATACCTGGAACGGACACTACGAATTCTTAGTAATGCCGTTCGAGTTGACGAATGCACCAGCAGTTTTTATGAACTTGATGAACAGAGTCTTTCAGAAATATCTAGACAAATTTGTAGTGGTCTTTATTGATGATATTTTAATCTACTCCAAGACCCCCGAAGAACATGAAGAACATTTGAGGTTAGCATTGGAGACTTTGAGGAAGGAAAAACTTTATGGAAAATTATCTAAATGTGCATTCTTCCTAGACAAAGTAGAATTCTTGGGACATGTTGTGACTGGAGATGGAATAGCAGTAGATCCTAAGAAGATAGCGGCAGTAGAATCCTGGCCCACTCCAGACTCGGTAGCAGAAATTAGAAGTTTTCTGGGATTAGTTGGCTACTATCGGAAGTTTGTGAAAGACTTTGCTAGAATTGCTGAACCCATGACAAAATTAACAAGGAAGGATGAAGAGTTCACCTGGACTGATGAATGTCAGCATGCTTTTGAAGAATTGAAGAAAAGGCTGACTACTGCCCCTATTCTGACCTTACCTTCTGGAACCAGAGGTTTCGCTATTTATAGTGATGCTTCTAGAAAAGGTCTAGGTTGTGTATTGGAGCAGAACAAGAAGGTAATAGCATATGCCTCTAGACAGCTTCGACCTCATGAAAAGAACTATCCAACTCATGATTTAGAATTGGCAGCTGTCATTTTTGCTCTTAAACTATGGAAGCATTATCTTTATGGAGAAAAGGTAGAAATATTTACAGACCATAAAAGTATAAAATATATCTTCACACAGAAAGAGCTGAACATGAGGCAAAGAAGGTGGCTGGAACTAATGAAAGACTTTGATATCACCCTTCAATATCATCCTGGGAAGGCCAATGTAGTTGCTGATGCTCTAAGCAGATATCCTATGGCAATGTACTTGACTATGGACCGACACTTGCTCGAGGACCTGGAAAGTTTAGGTATTGAGGTAATTATCCCAGGAAAAGAAGGCCAAATGATGAACTTGCAGATTCAGTCTACTTTAATAGACAAGATCAAAGAGACTCAGTTTCAAGACGAAGACCTGCGAAGCCTTCGAGGTCAAGTGCAAGCTGGATTAGTGGAAGATTTCAGAATTCATGAAGACGGATCACTGAGGCATGACGATAGATTATGTGTACCTTAAGGAGACATAAGGAAAGAAATTATGCAAGAGGCGCACAGATCGCAATACTCTATACATCCAGGAGCCAACAAGATGTACAAGGACTTGAGGACGCATGTTTGGTGGCATGGCATAAAAAGAGAAGTAGCCAGGTTCGTATCTCGTTGTTTAGTGTGCCAACAAGTCAAGGCAGAAAGACAAAGACCTGGAGGATTGCTTCAACCACTACCCATTCCGGAGTGGAAGTGGAAACATATCACAATAGATTTTATTTTCGGACTTCCAAGGACACCTAGTGGAAAGGATGCAATTTGGGTGATAGTAGATAGACTGACCAAGTCTGCACATTTTCTACCCTTCAAAGTAGGGCTATCTACAGAGAAGCTGGCAGATTTATATATCAGACACATTGTCAGGTTGCATGGAGTTCCAGTAAGTATTGTCTCCGACCGAGATTCAAGATTCACCTCTCACTTCTGGAAGAGCTTACAAGCCAGCTTGGGGACTCAACTCAAATTCAGCACAGCTTATCATCCCCAAACCGATGGACAATCGGAACGTACAATCCAGACACTTGAAGATATGCTTCGTATATGTGTTCTGGATTTTAGAGGATCCTGGGAAGACTATCTACATCTTGTGGAGTTCTCTTATAATAACAGTTACCAAGCAAGTATTGAGATGACTCCATTTGAAGCTCTGTATGGACGAAGATATCGTACCCCGCTATCATGGGATGACGTTGGAGAAAGAGCCCTACTGGGACCAGAGATGGTGATCGATTCAACTGAGAAGGTAAAACAAATAAGGGACAGACTTCGAGTGGCTCAAGACAGGCAACGACATTGGGCAAATAGCCACCGAAGGCCCTTAGAATTTGAGGTAATTAAATTTATGAATTCAAGTCAATTTAAATATTTTGATTATGGGACTAAGACTTGATTATAACTTTATTAAAGGTTGGAGAGCTGGTATTCTTGAAGATTTCCCCGACACGTGGCACCATTAGGTCGGAAGGAGTGGAAAACTCAGCCCAAGATTTATTGGACCTTTTGGCATTCAGGAGAAAATCAGAGAAGTGGCATACCGACTGGCATTGCCACCCTCTTTGGATGGAGTCCATAACGTCTTCCACGTGTCGCAGCTGAGAAAGTACGTATCAGACCCCAGCCACATTTTGGATCACTCAGAGCTCGAAGTAGGCCCAAGTTTGACTTACCAAGAGCAACCCGTGGAGATACTGGATCGATCGGAGAAAGTTCTACGGAACCAGGTTATTTCCCTTGTTCGCGTAGCTTGGAAGCACCATTCTCCCGACGAATCCACCTGGGAGCGAGAAGACGAGATTATAGAGCGCTACCCTTATCTTTTTGAACCCTGAGGTATATTTTAATTCTCGGCCTTTCCTTTTCCTGCCATTGTTATTCTTAAATTTTGAGGACAAAATTTTTATAAGTTGGGTAGGTTGTAAACCCCCTGAATTTTTAAAATTATTAAAACTTGGATTTTTCCAATTTTCTGGAATTTTCTGGGAATTTCCTGAAATTAAATCAAGGTTCTTAATTATTAAATAAATTTTTAATTATTACTAAATAATATTAAAATATTATGGAAATAACATTTTTGGGTGTAAAATGAAAAACTGGACTTAGGGTAATTTTTCTGGATTTTTCTAGGCCTCAGACCTATTTTTAAATGCCTAAAAACTATTTTAATTAATTAATTATTAATTAACTGTTTTAATAATTATTATTATTATATTTATTATTATTTATTTTATTTTTATTTTCTTTTCTCTCGGGCCGGCCCGGCCCAGTGGACCGGCCGAGCCAGCCCAACAGTCCCCAGCCCGCTTCCTTGAGGGTCGGGCGGGTCTGCCCGGACCCGTTAGCCGCCCGACCCGCCCGACCCGTTCTCCCCAGCCCCCACGCCGCCCGCATCCCGCGCCGGCCTCCTCGCGCAGCGCCGCCCGCTCCGGCCGGCTCGCCCCGCTCTCCGCGGCCACGAGCCCCTCTTCCCCGCCTAGCTCGGCCCCCAGAACCGCCTCCTTTCCCCTTTAAAAGCCCCTCTCTTCTTCTTCTTCCTCCCTGACTTCCACCCTCTCCGGCCACCACTCGCCACAGCTCCGCCGCCTCCCAGCTCCGCCGGCGACGCCACTCCTTGCCAGCGCCACCATCTCCTTCCCTCTCCTCTTCCCTCCACCTCTGCCCTCCGGCGCCCCAACAGCCCCCGCTCGGTCCAGCCTCCTCGCCGTGCCTCCGCTCGACCTCACCGTGCAGCACCGCCGTCCAGAACCCCGACCCCGAGCCACCCAGCCCATCTTCGGTGTACCCCCGGCCAGCCACCCGCCGCAGCATCCAGGAAACCCTAACCCTAGATTCCCTGTGTCCGACACGAGTCGGACACGTATCGGACTCGGTTCGACCCTGATTTTCGGGTCCCCTTCAGGTGCGTGTAACTTTTTGTTCGTAGCTCTATTTTCGATTCTGCAAATTACGTTGCGAAGCCTGTATGACCCTCTCGGTGCCCGGATAAACCGCTCGGGGCATCGCGTCCTGTGGTGATCGCACACCGCGATCCAAAAACAGAAGAAAAACCAGACACTGTTTTACCCCAGAACTGAGTACGCTCCGCCAAACGGGATGACTTGGTCGCGTGCGGTCTTCACAGATACGTGCGCGTCGTAGATACGGACGTGTGAGATTTCGCGGAAGCTGATTCGGGTGTGCGTGCACACCGAAATCAACGCGTATCCGCGGACATCGCCCCGTATCCGGCTTTTTTACAATTTGCCCTAACTTCTTGTACACTCGTCAGATCGAGACGAAACTTGCGCCATTGGACTCGTAGCAATACGCTGGTCCTGTGGGTCAAGTTTTTTCGATTCTGAGAACGTTGACGAAATCGCGTGTCGTGGGCCCCACAGGCCCCGCTCGACGGACAATTTTGTGATCGGCTCATCGAAATCCAAATATGGAAGTTCCGTTGGGTTCGTATCAGCGTTCCTGACCTGTTGACACTAAGTTTGGTGATTTTGGAGACCGTTGACCCGGACACATTTTTCGGTGCAAAGCGGGTCCACCGGCGGACCCCGTTTTGACCAGAAACTGTCGTTTTTGTCCTTGTCTCCAAATTGGACCCAAGGACAGTCGTTTTTAGCTATTTGACATCTTCTGAGCATGATGGTAATGTCTATTTCAGCTTTTGGACTCATCTCTGGAATATTTCCCCGTGTACAATTAATTGGATTCAAACAACAGGCAAGTACCTGCACTTTAAGTTAAATCTTTATATTGTGATAATTAATTCCCTGCTTTACTAGTACCCTTGATGATTACACCTAGTGTTAGGAATACTGGAATTTATGTCTTGAATATTTGGAGTTCATGTCTTATTTTTCATGTCGGGTGGGAGAATACTAGAAGGCATGTAGTTTACCCTTCCCCTTGTCATGTTTAATAGCTGTTGGTACGCGACTGTACCTCAGCCGGATCTCGATTTTCCCTGTTTAATAGCCATTTATGACGGCCGGATTAGCCTTATAAACCCCTACATGCCAACTATGTATTCTAAAACAAACACAAGTTCACACAGATAGTTTCTGGTCTTGTTATATTTCTTGCTGACTGTTGTAGTTTTATTTCCTGTCTCATTTATTCCTGTTTTCTCATATTCCTATTTACAGCATTAACTCTGAGATATTAATGTTCTTTTATGCAGTTTCTCAACATGATACTCAATTTAATTGTCATAAATATTTAGTTTAATCTTGTTGTGCATTGTGTACTTTGCTCCTTTCCTGACTGGATCCGTTGATTTAGGCGATGATGAGGACCTTGCCCCTACATATTATGGTCCCTATGAGGGTACAAATGATACTTATGAGGAGCCAGATCCCACCCAGGAGACCCCTGCTGCAGAGTAGATAGCAGTGGCTATTTTTATTTATTGCTCTTATCTTAGTAATCGGGTTTGTCCTCGATTTCATTCTGATTTCTGTACTAAACATTTGAATCTGTTGTCACATTTATTTCATCTAAAATCTTAAGTATCTGTTTCTCATTATTATCTTGCCTATGTTATTTATGAATGAGCTAGATTAGTTAAATGTGGATTTGACCTAGACAGCGTACTACCGCCGACTCTGCGGCGTAGGCTGGACGTACCCACGCACTCGTGCCCGTATTTCTGGGTGCGGATCGTGACAAATGCCATCACCAGCTTCAGGTCCAGGGGCAGACTCATTGATGGAGCCAGAGGATGGCGGTATTTTATCATGGGTTGCACGGGAGCAATCTTTATCACGCCGGTCGTCACCCTCTCCACGGAGCTGCGCTTCCTCCATTCGTATGCCCATTTCTACGTGACGATCAACACCTTCCATCACGATTTTGACATGCGTGGAAGCTTTAGGGTACCTTCTCCCAAGCCTGGGGGAAGAGTCAAAGTCCCCTCGATTTCGTCTGACGAGGGTGAGGAGTCCGTCACTCCGGATGAGCCTCTGGTGTCGGTGCCGAGGTGTGAAGTGCCTCCGCCTGCGGGGGCTTTGGCATTCTCTGGGAAGCGAAGGGCTCCTGCCTCGAAGCAGACTTCCCCTCGCAAGAGGAAGAAGAAGACGGTTAATCGTTATCTCCGGATTCCTGGCATTGAGGCTCCTAGAGAGGAACCTACTGTCTCTCCTGTTGGGGATGTCTCTTTGATTGGAGGTTCCCCACCTTTTGGAGAGGGACCCTCAGTTTCGGTTGGTGGTGCCGGAGAACTCCTGCTTGAGGCTGCCGTTGCTGCCACTGCCTCCGGTAGTAGAATAAAATTGCCTGTGTGGCCGAGATAAATGGGAGAATCTTTCCCTAGACCAGCAACGGATGAAACTCCTGCCACGTCCGTGAGCATGACTAGCGAGATTCCAGCTGACGAACCTCGACTGCGTCTTGGTGAAGGCTTGGTAGAGCTCCTGGCGATGTCGATTGGCCCACCTCCTTCTCCAGGTATGACAGTTCGTATCGTGTTATTAAGGCGTGATATAGCTACATCGGCTGCAGACGCGGCATATATACCGTTGGCTACGGGTAAAGGTCATCTTTATGTCTCCTCTTAGAAAGATTACTATCATATTGATATCAACCTTCTTGTCCTCTTCTCAGGGGATGGCGTCCACGGGAAGTATAGCGTTGAAGCGCTTTCTGGCTCTGCTCGGGCTCCTGGCGATGATACGGAGGCGTTCGACTTCGAGGAGAAAATACCTTCGGGGGCCAGCTCGTCCGGAGTAGTTTCGTCACCTCAAGAGGAGGACGAACCCGTTATCGTGACCTCGCCTCTTGCGAGTATGCCGATGACTTCGACCGTCGTTGTCGCACCTTCTTCGGTCGCACTACCCGTCGAGGCGGCGGCTGTGGCCACCTCGTCTGCAATCATTCCTGGAGGGGAACTCGCCAATATCGTGGCCACTCCTGGCGTTCAACCAGATCTGGTTACGCTGACCGAGCTGTATACCAGCCTCTTTTATACCAGTTTGAAAACGCTGATATCAATGGTGTTGGCGAAGAATCTGGATTTTGAGTGTCTGAAGAAGGCTTCCCAGTTTTTGATTGGGGCGGTCAGGGAGTTCGGCGATTCTGGGGTAGCTGACGCCCTGGATGCGATGGTTAATGGGTTGGAGCAACCCATTAACGAATACTTGCAGCTGATTCGGGGCCGTTTTGTAGCTGAGGTCCAGGCCAGATACGACTTCATGACTGCGCGGCTTACCAAACAGCTGGAGAGCCTAGATAACTCCGTCAAAGCACATAAGCTGGAGATGGATAAAAGAAAAGCTGTCGTGGAGGAGGCTCTTGCTCTTCAGACGAAGTGCCAATCCGAGCATGAAGGGAATGTAGCGAGGGCCCGCAAGTTGAAAGAAAAACTCGCTCAGGCAGAGGAGTGGGCAATCTGGGGTGGCTGATGCCCTGCCATATGTCGTGACGACGTTGGATGATGATGCTACTTCCCAGACATATGGACGGTAGGAGTTCATAACTTCCAAGAATTTTTGTGCTATGGGTTCTACCTCATCACGGGAAGTGGATTCCTGATTTGGAATTTGAGCGTTAATGTACTGGAAAAGAGGATATTTATTATCATCTGGAACTCCGTTCCTGGTCGCATTTACATCGGTCGGCTGCCCGTTGCGCCGGAGGTTGATGACCAAGGGTGGAGGCTTCTGGTTCAAAGTGACCACTAGAGGATCACTCCCTTTTCCTGACCTGGTTTTGTTCAGGTGAATAGCCATAGGCTCCATGGCTTTTGGACGAGTGGTTTGTCCTTTCACTCTGATTGACAGCGGTAGTGCGACAGAGGGTTCTTCTGGCTCCCGGTGGGATTCTTTCCCTGCCTTGCATGATACTTCTTCCGTGTGGTCTTGAGAGTACAACACGGCATCGGAATAGTAGGATTCTACTCCTTTAAACGGGTTTAGGTCAGCAACCTCCGTTTATACTGTTCCTTGGGGGTCTACATATTTGAGACATTGATGTAGAGTTGAGGGAACGATGTTGTGGTCATGGATCCACGGTCTTCCCAGCAAAATATTGTAGGATACCTCTGAATCGATGATGTAATACGTGGCCACCGATCTGAGGTTGCCAATCTGGATCCTCAGGCAAATTTTTTCCAACGGCTTACTTCTTCCGGCGTTGAAACCCACGATTGTAGTGGAGGTGTAAGCCAATTCGCTGGTAGGAATCCTCAGCGGCCTGAGCAGACTGTGAGGGATGATGCTGATCGACGATCCCGGATCTATGTAAATCCGATCGACCTCCATGGAACCGACGTACCCGGTGTAATAGAGGGGCCTGTCATGCCTGTTATGTTTTAACAACATGTCGTCTTGAGTGAAAGTGATATTTGGGACCACTTCCATTACACTGTGGCATTGAGGACATGCCACTGGTTCTTCGTCGGGGGACTTGAGCTGGGTCAAGCATACCTCCGCCTGCATCAGTGCTTCACTCAGGGCTAGACGAGTGTCTTGGGAGAGCCTGAGTAGCTCAAAGATGGACAGCCTGGCTGGTGTATTAGCCAGTTGGACCAGTATGTCGAAGTTGTATGGCTTTTCTAAACCTTTGTTTGGAATATTTTTCACAGGTTTATCAAAGCGCACTTCTCTTTGTTTCCCCTTGTCCGCCGGAGTTGGTTTTGAAGAACCGGTATCTGGTACGACGGGGTCTGGTCCTGAAGGTTTGGCAGCTGAAGAATCCATCGGTGCATCTTCCTGACTTGCTCCGTAGTCGTTGAAGTAGGCTTTCCCTGAACGAGTTGTAGCAAATACCTCGTCTTCGTCTGATGGCGAAGAAGTTGCGACCATATGGCATGATTTGTATTTGGAGCTCTTTCTAGACGTAGCCTTAGTAGCTTTAGTCTCCTCCTCGAGCTCTGACACCAAATCCGGATGAACCCACATAATCTTGCCCTGCCGGGTGGTTAGGGGTACCAGGTCATGATTTTGACCCCTAGCTGGAGGTAGATTGATGATGTTCATCGTGGTCCGGGAAATGGGTGTGACACCGTCCGAGACCTTTTGGAAAGGCAGATTGCCAAACCGCAGAGAGATCATGTTGGCCGTGACCGTCTTCTCGGTGTTGTGCAGAGTGATGGCCTTAGCATCGATTAACCCCTGGATCTTCCTTTTCAGTATGTAACACGCCTTTGTTGGGTGGTGTACGTATCTGTGGAAGATGCAGTATTTTGGGTCGTCAGTACTGCCGACTTCTTGGGGCCTCCTTAGCTCCGGAAGGGTGATCTTGCCACTCTTGACGAGACACTCGAATATACTTGGGATATCGTCGTCGTCAAAAGAGTAGACTTCGACGGGCCTGGAAGTCCCAATTCTCGTCTGCGTGGTCGCTGCAGTCTTTTGTCTGGACGTATTGATTGCCAGAGCTTCTTTTCCCTTGGAGCTGCGAGGATGGTCGCTGCTGGAAGATGACCTTTTGCCTCTGTCAGAGGCGGAGATCATAATGCCATTGTCGCACACCTTGCGACTGTTGTCTTCGACGGCCGCTGCCGAGATGATGAACGAGGGCCAATCATGAAACTGATATGGTCCTGTAAACACCGAGACTACGGGAATGAGGTTCTTCCTGCAAATGTCTACTAACGCAGAGTCTGGAACTCCTGGAGGCATCTGTAAGGTGGCCTGATAAAAACGTTCGATGAAGGTGCGAACGTCCTCCTTTTCCCTCTGCTTGACTTCGATGAGAGAGGACATAGACATGTCCATTCCTCCCTCGTAAAATTGCATGAAGAATAAAGCTTTGAAGTCCTCGAATGAAGTAATGCAGTTGTTCGCCAAGCTACGGTACTACTGATAGGCTACTCCTGAGAGGCAGCCTTTGAACACCCGAGTGAGGAGGGCGTCGTTCCCTTGTAGCAACACCGTCATCATACTGAAATAGTTTATGTACTGACTTGGTGATGTTTTTCCCTCGAACAGAGCCATAGTCTGAGGTTTGTATCTTGGAGGAAAAGGGACCTCTTCCCAGATAGCTGGGTAAGGCTGGTTGATTCCCAGTTTCTTGAGCTGATCTTTGTGCTTCAAGGCGTCAAACTGGGCTTTCAACTCCCGTACTGCCTGCATCAGATTTTCAGTTGGAGGCGGGACTACGGTGTAGTGCGGAGTTGGTTGTATCGTGACTCCAACGGGGGGTAATATATTCTCCGAGTGAGGAAGCGGAGGAACTGCTGACTCTTGATCTAGAGCAGGCTCTTGGCTCGGGTTGGATGGTGGTAAGTCCACCCCCATACGTATCTGAGTTGGCGGGGCCGACGCTTGAGCCATGGCAGTTGCGTGCTGAGTTAGCATCATCTGGTGCATGTTCTCCATTATGGATTGCATTTGTTTCAGAGATGTCTCCAGTACAGTGATGAGTTGTTCCACATTTCCTGATGGCGAAGCTTTTTCGCGTTCATCTTCAATGGCGTAAACTCCCATTTCCTTGGATGTCATCGAAGGATTAGTATAGGTCGCCGCAGAAGTCGACTCTATACTCTCAGCATCTGATTCGTGAGATTGGCGACCCCCAGCGTCGGAATCAGACGAGTACGAAGCTGGTTGCTGTGACCTTGCACGGGTATTTTGGAACACCCCAGCTTCAGTATTCCTGAGGAGGTCTTCGAATCTCCTTCGGCTTGGAGGCCTAGAGGGATGACGTCTTGAGCTCGACCCTCCTTTAGGTATGTGTGAAGCCATGTTCACGGATGCATGCGCGGGCTCTTCTTCCTGAAAAGACTGAGAGTAGCTCAATCGGTCGAAAATTGACCGTTTTGCTTTAGAACAGCAGCAGTCAATCACAATTTTATGACTATTACAACATTGCTCGCCAGGGGGCGTAATAGACATGTTGGAAGGTCCCCTCTCCTTACGCTTCTGGATTAGATATTTGCGCAAGTCAGGAGGAGTAGAGGAAGAAGACGACGGCTTGTTCCTTCTGTTCCCATCAGTGGGCACGCGGAGATTGGGCACCAGGGTTTTCCCTGTGCCACCTGTGTACAACAGATTGGCCATTTGGGTGGCGGATAATCCCCGGGGAGGGTGTCTTTCCGCAACCTGAGCTTGCTTTACGTCGTGGGACTTCGCCTGGCGTAATTTAGAGATTTGCTCAGACTGACGTAAAGCTGAAGAGGTCCTCAGTCGGCCGTCGGCTTCCCGCATAATCCGGAGGGTAAGCAGATTTCTCCCTTGCTGGCGTAAAGGCCGAGAAGTTGAGTACTCTGCCGCTTGCTTTCCCTTGCAAAAATCACAGTGCTCATCTAGTTCCCCGTAGAGGTCAGATGTTATCTTGCGCACGGAGCATGATTTGTACTTCCGATTTGGCGCTGAGGTATCATCAGAAGTTTGGTCTGTACCGCGCGTAGCGGGAGACTGGTTTCTACGCGTAGAGCGCAGTGGATACTTCTGGGTTAGCGTTGAGGCTTTGCCCGAAGTTTTGTCTGTACCGCGCGTAGCGGGAGACTGGTTTATACGCGTAGAGCGCAGTGGATACTTCTGGGTTAGCGCTGAGGCTTTGCCCGAAGTTTCGTCTGTACCGCGCATAGCGAGAGACTGAATTTTACGTGCAGGGCACGGAGGGAGCAAGGCTACAACCTCATTGGTCGGAGAGATCGGAAAGATTGGAGAGTCCACAGGAATGGTAGAGGATGTCTTGGGCATCCAGACCTTGCGCAGCTTCCTGTTGTCTTGGACGGAGAGAGGGTGAGAGCTACCCCCGGTTCGAAGTATGTCTTCGTAGGCAGACTGGTCGAATTGGACGACCAGTGGCTTCTTCACGGTTCCTATAGATACCGCATCGTATTGAGCAATCGTTTCCTCGTCAGAAGAGAAAGATGTCCCCAGCAGAGTCGCCATCTTGTTTGTGGTATTAAACGAAAGAATGAAAATGTATTCAGGATAGGGTTTATACGAGACCCGCCTTCTTTGGTTTACAAACAAACTTGTACAATTTGATCCTATACGAGGATATGGGAGTATAATTTATTTAATCTGGGTAAATATTGCTATAGGTGTCTGATCTACAGTCGATCACTTTAGCCCTTGGACCACACGATGTTGAAGAAGTGCCGTAGAAGACAGGAAGCAGCTTTGAAGGTTACAGAAGAGGGTGGATGCACGATGCCAAAGTCGTCGATCCCTACTCTTTGCCTGAGCTCCAGATTCTTCTCTCTCTTTCTCTCTCTCTCTCTCTCTCTCTCTTGACCTTGGATCTGATATTGGTTTCTTGACCAATTTTCTGACCTTGTTCCTCATTGATAGAGGTCTCTATTTATAGAGTTTTAGTGACAGTGACCACTCCGTCGGTGTAGAAACCGAGGAGTGGAAAGTACAGTACCCTTTTACACAATGGTTAAAGTAATCAATGCCTGCGTATAGATGATCCTTTGAATGAGCGTGTGACGCGGGTCCAACTAAGAGACAAAACGCGTATAATCGCTACGAAGATCACGGCGTATAAGCCACGTAGGTAGGTATCCATTGTGTAGAAGAGGTTGGCATAGAAGCCAAATGTCTGTCACCATGGCATAGAAGCCAAATAGTTATCAAACCGACATAGAAGCCGAATAGGCGTAGAAGCCGAATAGGCATAGAAGCCGAGTGGTCATAGAGGCCGAGCAGGCGTAGAAGCCGAATGGTCATAGAGGCCGAGCAGGCGTAGAAGCCGAGTGGTCATAGAGGCCGAGTAGGCGTAGAAGCCGAATGGGTGTTGAAGCCGAGCGGTCATAGAGGCCGAGTAGGCGTAGAAGCCGAATGGGCGTTGAAGCAGAGCGGTCATAGAGGCCGGGTGAGCACATGAGCTGGATGGGCATAGAAGCTACTGCGTACCGTGCCAGAGTGCTGATGTGGACGTCTTAGCCGGAATTACGGCTTTTGAAGATATAATCAAATCTCTTGCATTAAATGTCGAGATTCGCCACCATCCTGTGCATTAAATGTGGAGGCATATTTTTGAAGGTCCGCAACCCCTTCTGCGTATCAGTCGCAGAGACGTGCCTTGAGAAACTGTCACCGCTCTGTGCATTTAGACGTAGAGACGTGCCTCGAGCAACTGTCATCGCTCTGTGCATTGGACGCAGAGGCGTGCCTCGAACCCCGTACGGAGTGCAACTTTTGATGTGGCAGGCGGTTTGTCTACTGCAGAACGTAAACAGCTCATGTCTGCCTGTGTAAAACAAGGCAGCGTATCCCTTCGTGCTTTGTAAAAGCAGTTTACGCAAAGGTGATGGCGGTAAATGACAGCCTGGGTCGCAATACTGTGTCATCATCATAGCCGTTGTCTGCGTAGTCGAGCCGTATCCCTTTGTCAGAAGTCCAGACGTCAGGTTCATTGCAGGATCTTCATTGCAGGGTCTGACAGGTTCACTTGGGAGAATACGAAGCGTCTCTTGTACACCTCAATGCTGCGTCTGAAGGAGGATGAGTTTTACGCCCTGGAGGCGATGAAGCACCCCGTTTATGCTGAAGTGGTTTGGATGTACTGCCTTACGCGGATGGCCTTTTGAGCTTTTAATATTTCACGCTGTGTTTAGCGGAAAAAGCTCTGTTGCACGCTTGATGGCTTTGAAGGCCTCTGCTTACGCTGCTCTGCACCAATATGCTGCGTATAGCCATCCGGCGTATTTTTCATGCTTCTACAATAGGGGCCAAGCCTCACAAAGATCGGGTCTTAGGGTCGTTTTAGACGCATAAAGTCCACGACACAGTAAATTTGACTCATGGAGAGCTTGACGCTTGGAGAGCTTGACGCATAGAGAGCTTGACGCATAGATAACTTTGTCGTTCGTATATGTGGTACTACACAGCTATATTCGGACAAAAGGAAATCATGACAGTGACGTAAGTACTGACGTCCACTGTCAGCGTCAAAATTGAGACGTTTAGAGCCATTATTGTTGTAAGAGTCATGAATGATGTGACTGACAGAAATGGCATTATGCGTCCAGGTCATGCATGCGTCTTTTAACTTCTGTTGCATGAATTGTATGGCGCATAACTTTGGATGAGTTTCGGTATGCGACTTGATTTATGAGCGCATGTTTCTCCAAATTTTTTTATTCTTCTATAAGACCCCCTTCAAAGTTTCCAAACTTGGCCAAGTTTGGAATGCTTTGAACAAGAAACATGGAAAGAGATCTTCAAAACGCATAGGTTACCTATCGCCCGAGTTTGCTTGTCGCATGCACTTGCTGGCATATGGATGAATCTGCCAGACTGTCAGATCTTCATTAAATGAGAGATTTGACTCTATCTTTGAGAAGATCTTTAGGGATTTTGCATCGTCACTTGACACAGGGCTTGAGGCATCAGTTTCCAAGGAGATAACTACAGATTACGAGAATCGAGGCATCACACCCCTTCAGCCATTCGAGATTTATCCCCATAACTGTTTGGTTTATTGCCTCGATTTCTTCACGCACCCCTGGGTCTATAAATAGGTAACTTGGGGTGGAAAGAGCGAACCCATTTCTATGCTCTCTCTCTCTCCGTGACCAATATGTTGAAGGCTCACGTTCTTCTCGCTAAGGGTTCTGACAAGGGCAGACTAGACCCGTGTCCCCCGATGTTGGTGCTCCGATGGGAGGTATAGGGGTGCCTCGACCGTTGTTCCTGTGACGTCGAGAAATACAACGACACAAGTGCACAATCTTGTCGCATGGGCGAGAAACCGTCAGGAACATGCACAGACTTTCCTCGAAGTTCTACTACATGGATGAAAGCCCATCTAGAATATGCGCAGACTTTTTGCAGAGTTCTGCCACATGGATGAGAGCTCATCTAGAACATGCACAGGATTTTCACCGAGTTCTGCCGCATGGATGAGAGCTCATCTAGAACATGCATAGACTTTTCACAGAGTTCTGCCGCATGGATGAGAACTCATCTAGAGCATGCGCAGACTATCCACATACAGAGCTCTCATGTAGTTTGGTCGTACGGACGTAACTACATGCGCGCAAGGGGGTATTTCGTCCTCCGTCAGGCTGTAGTTAGGGTGTCGTATGTGACAGTTGAACATTTTCATAATCTTTGTTGAGACCGATGCATGCTTTCTTTATGCAGGATTTATCTCCCCTCGTGTTGCCCATGATGGATCATGGAAGGATATCATAGAACCCGTCATTTGAAGAGAATGACACCCTTATATGGCAGTTCATCAAGATATTATCCAAGAGACGAGGATGAACATCTTGTGTCATGCACGGAGCTGTCCCTGTTTATGCAGCATGCTAGCTGCGTTTCTTCCCCTTATGCGGCCTGCCACTAGCTGGGCGTATGCGGTATCAATGATAGAATTTGGATTGATTGCCATCAGCAGGTGGAGCGGTCGTGTTTGAATCTCCGTTGGTCCCAGGATCCTGGATTGCTTGGCTCGAGGTCCTAGGTGGTTGTGTCACGACCCGCACCCGGAATGAGGGCACGAGTACGTAAGCAACATCCAGCCTACGTCATAATAAAGACATAAAATGTTGTCTAGGTCAACAATATTATCCGACATCACACATAAATATAAGGTACATTGTAGAAGCATGAAAAATACGCTGGGATAAACTACGCAGCCTCTTAATGCAGAGCAGCGTGAACGAAGGCCTCCAGAGCCATGAAGCGTACAATAGAGCTTTTTCCAGCGTGAAGAATAAAGCTCACAGGACCATCAGCGTAAGTGCAGTACGTCCAGGCCGCTCCAACATAAAAAGAGTTCTCCATCGCCTTTATGGCGTAAAACTCATCCGCTCTCGAAGCAGCGTTATAGCATACGAGGAACGCTTCATCTTCCCCGAAATAAACCTGTCAAGTCACGCAGTGAATCTGACCTCTGACTCCTGACAAAAAGTGCTGCACGACCACCCAGACGACGGCTGGAAATGAAGGCAGGCCCCTCGGGACGCGCACCACAGAATGATGGCGGATCTCTGCATTTAATGCAGAGGATTTAGTTAAAAGATCACCGAACCGTCGCTTACTGGAGTCTCCTCCGCATAAACCGCTCTTCTGCGTACAAGGGAATACGCTGCCCTATTTTACACAGGCAAACATGAGCGGTTTTACGATCCGCAGCGGGCAAATCGCCTACTACGTCAAAAGTTGCACTTCGTACGGGATTCGAGGCACGTCTCCACGTCTAATTGCACAGAGCGATGACAGTTTCTCTCAAGGCACGTCTCTGCGACAGGTGCACAGAAGGGGTGCAGACCTTCAAAACACGCCTCCGCATTTAATACATAAGATGATGGCAAATCTCTGCAAGAGATTTGATTATATCTTCAAAAGCCGTAATTCCGGCTAAAGACGTCCACATCAGCACGGTACGCAGTGGCTTCTACGCCCATTCAGGATCTGTGCCCATCCGGCTTCAACGCCCTCTCGGCCTCTAGGACCACTCGGCTTCTACGTCCATCCGGCTTCAACGCCCTCTCGGCCTCTATGACCGCTCGGTTTCTACGCCCATCCGGCCTCTAGGACCACTCGGCTTCTACGTCCATCCGGCTTCAACGCCCTCTCGGCCTCTAGGACCACTCGGCTTCAACGCCCATCCGGCTTCAATGCCCTCTCAGTCTCTACGACTACCCGGCTTCCATGCCAACTCGGCTTCTATGCCTGTTCGGCTTCTATGCCTGCTCGGCTTCTATGCCATGGTGACGGACATTTGGCTTCTACGCCAACCCCTTTTACACAATGGATACCTACCTACGTGGCTTTTACGCCGTGATCTTAGTAGCAATTATACGCGTTGTGTCCCCTTAGTTGGACCCGCGTCACCCGCTCATTCAAAAGATCATCTATACGTAGGCATTGGTTACTTTAACCGTTGTGTAATAGGGTGCTGTACTTTCCACTCCTCGGTTGCTACACCAACGGAGTGGTCACTGTCACCAAAGACTCTATAAATAGAGGCCCCTATCAATGGGGAACAAGGTCGAAAAATTGGTCATAAAACCGATATCAGATCCCAGGTGGAAAAATTGGTGAAGATACCAATATCAAATCCAGGGTCGACAATTCCGAAGATCGAACCAGGTCGAAGAAAGAAGAGAGAGAGAGAGTACCCGGGGCTCAGGCAAAGAGCGGGGATCGACGACGTCGGCATCGTGCATCCACCCTCCCCTGCAACCTTCGAAGCTACTACCTGTCTTCCACGGCACTTCTTCAACATCGCGCAGTCCAAGGGCTAAAGTGATCGACCGCAGATCAGACACCTATAGCAATTATCTACCCAGATTAAATAAATTGTACTCCCACATCCTCGCATAGGATTACACTGTACAAGTTTGTTTGTAAACCAAAGGGCGCGGGTTTCGCACAAACCCTGTCATTGAAATAACACATTTCATTCTTTCGTTTAATACCACAAACATACATCTCATGCTATCTCAACTCCAAATGGAGGTATAATATGATATATAATAATGGTGATTAATACTCAATCATAATAAAAACTGAAGGAAGGTAATAGGCACGATATGAAATAGAAGAAAATGAAAGACAAAGTCACTATATATCACAAGTCCAAGTCCAACTTCTATTCTCAATACTAGAATATTCAAATAATAATACATGCCATAGAGTCTACTAGAATCAATATAACTCATAATAAAATATCTAAATCTCTCAAACTAGTGATACTACTCAACATGCCCTACGACCTCGCCATCCTGTGGTCCATAATAGGTGGGACACATCTGCTCTAACTAATCATCTGAAATATATATCCAGTCAGGATGGAGCGAAGTATACCCCAATAACAGTTCCAATTAATTGACAAAAACTATAAAACTGTAGATAGTGATGAAATACTAAATAAGCAGGTAATGAGGAACTGAGTATAAACTAAAATGAACAGGTAACTAAAGAACAATGAAAAGTCGAATGAGAGCAAGTAAGTATGTAAAGACAAATAGAAATATGTGGACTAGAAAAAAAATGTCAATGTAAATACACAACCAGCAGGAATAGAGTAATCCAGAAAAGAAAATATCTATACTAGTATTTTGAAATACCAAGTTGTCATGTAAACGGCTAGGGGTAATATCCGACAAACCACACGTGTCGTGTATGGCTGCTATTATTCCAGTAAGACCATGGGATGGAAAGAGTATGTTCACACATCGCTTAGGTATTTTCCCGTACGACCAGTAATCATGGATCCAGTCCCGACACGAAGAATCTCAATAGTCCAGAAAACGTCAATAGGCCATAAATACATTAGTCTAGTAGTTCATTAGAACAGAAAAGTCGATAGGCCTGAAACTACGTATCTCAAGACAGTGAATCCATACAATACCAATCCGTGTATCCAACGTGTCACGAAGCAGGAAGAATAATACTATAAAATAAGAATCATATAAGATATAAAATAATAAAAATTATTAGATAATGTACTCGCCTTTGATCCTGAGCAAAGGTGTCTCTCGATGCCCAAGCTGGTGTCACACACACCTAGATAGGAATGATATGTCAAAATGGTATAATAAAGTAAAATGAGTTAAAATGCACTATTATATGCACTTCTAGGCCAATACTAGGTTCACACTAGGGTATTGGGTCTAACTAAGATATTTGAATCATGTTAGCTATTAACTAGCTAATACAAGGTCACTTTAGCTAAACTAATTTACTAACACCAGGTAATGGGTTTATACTACTTACTAATAAGTATAGATACTGCTAACTATTATTGGCATACTAATTAACTACTGATACTACCTAATACATATCTATACACTGACTGACATTCACTTACTGCACTAGCTGTTAAACCATACTGATACTAGCTAACTAATTGACCACAATAACTGACCACTAAATAACCATACTCTATTAACTAATACTAACTTAGCTAATCAAATTAACTGATACAATACTAATTAATACTAACTCTAACCAACTGACACTAATTCTAACCGATACAATACTAATTAATACTAACCCTAACCAACTGACACTTGGTTTACTTCTAACTGAGAACATGGTAACCTATACTAACCAATCCTTCACTAACTTAGCTAATCAAATTAACTGATAGGCTAATTATTAATAACATGACTGATACCTAATTAGCACTAATTACTAAATGGAAATAATAGACTGAAACTTAAAATACACTAACTGCTACCACTAACTGTCAAAACTAATAACTGATAGTTATCTACTAACTAACTTATAATCATTCACTAATATTACTAACTGATAACATATTGATAACATACTAACTATTTAACTAACACTAAAGCCACTAACACTGGCACCCATTGTCTACATGTGAACTGCAATTCACTCATTTCACTAAACCACACACAAATCCCCCTTGCCTGAGCCCAATTGTTCCCTTGTGCATCTACAAATGTTACATCCCCACCTTGCCGTCAATGGACCATGCCTCATGCCCCTCACTATAAACACTCAGGCAATATTGATACCCTACCTATTGGCCTTACTTCCTCTAGTACCTGGGAATTATACTCAGGTACTCACATTTCTTAAACTGACACATATACTTATGCACTCTAGAATACCCAACACTGAGCACCACTGAACTTAGGATACACCTATGCACTCCTCACTGAACTCCCAACCTGTTGTTATTGCATGGTGCGGCTGCAACACAACAGTAGCAGCCTTGCTACTGCTAAAGTCTGTTGCAAACAGACTTCCCAAGTTGCTGCAACCTGTGTATCAGCCCCTACATGCTAACACAATTGACATGCCCCAAAGGCAGCCTGCCCGACTTCCCACTACTTGATGTTACATCTATATTATTGTGCACAAGAGTGCACAACCCTCCATCTTACCAACAACTTCCTAAATCAGTCCTTAATTGTCACACAATAACCCCAAACAGTCCAACATCAGTTGGGTAAACCCCCAACAGTGCAAACAACTCCAAAATAGTGTACACACAGTGTACAAACCTCAAATCAGTCCACACATACCCCCATCTATAATTATATAGTATAGATACTTAATTACCTAGTAGAAACATAACCAAATGGATACAAAATCATATATATATATATATATATATATATATATATATATATATATATATATATATATATATATATATATAGATATAGATATAGATATAGATATAAATGCATCTCATATTAACACTCAAATAGCTATATACATCACTAAATAGAGTCAAACACATTCATCGAACATGTGGAGTACATCGCACCCGTATCACACTCATTCTATGATACGCTTACGATACGGCCCCAACACATCACCGAATTCCTCACCAATGATATGAGCAAGTCTAGAATCACATTTATAAGCAATATAAAGTGCTAGCTACTCACCTACGTGTCCGTAAAAAAAAATGATATGTGCGAACTATTATGCCCCGGTTTCGCAGAACTGATTCGTCCTCGCATTCAGTTCCGCAGAACCGATCGTCCTCGCTGGGCGTAATTTCGTACAAGTCTGGGGTTGCACTTGTATAAGGAAAGAACGTGCACATGTGTTAAATATCTTTTGTAAATAGTTCCACCATACATGATCAGATTATAAAACACAAATTTTTATAAGAAAAATAATAATTCTTTTATTGATTTATTGCAACGAAGTACATTTTTCTCAGCACCAAAATGAAAATACCTGAACGACTTACATAGCTTTGCATAAAAGAGAGACTGATATGTTGATATGAAATAATATTTTTATACCATAAATTATGCCCCTTTATTACTTCTTGAAAACTTGAAAGCAGCTACTAGAAATCTTTGAAATACTTTAAAAATAGGAAGAAGCTTGAAAAGACTGCAACAAAAGCTTTAATTCTCTTGAGCGCCCTCGGTATCTCGGTCACTTGGTTTGCCCACAGAGACGTGGGTCAGTACTTAACTTGTACTGGTGAGCAGAACTGGCATACTCACCTAGACCAACACTTCTTAATTAAGGCAGCAGTTAAATATGCAATATTATAAATGCAACATTACAATAGGCAACGGTTTATAAGCAACAGTTCATGGAGTGAAATATATATAAGCTTAAATATATGGAATCATTACCCCGACCAATGGTCGTTTCTGTATAATTTATAGGATTGTTCTTACCGCCTATGTATAAGACATCATTAGTATGCAACTTATTCTCACTGGATCATTTATGGTGTAGCACCACGATGGACATGCCATATAGGACTTCGATGGCCATGCGATGCGCCATTCAAAGCAGGTAGCAAGCCTCAATGAATGTCTCGCTTATACCTGGCGCTACCAAAGCGCTACTATTTTCCCCGGGCCGAACGGTCCCCAGTGCCCCAGGTCCCGTTCGAAAAAAATTACTACCTTGTGCACAAGTTGTCCATGACCATACAATGCATCTATGACTATATGATAAGCATAAATAGTAGTGTGAGGTATTAAAACATTCAGAACAATAATGCATATTTTCCCATTCTCGTTTCAGCATACTTATTTATTTGATTCGATTGGTAGTCCGTAGACTCCAATTTATCGCTAAGTCATGGCACCAAACCACGACACAATAATTATATCATTTCTCGTGTTACATAATTGAACTTCCCTCTTATCAATGCAATTCTATTGATTAATAATAGTGGTAAAAAGCTTCTGGCATTAGTGGCTTTATCGATCATTGGACTTAGCAAGGTTACAAGAGAACATTATTGATTATTGGCATGAAGGAGTAGAGGAGAAGGGACAGAACCGCTCATCAAATAGAGAATGTCGAGAGAGAAAAGATGCTTGTTCGCTCAGGCTCCGTTCACGGGTCTATCTGCATTGGCACCAATATTTGGTTAGACTACCATCTTCATTTCTCTCAGAGTTCTCTAGAATGAATACCTGCAATCGATGAAAATGGGCTAAACAATCAATCATCGAAAATCAATCACGAAAACACATTCATCAAAACTAAGCAGCAAAAATCCAAGAAAGCCAACCAAAAATCCAACGAAAGCTATTGGACTCATTCCAACAGAAGTCGATCCATCAATTGAAAAAGTTTATTACATTGTCCGTGATCGATTTCGCCGTAAAGTTTCTCCATATTCAATTTTGACTGAGTCAATCAAGCCACAAGCTTTCTATAGTGCTCCGCTAGGAGCGGGACACTACATAATATACCACTACGAAAAAGTTTCATCCTCGAAACTTAAAACAAAGGTTCTACCTCTAGGTTATCGAATAAGGAAGGGTACTGCTTTCGCATCTCTTCCTCAAGCTCCCATGTCGATTCCTCAACTGCATGATTCTGCCACAACACACGGACCAAAGCCACTGATTGATTCCGTAGGAACTTCTCTTTCCTGTCTATGATTTGAACAGGTTCTTCCGAGTAAGATAGGTCGGCACTCAGCTCAAGTTGATCGAAGTTCACTATGTGACTTGGGTCATGCACATATCTCCTTATTTAGGAAACATGGAAGACATCGTGCACTTCCATGAAAGCAGGAGGTAGTACAAGTCGATAAGCCACCGGTGCCACCCTATCTAGAATCTCGAAAGGTCCGACAAACCATAGACTCAACTTTCCTTTGATGCCGAGCTGCATCATACCTCGCATAGGTATCACCTTTAGGAACACATGATCACCCTCCATGAATTCCAAAGGTCGCCTATGTACATCCGTGTAGCTTTTCTGTCGACTTTTAGCAACTCGAAGATTTTCTCGCACCATGAGATCTTTCTTGAAGGCTTGTTCAATAAGTTCCTGTCCTAGTACTTGTCGTTCACTGACTTTTTTCTAACATATTGGTGATCGACACTTGCGTCCATATAGTGCTTCATACGGGGCCACCTAAATACTCGCTTGATAACTGTTGTTATAAGCGAACTCTGCCAACGATAGATAGGTATCCCAACTTGCTTTTAAATCTAACACGCACAGTCGTAACATATCTTCTAGGATTTGGTTCACTCTCTCGGTCTGTCCATCAATCTGTGGATGGTATGTCGAGCTAAAATATAACTTGGTACCCATTGCCGCCTGAAGGCTTTTCCAGAATCGAGACAAAAATTGTCCATCCCTATTCGATACAATTAAGACTGGCACTCCATGTAATCGGATAATCTGATCTAAGTAAATTTTGAGCCAAATGGTCAGTGCTCCGTGTATTTTTGATTTTTATGAAATGAGCCACTTGGTTAGTCCACGATGACCCAAATTACATCATTTTTCTTTGTCGTCCTTGGTAAGCCCACTATGAAATCCATTGAGATGTTCTCCCACTTGTATTTTAGGGATGGACAATTTTTGTCGCTGGTGGGGTTCCTGATTGGTGAGGTTCTGCAACTCTCTGTCAGGTCGCTGGTATTTTGCCTTCACGCGTTGACAATCCAAACATCGTAACACGAACAATGCCATATCTTTTTTTATGCCATACCACCAAAATGTTGTGCGCAGATCCTTGTACATTTTGGTGCTTTCTGGATGCAAGATGTACTTAGCATAATGAGCCTCAGTCAGTATTTTCTTCCCGAGTTCATCATCCTTAGGTACACATAATCTGCCCTTAAGCGACAATGTTCCATTCTCGTGTTCCATAAAATCGGTTGCATTTTCTGCTGAAATCAACTCGCGTATCTTCTGCAGGAATAGGTCATCCTTTTGCGCAGATTTAATCTTTTCGAGCAAGTTTAGTTCTAACTACAATTGAGCCAGCTGCGCTCCATGTGTACGAACTTTGTATTCGATGCCCATTTTTTCAACTTTTGAAGTAACCTGCTTGACACAGATAATGATTCGATGAATTTTTGACTCAATGCATCTGCCACAATGTTTGCTTTTTCCAGCGTATAAGCAATCGTTAAGTCATAATCCTTTATCAGTTCCAGCCATCGTCGTTGCCTCAAGTTTAATTCCTTTTGCGTGAATATGTACTTAAGGCTTTTATGATCCGTAAAGATCTTGCAGGACACTCCATAGAGATAGTGTCACCACAATTTCAATGCGAACACAATTGCCACAATTTCCAAATCATGCGTCAGATAATTCTTTTTATGTTATTTTAGCTATCTTGAGGCATAGGCAATTACTTTCCCACATTGCGTAAGAATACATCCCAATCCAAGCCGAGATGCATCGTTGTAGATCTAAAATCCCTCAAGTCCATCTGGAATAGTAAGAATTGGAGCCGAGCCACTGTAAACCCCCATATTTTCAGAATTTAAAAATAATTTTTTGGAATTTTTTTGGAATTTTCTGTGATTTTTCACTAAATAAAATCAAGGTATTTTGGAATTAAATAAATTTAAATATTTTTATTAAATATTAAAATATTATAAAAATAATATTTTTGGGTGTAAAATAAAATATTAGACATAGGATAATTTTTTTGTAATTTATTGGACCCCAAAACTAGTTTCAAAGACCTAAAAACTAAGTTTTTATTTAAACCAAAATAAACCCGGTTTAATTCTGAACCGAACCAACCCAAACTGGCCCAAATCTTGAACCGGTCCCAAACCCTAGTGGGTCGGGTCTGGTCGGGTTCAAACCTGCTAACCCGCAACCCGACCCGTATCTACAGTGAATCCAGTTCTGAACGAATCCCGATCGCCTTCTCCGGCCGTTTCCGCCGCCGTGATCCTCCGACTCCCCCGCGACCGTTCCTCGCCGCTCAGCCTCCGTCGCATCACCTCCCGAAATCGCCGATTGTCCACCTTCTGTCCGTCCCCTTTAAAACCCTTCTCCTCCACCACCATAAGCCACCGTACCCCGGCCTCCCCTTTGCTCCACCACCGTCACCGACCATCCCGACGATCCCCTGTCTCCGCCTGAGACCCTCTGCCACAGCTCTGACCCGCCTCCACCAGTGCCACCTCCGTTCGACCCTGTCTTCTCTGACGACTCCAGCACCGCCGAGCCTCCACGACGAAGACCAGCAGCAGCAGCGGCCCGCCGTGCCCTAGCCGCCACGACGAACTCCACCGGGCTCCGCCGCATGAGACCCGTAGCAGCCCCGACCGTCACCAGCGCCGCCTTCCTCCGACGACACCGCCTCCTCCGTCGTGGATCGACGATCTCCACCGTAACCCGCCACCACAGCAACCCCAGTAGCCGTCGACGATCGGCCGAGCGTCGCGCCGCCTCGTTTACGCGCATTTTAGTCTTCTTCGGAGCCCTGTTTAGGTGACTGTTTCTCTCTCCTCGCTGTCCTATTTTTTATTCCGTCTACAGTGATGCATAGACTGTATGACCCTCTCGATACCCGTGTAATTTGTTCGGGGTATCGCTTCCTGTGGCGATCGCGAACTACGACCCAAAACCAGGAAAATAATTATCCTATTTTTTCCCGGAACTGGGTGCGCCCCACTAAACAGGACAACTTGGTTGTGTGCAGACTTCACCAAAAGGTGTGCGCCGTTAATACGGACGTATGGGATTTCACGGAAGTTGATTTGGAGGTGCGTGCACACTGGAATCAATGCGTATCCGTCGACAATACCACGTATCGGCCATGTTCTGAAACTCGTTGTAACTTCGTGTACGCACATCGTATCAAAACAAAACTTGCGTCTTCAGACTCGTAGCAATACGCTGGTCCTGTGACCCAAGTTTGGTTCGATTCTGAGAACGTTGACAAAATCGTGTATCGTGGGCCCCACGGCTCCACTTGACGGGCGATTTTGTGATCGGCTCATCGAAATCCAGTTCTGGATGTTCCGTTGGGTTTGTATCATCGTTCTGGACTTATGGACACTAAGTTTCGCGAATTTGGAGAATATTGTTTCTGGCACATTTTTCGGTACGAAGCGGGCCACATGTGGACCCCGCTTTGACCAGAAACTGTCACTTTTGCCCCTGTATCCAAATTGGACTCAAGGACAGGCAATTCTAGCTATTTGATATCTTCTGAACCTGATGGTAACATTCATTTCAGCATTCGGAGGAGTATCTGCAGATCCCGCTGATACCAGAGCAGCAATTGGAGCCAGAACCCCAGGCAAGTGTACCTTGCCATACTTGCAGCAATTTTTTATACTATTATCTTGATTATTTACTGTAATATCTCTGTTCAACCTAGGATCGTGCGACATTACTTAGCGTTCAAATAATTTTTGGGTACCAACATCGTACACGGAGTTGTGTAACATCACCTAGACATGGATATCGAGACCCTATACATTCTCATGCTTGCCTTATCAAGTACGTCGTACCCCAGGACACCTGACACTATTCATAAGATATAATCTTTCTGAGATATTCATGGTGATTCTGTATAGGATACAGGTTTCATGACATATACTTTATTCATATGCTTAGCTATCTTTATGACTTGCTGTATCAGTTAGAGGTCATGATCTTGCGTGACATGGACATAAGACGTCGTGGACATGAGACGTGTAATTACATTGGATGGGGAGAGACACACAGGATACAAGTTGATTATATTATGACGGCATCGTAGTCTCTCTCCGAGCTACACAACTACATGATATCACTGTTACCGGCTCCCCGACACCGAGCTTGTAGTGGTCTCAGCCCGAGTTCTAGTGATGCTCTTATCTTGCATATCACTTAGCTGGTTATATAGTTTACCCTTTTGTTTCATTTATTATTGTACTACATTTATTATGGCTTGAGTTATTCTTGTACCTTGCTATGTTCCCTGAGGACCTGGATCCGGATTATGTCCCCAGGAATAGCAGAGGAGATCTATCCCGAGGTATACGGTACAGGAGCATTAGCAAAAGCAGGAACAGGAACAGGTGCATACACTGGAGCAGTACCAGATCCAGAAGACGAGGTGATCGTCGAGGATTTCTCCTAAGTATATGCTTTATCCATACTCAGTATTTGCTGTTATTATCTTTATTCTTGTATCTTGACTATTATATCAGACTCATTATCGGGTTGTTCCCCGAGTTATGTTTTATTGAGACTTGATATTGCTTTATATTCTGATATTGTTGTATTCATTTCTGTAGATGAGATTAGTATATTAGACCCTTATAGTTGTATTACAGCTTAAGTACACCATGATGGGTCCATTAAATTGGGTTTGCCTATTGGTGTGTGCTGCTGGCCATTGCCACGTGACCAGTACCTCGATATTTTGGGACTGGGGCGTGACATGGTTTTTGTGGTGGCCCATGCAGGTCAACGACTAAATTGCTTCGGTTTCAACTTAGGGACCGAGCAATCCTGCAATAAGAATAGGATAAGGATCTCATCCACTTGCTTGAATCGTTCTTGCTCTCAATCTCGGATTCGAATTAATTCCTTGACTTGCATCCTGCCTTGATTCTCCTGTGCGCCTCTTATCGTTTATTTTGGATGCAGAGTAATGGATCCACCAGCAAGCGACAAGATTCCTGCAGGATTACCACGAGGAGTTGTGGTTACCCATGAAGAAGAAGCCACACCAGTAGGTGAAGGTCAATCAACTCAACAACGCAGTCAAGTAAATCAGCATGCCTCGAGAATCCAGCAAGATAACATCCCACCTCCGCCGCAGTTTACTCCACCAATGCCCGTATTCCTACAAGGGCAGGCTTTGGACAAGGAGCAAATGTTTTAAATGATCTACGCAATGATGCAAGCTTAACAAGAGGCTCTGAGTCACAGCCTAGCAATCGTACTAGAGCAGGCGAATCTACCAGCACGACGGCCAACGACGGGCTCTATCACCAATTTTTGCCAGCTGAAGCCCCGCACCTTTTCTGGCAAGGAGGAGCCAACCAAAGTTAATGAGTGGCTCACCAACACTCAACATCAATTAGAAGCAGCTGAGCTTCCACGGGAATGTTGGATGACTGTCGTCAGAATACAGTTAACGAGCAATGCACATCACTGGTGGCTATCTGAGGAGACACGGCTTGGACAAGACCGAGTCACTTGGGAAGAGTTCTCTAGACTCTTTCAGGAGATGTACATTCCAGTCATCGCTCGATCAGAACTTCGGGACAAGTTCAATCGCCTTACTCAAGATAATATGATCGTGGAAGAGTACAATGCGAAGTTCATTCGTCTAAGTCACTTCGCCCCAACCCTGATCCTGACAGAAGAAGAGAAGGCTGAGAAGTTCTTCGACGAACTAAACTTTGAGCTACAGAAACTAATCGGATCCGTTGTAACTATATCTTACTCGGACGTCCTTGCTGTAGCCCGACGCATAGAGCACGTCACCAGGAGAGAGACCAGCCTGAAGCGGTCTTCCACATCAGCACCAACCAGAGCATTACAAGAGGAGTCTGCAAAGCATCAACAGATAAATCCACCACTGAGAGCAGCACCAAGAGCCTCATTCCTTCCTACTTGTTACTACTGTGGCAAGGTAGGCTATATTGAGAGAGAGTGCAGACGCAAGTTGGGAATGTGCTTGATTTGCGGATCCAGACAACACTTAGCCAGAGATTGCACAACACATCAAGGAGAAACACCGATGATTCATCAAGAAGCTTTATCAGTACCAAGGCCAGCCTATCTGCCATTGGGAGCACTACAAATGGGAGTTGAATGCGTCATACCACAACCTCCAGGAGGGTATCAGCCGAGGCCACCTTTGATACCCCAAGCACTACTCTTCCAGCAAGCTCAGCAGCAGCAGAGGAATCCACCGCAAGGACGCGGACAAGCTTTCGCGATGCGCAGACTCCTGGAGTAGCAAATGCGCGTAAGTTATTCATAGATGCATTGCTTTAGCTCGTGCCTGTTAGTTCGTGACCTTAGCCTTAAACCTGGTATTTTTGAACTTGTTAATAATAACCTAGTATGTTTTTATAAATTATAACCTAGTTTTTCTAAGCTGTAGTTTTCTTGCTTTAACCAGATTTTGTAACACCCCGTTCCGTTCTAGCGGACTGCCAACTCAATCGGCAAAGGTGCGACTGTCCCGACCCGCTTTGCCTCAAACAAGAAGTAAAGGATATCCAGACTTGTCCCTACAGGAATTCGGCTTAGGCTTTCAGAGGCTCGCTTGACGTATCGCTCTACCGAGGCGAATCATCGCTAAGGTGGGTGGCTACGGTGAACTTGTCTTTGCTTAGCCAGCACACATAAAATCTGGAATATTTATGCTAGTCGCTAGGTGATTCACCCCCTGCATGCTAATAAAATCCAACGCACATAGCTAAGGAAATAATCCCAACTTGTATTGCTTATGCTAGAACATGGAAATTGAAATACTGCTTGTATTCAGACCCTCGCATGCTAAGTCCCTAACGGTTTTATCTCTCGGCTTACCTTCGGGTCCGAGCAAACATGTTTACTTGTGTTCCTTAGAAACGCATGCTTGTTTGCTTGAATGTTGCATTGTTTTCATCCAAACCTCGGTAGCCTACCAAGTAGTCATTCCGTGCCTGAATAAACCTGCAAGTATCCGGGACCGTTAGGTCGCCAAGGCAGTTTTCGATCCAGGGGACTGTATCATGTCAAGTAAATGAATCATGCAATACTGCTTGTCGTATGCTCGTGTTGCCTTAACTGCATGAAGTATGAATTAATAATCGTGTTCGATCATGGACAACTTGTGCACAAGGATATAAGTTCTGCGGACGGTGCTGGGGCACTGGCACCGATCCGATCCGGGCAGACTTCGTGTTTATAGTTAATCGTGTGCGGACTGGATAACTTGCAACGCATCATGTTTTATGAGCTCCTCGTGTTTTCTCGTTGCACGTTTTCCATGTCCTTGACTAGTCCATAATGGCATCAAGCCAATGATCATCGTGTGTATATGCTTGCAATGCCTCGTGTGTTTATCGTGTAAATATGGCTTGCAATGCATCGTGTGCAATTAAACTTGTGGCTTAGTCATCGTGTGCGGATGGGATAACTTGCGGCGCATCGTGTGTTCATCGTGTGCTCTCATTGCATGTTATCCTTATCCTTGACTTTGTCCACCTCGTGTGTTTAAACTTGAACAATATAACCATACTTAATGTTTGCATATGCTATTGCCCCTGAATGTTTATACTTGCCCGTGCTTGAATATATTATTTGCCTCGGACAGGGAAGGAGAAATGGTAAGTGGTAAGTATCGCCGTGTTTCCTCAAACATCGCACGACGCACTGCCCGACACGTTAGGCTATTCAATATTTGCATGAAACTGATCCTAAGGCAATTAGAAAGACAACATAATAATTGTGCACGGAACTTATATTACGTGTTTGGATTTTTCGAGCGGGCGAGTAAGTTCCCCACCAGTGCATTCAATGTACTGATAATCTACCAGTTTGTATGCAGGGTGTGGGAGAACCTCGTTCAGTGCGGATGCCTCCTTCGTGCGTGCTAAGGCGTGAACATCACTCCGAAGCAACGGTGCATCCGGAACTGAAGCACATATACAAGACATAATGTTGTGAACATCACCTGAACATCGCCTGTACAATCATTCCATAATTGTAGCCACTTGGCACGCATTTACTGTTTCAGAGAGAGAGGCTTGAGCGACTTGTAATCTCGGCTATACGCCGCCTGTAACACTTGTTAATATCAATAAAAAGAGCTTGCTTTACATCAACTTATGTTTCAATGCTTTCGCTATATTGTCGACTCAGTGAACCTGTTACCGAATCGCTATGTGTTCATGACTCCGCTGCACTCGGACAAATCTGTGCGACTCTGTGGCTTAGAACTCTTACCGCCAGCCAATGAACCATGGCCTTGTACGGGCGTGGCTCACGCTCGTGCGGCATCACGCCCGGATGGGTCAAGCGATCGTTCCGCGGGAGCGCTGGCGAGGGTGATTCCCGCCTAGCGGGAACGGCCGATTTGCCTGCGGGAGATCGAGGCGTGACAGATTTCCTTCACTCTTGAATTTGCATAATTTTCATTGCTTAAGGAAATGATATTTTTTATTCCCTATGTGTTTTGCTTAAACCCTTATCCTTTGATTCTCCTTGATCATGATTCTTTGATGGTGTCGTGCTTCGAACCTGTTTTGCAAACCGTGTCATCTCTGCTGACCGATTATTTCTTTGATTGCGAGGACGCAATCCTCTTAATGGGGTAGATTGTAAACCCCCATATTTTTCAGAATTTAAAAATAAATTTTCAGATTTTTTCTGGAATTTTCTGTGATTTTTCACTAATTAAAATCAAGATATTTTAGAATTAAATAAATTTAAATATTTTTATTAAATATTAAAATATTATAAAAATAATATTTTTGGATGTAAAATTGTAAATCCCCTCAACAAAAATAGATATTTTGTGTATATTTTATATTATTATATTTATTATAGATATTAAATTACTTTAGAGTATTTTCTTAGTTAATTAGAAAATAAATTTCTTGATATATTTACTTATATAAATATTTATTTAGAATTATTTTAGGTTATTTTAGATTTTTGGAGATTTTTCTATAATTTTTGGTAATTAAAACTTAGGAAACATAAATTTCTAGGACTTCTATGATTTACTATACGACTATACTTGCATGTTGTTCCTACCAAATATTTATTTTAGTTTAAAATATTTAATTATATTTTTCTGTAATTTATTTAGAATTTTAAGAAATTTATTTAGATTTTTATTTTGATATATATAGTCTTAATATTAGATAGATGCTAATGTAGTGTTAATAGATATTAATAAAATTTTATAAATTATTTGTATTATCTTTAATTATATTTAAGATTATAAATTATTGAGATAAATTCAAACTCTATTTTAAATTAATTCAAATCCTGAACCTACTAGGAAAGCAACTTCATGCATATCCTATCCTTATTTAAATTCATCATAATCCTATCCAAATTAACCAATCCTAGTCGTATTTAATTAAGTAGTGTCCACCATTATAAATACCTCATCCTTCATATTTTTTTTCCCCAAATTCCTCTCTTTTTCGTCCAAAAATAGTCTAAATTCGTCATAAATTCAACATCATTTTCTAGTAGTTAGGACGACTTAAAAAGACGATATCTCCTAGCTCCGGACTCCTAACGTGCTCCAATTTTTTTTTAGAATCATATCAAGGTTAGTTTTCTGAATATATAAATTATTTTAATAATTTCAGAACCTATTTTTCCAGAAAATTCTAATAGTGCCAGTTGTTCAAAATCAGACGCATTTTGGTATTTTTGAGATTTTGGGAGATTCCGAACTCAGAATTATGAACCGTTTAAAGTTTCGGAAAGCTGACATGATGAACTTCCAGAAAAGTATTTTTTCAGAATTTAAAATATAAGTTTATTCTACTGTAAAATTTGTGCAACGTAGACGTAAATAGGAAACCACTAAAAAACTGTCATTTGTGCGCCCTTGTGGCCATAACACTTTACCGGCTTGTGATTTTATGAAATTGTCGATTCCAGTGTTTACGTAGCATTAAAATATATAGGATTCCACACACAAATCCATGATTTGAGTTAGTTGACTTTTTGGTCAACGGATTACCTCGATTTGCGTGCCACAGATCACAAATCCTTAAAGTTGACTTTCTTTGGACCAAAAATTAGGGTTTAACAATAAAATCAGATTATAATAAGATTAAAATACTAATTTAGGTTATTTTATCCAGAGTTAAAATAGATTAAATGGAGGAATCTATTTACCCACCTTTGTAACCTAACTTGTTTAATTTATGTGACGGGTAGATCGGACGACGCCTTGAGTTGGGACTTCATCCTTTTCAGACCAGGCAAGATACCTTGCCAAATTGCTTACAGTATTTTACATGCTTTGTATATTTATGTATATTTATTGTATTTCTATTTATTGCATGTGTAGTTCCTTTCAGTCATTACTATATATTAGATATGTTGACACACACTTGACACTTAGTATCATAGAGGACAATTATTAGGTGTATGGGCTTTTAACCACTCTGGTAAACTGTAGTATCTAGCACGCACTATGGTGGTCATGTCCGATGGTCGCTACCCCCGAGGTATGTCAATTGATGGAGTCCGAGGGTCGCTACCCCAGAGGTATGTCGGCTGATGATGTCCAATGACGAGCGTATGAGTTGTGAGGATTAGATCGAGTAGCCTACCCTTGCCCATACGTCAAAAAGTTGTCCTCATTTGCATTCATATAGATTGTCTTGTACAGCGTACTTATTTATTTTTAAATTATATGCATGTTTACTGTATTCAAATTGGCTCGCTTTTATGTATCTTGTTACGTCCCTCTGAGGACCTGGTCCTCTGCCAGGTGTATCTGTTCTTGAGTATTTGCAGGAGCGCAGATTCGGATGGTTACATATGTTTTGAGGATGTCTTCTCTCCGAGCCCATGATTGTTAGCTGGTATTCCTATATTGTGTTTATTGTGTTGTACTTTTCCATTCGAGTTGGTAGTGGATTTATTTCCATCCAACTATCATCCTTAGATACTTATATTGAGATCTAGTTTCATAGATACTGGTTATTTATTTATATTGATTTTATGTGGATAAATTTTAGATTATACCCTGTGACTTGTGATAGATTTATACCACTTGTGGATTGATATTCATATTACAGCGTACGTGTGGATTTCGGTTTCCATATATTGGAGTTGCCATATCCATACGGCTGGCATGCTTACGTGTTCCTAGTCCTACGTATTTTGGGACTGGGGCGTGACATATTTTTGTGGTGGCCCATGCAGGTCGAGAGCATATTGTCTCAGTTACGTCACTGTACCGAGCAAGCCTGCGCATAGGATTAGAATATAGGTTCTCATCCACTTATTTATCACCTCCCTTGATTTCGTTTCGCATTCTCATTGATTACTTGCATTGCATCTTTCTTGATCCCTTCTCAACGTCGATCTTCTCTCGTGCTTGATAGAGGTTAGGAAGATGACTTATACTAGGTATATACCCTCTAGTATTCAATAACACTATTAGTTAAATTATTGTAAGTTGGATAGTATGTCTCATAACCTAGTAACACATAGTCCTATTGCCCCATTAATGAAGTATAATTGAAGGACACCAGCTATAGAGTTGCATAAAAAGATAGTGTTTATCCAGACTATAGAAATTTAGTGTTTATCTAGACTGTAGAACTTAGAGGCTCATACACCCATTTGGTTGACTTTAGACTTAGACAAGAAATTATTATGAAAACTGTAGAGGCACAACACCGATCTTCTTGGTGAACTTAGATTATTCTGTACCTTCCTCCATCATAATCAAGCGTACTTATATTTTTACTTCCTCGACTTATGCTGCTATTATAGCCTACTTTTGCAAGCTTATTCTTTTATTGAGCTTGTTCATGACATATGTATTATTGGGGGCCCACACTAATACATTATCTAAATTAGAATCGGTGTATTATGGTCTGATCAACCGTAGTGCACTTGGTTCGCTTTTTGTATCACTACTTTATGTGGATTGAGATATAGTTGACTCAACTTGTTAGACAAATATAATTGCCCTCTAGACTCGTCAGAGCATATCATGTCAGGTACATAACTGTTCTGATATGAACATGAGAATAGAAATTTACCAAAATAAGGTTTCAATCCACAACTGCCTTGGAAACTCCCTTTCGAATTCTCTAATCCCTTTGAATCCCGTACTTGTATTCTATCACCTCCTCCTTGAACTATTTATTGTTGTTCTCCGTCTTCCCCTATTTCGGAAAGACGAACGTTCGTGCTTAGTATAAGTTGATACACGGATAGTACTAGATATACCCCATAAGCCAAGCATTCATGATGACAAACAAGAGAGCGCGGCCATAGGAAGCCGTAGATATAAGTACGACCTTAGTTATATGTGTCATTGCATACTCATGACCCCCTTTATGATACGAGATCTTAGGTGCATAGTAGACGTAGAATTATATAGGTGTTGGTTTAGCAGTTATGAGGATATACTGATATTTTACCCAGATGGCATACACGCGATGCTAATAGATGGCGCGAGTAGCAGTAGTACTATTCTTTTTCTATCACCATCTCGCTCCCTTGGGTGGCTCATCTTCTCTTCTCTATCTATTCATTATCTCGTGCTTAATTCTCCCTATCGTAGTTACGTCTTTTTCGTGCCAACATGAATTGTTGGTCTACTTCGACCCCATCCTTAGTTTTGTTAGTTAAAACGTAAATGGGTTAGTGAATGATTAATAACTAAAGGATGAGTTCTTAATAATAACCCTTATGTATATGACCTATAGCAATATCTGTATCCTCTTATTATTTTAAAAAACCATGTATAGCATCCTTTAGCCTAATAGAAATTTGTTAGATTATTAAAATAGTTCGTACTTTTAATAGTTATAAAGTTAGTCAAGACTTTAACTGTTGTCCAAAAACTTAGACTATGTCTAGAAAAGAATTAAAGGCACTTGTTATGAAATGACAACTATGACAAATCGCTGGCAAAGTAGTGACAACTGCAGCTAGACCGTTGTAGTAAAGTAGTCGAAGTATTTGCAGACATATTGGTCAGGTGGCATGGCAGTATTAGACTACGATACTTGACGGTTACAAAGAAAAATCATGGTTGTGAGATTCAAGACGAGTACCCCAAGATTCTCGACCCAATAAATATATTCGTCTTACAACCTAGACAATAGCCTCAAGAGACTGTGACTACTAGTAGAACTTTTGTAAGTTGGGTAGTGTAGACAAGTTAGAGGATAATAGGATAGTGTATGGACAATAAATGAGAAGTGTTAGAATGACAGACCATGACTTTTAGGAAGCACTGCTAGATAGCTATGTAGTGTAATAGCTATAGTAATTATTATGAATATGGGTTAGTGTCAATTTCGAGGACGAAATTTTATAATTTGGGTAGATTGTAAACCCCCTCAACAAAAATAGATATTTTGTGTATATTTTATATTATTATATTTATTATAGATATTAAATTACTTTAGAGTATTCTCTTAGTTAATTAGAAAATAAATTTCTTGATATATTTACTTATATAAATATTTATTTAGAATTATTTTAGGTTATTTTAGATTTTTGGAGATTTTTCTAGAATTTTTGGTAATTAAAACTTAGGAAACAAAAATTTCTAGGACTTCTATGATTTACTATACAATTATACTTGCATGTTGTTCCTACGAAATATTTATTTTAGTTTAAAATATTTAATTATATTTTTTTGTAATTTATTTAGAATTTTAAGAAATTTATTTAGATTTTTATTTTGATATATATAGTCTTAATATTAGATAGATGCTAATTTAGTGTTAATAGATATTAATAAAATTTTATAAATTATTTGTATTATCTTTAATTATATTTAAGATTATAAATTATTGAGATAAATTCAAACTCTATTTTAAATTAATTCAAATCCTGAACCTACTAGGAAAGCAACTTCATGCATATCCTATCCTTATTTAAATTCATCATAATCCTATCCAAATTAACCAATCCTAGTCGTATTTAATTAAGTAGTGTCCACCATTATAAATACCTCATCCTTCATATTTTTTTTCCCCAAATTCCTCTCTTTTTCGTCCAAAAATAGTCAAAATTCGTCATAAATTCAACCTCATTTTCTAGTAGTTAGGACGAATTAAAAAGACGATATCTCCTAGCTCCGGACTCCAAACGTGCTCCAGTTTTTTTTGTTAGAATCATATCAAGGTTAATTTCTAAATATATAAATTATTTTAATAATTTCAGAACCTATTTTTTCAGAAAATTCTAAAAGTACCAGCTGTTCGAAATCAGACGCGTTTTGGTATTTTTGAAATTTCGGGAGATCCCGAACACAGAATTATGAACCGTTTAAAGTTTCGGAAAGATGACATGATGAACTTTCAGAAAAGTATTTTTCCAGAATTTAAAATATAAGTTTATTCTACTGTAAAATTTGTGCAATGTAGACGTAAATAGGAAACCACTAAAAAACTGTCATCTGTGTGCCCTTGTGGCCATAACTCTTTACCGGCTTGTGATTTTATGAAATTATCGATTCCAGTATTCACATAGCATTGAAATATATAGGATTCCACACACAAATCCGGGATTTGAGTCAGTTGACTTTTTGGTCAACGGATTGCCTCGATTTGCGTGTCACGGATCACAAATCCTTAAAGTTGACTTTCTTTGGACCAAAAATTAGGGTTTAACAATAAAATCAGATTATAATAAGATTAAAATACTAATTTAGATTATTTTATCCAGAGTTAAAATAGATTAAATGGAGGAATCTATTTACCCACCTTTGTAACCTAACTTGTTTAATTTATGTGACGGATAGATCGGACGACGCCTTGAGTTGGGACTTCATCCTTTTCAGACCAGGCAAGATACCTTGCCAAATTGCTTACAGTATTTTGCATGCTTAGTATATTTATGTATATTTATTGCATTTCTATTTATTGCATGTGTAGTTCCTTTCAGTCATTACTATATATTAGATATGTTGACACACAGTTGACACTTAGTATCATAGAGGACAATCATTAGGCGTATGGGCTTTTAACCACTCTGGTAAACCGTAGTAACTAGCACGCACTATGGTGGTCGTGTCCGATGGTCGCTACCCCCGAGGTATGTCAATTGATGGAGTCCGAGGGTCGCTACCCCAGAGGTATGTCGGCTGATGATGTCCACTGACGAGCGTATGAGTTGTGAGGATTAGATCGAGTAGCCTACCCTTGCCCATACGTCGAAAAGTTGTCCTCATTTGCATTCATATAGATTGTCTTGTACAGCGTACTTATTTATTTTTAAATTATATGCATGTTTACTGTATTCAAATTGGCTCGCTTTTATGTATCTTGTTACGTCCCTCTGAGGACCTGGTCCTCTGCCAGGTGTATCTGTTCTTGAGTATTTACAGGAGCGCAGATTCGGATGGTTACATATGTTTTGAGGATGTCTTCTCTCCGAGCCCATGATTGTTAGCTGGTATTCCTATATTGTGTTTATTGTGTTGTACTTTTCCATTCGAGTTGGTAGTGGATTTATTTCCATCCAACTATCATCCTTAGATACTTATATTGAGATCTAGTTTCATAGATACTGGTTATTTATTTATATTAATTTTATGTAGATGAGATTTAGATTATACCCTGTGACTTGTGATAGATTTATACCACTTGTGGATTGATATTCATATTACAGCGTACGTGTGGATTTTGGTTTCCATATATTGGAGTTGCTATATCCATACGGCTGGCATGCTTACGTGTTCCTAGTCCTATATATTTTGGGACTGTGGCATGACAAAAATAAAATATTAGACATAGGATAATTTTTTGGAATTTATTGGACCCCAGAACTAGTTTTAAAGACCTAAAAACTAAGTTTTTATTTAAACCAAAATAAATTCGGTTTAATTCTGAACCGAACCAACCCAAACCGGCCCAAATCCTGAACCGGACCTAAACCATAGCTGGTCGGGTCGGATTCAAACCCGCTGACCCGTAACCCGACCCGACCAGGATCTACAGTGAATTCAGTTCTGAACGAATCCCGATCGCCTTCTCCGGCCGTTTCTGCCGTCGTGACCCTCCGGCTCCCCCGCGATCGTTCCCCACCGCTCAGCCTCCGCCGCATCACCTCCCGCAACCGCCGATTGTCCACCTTCCGTCCGCCTCCTATAAAACTGTCATGCCCCAGTCCCAAAAATACGTAGGACTAGGACACGTAAGCATGCCAGCCGTATGGATATGACAATTCCAATATATGGAAACCAAAATCCACACGTACGCTGTAATATGAATATCAATGCACAAGTGATATAAATCTATCATAGGTCACAGGGTATAATCTAAATCTTATCCACGAAAATCAAATATAAATAAATAACCAACATCTATATAACTAGATCTCAATAAGAAGTATCTAAAGATGATAGTTGGGTGAAAACAAATCCACTACCAACTCGAATGGAAAACTACAACATAATAAACACAATATAGGTACAACACCAAATAAACATTAGGCCTGAAGGGTAAACGTCCTCAACGATCAGTAGCAAGTCCGGATCTGCGCTCCTGTGAATACTCATGAACATCTACACCTGGAAAGGGACCAGGTCCTCAGAGGGACGTAACAAGATACATAGAAGCAAGCCAATTGAATACAGTAAACATGCATAATGTTTGAAAATATATAAGTACGTTGTATAATACAATCTATATGAATGCAAATGAGGACAACTTTTTGACATATGGGCAAGGGTAGGCTACTCGATCTACCTCACAACTCACACACTTGTCAGTGGACATCAGAAATTGACATACCGCGGGGGTAGCGACCAGCGAGACTCCAAAAATTGACATACCGCGGGGGTAGCGACCAGCACGACACACGCCCGTAGTGCGAGCTATATACTACGGTTTACCAGAGTGGTTAAAAGCCCATACGCATAATGATTGTTCTCTCATGATACTAAGTGTCAAGTGTGTGTCAACATATCTAATATATAGTAATAGCTGAAAGGAACTACACATGAAATAAATAAATAGAAATACAATAAATATACATAAATATACTAAGCATGCAAAATACTGTAAGCAATTTGGCAAGGTATCTTGCCTGGTAAGAAAGCTGCAAGGTGTAACGTCCAGAAGTCCACACACGGAATCAGAAGCTATGACCTCAGAGCAAATGTCTCCGAATGCTAAAATAGACATCACCAACGTTCCCAGAATAAGCAAAATAGCTAGAAAGTACTTTCCTTTCGTCCAATTTGGATACAGGGGCAAAACGATAATTTCGGATCAAAGTGGGGTCCACGTGTAGCCCACTTTGTACCGAAAAGCGTGCCAAGGGTACAGGTCTCTAAATGGGACAAATTATAGGTCAAAACAATTCTAAATGGGACAAATTATCGATGGAGTTTTCCGTTTGGTTTTGTTGAGCTTCTTGTTGCACCCTTTGATAGGCTTGTATCATTATGTAGAACATGCGGAACATCTGCTGTTCGTCCATAGGCGGTCCCAGTGGGAAGGAAGGCATCGGTGGAGTAGGCTGCGTTGAGGGTGGAACGCTATCTTGATGGATTATTGAGGCAAGCTGACTTGCTTGACTGTCTTGTGATGATTGGCCTTCACCGACTGGTATCACATCGTCTCCTTGGGTAACCACAACGGTTTGTGGTATTTCCGCATGATCCTCGTTGTTGGCTTGTGGGTCCATTTCCCTGTATCAAATATAGACGATAAGAGGCACACAGGAATCAAGGCAGGATGCAAGTTCGAATTAGTTCGAATACGATACAGATATCAAAAACGATTCAAGCAAGTGGATGAGATCCTAAAACTTATCCTATTTTTATTGTAGGCCTGTTCGGTCCCTAAGTTGAAACCGAACAATTTTAGTCGTAGAGACCTGCATGGGCCACCACAAAAACTATGTCACGCCCCAGTCCCAAAATGACGAGGGACTGAGCACGAGAGCAATGGCTAGCAGCACGCACCGATGGACAACCCAATTTAATGGATCCATCAGGGCATGCTTAAGCTGTAGTCTAGCAGTACTAAGTACAAGTCTCAGGTATTACTATTCTCATCCACAGAATAACACAGATTAATGATGAAAATAATACAAATAGAATTAAATATGCAATACTAAATAAGATTATCTCGGGAAACAAATTCGAGAATTTGTCTGTTACATCAATGCCAATAGACAGGAAATAAAGGAACTGGAAATAAAAACAGAAATAACTGACTACATACGGCCAATGCTCAGGAGAAGTCCTCTGGTGCGAGCTCGTCTTCAGGTCCTGGTACAGCTCCTGGAAGTGCTCTGGTATGGGGTATCTCTGGATGGATCTCTTCAGCTATACCTGGGGACATAGTCCATTCCAGGTCCTCAGGGGACATAACAAGGTACAGATAATACAAGCCAAAATATAAGCAGTGCAGCAGAATTAAATGAAACAGCAGGGTAAACTATGTAACCAGCTAAGTGATAAATGCAGGTTGAGAGCATCACTAGAACTCAGGCTGAGACCGCTACAAGCTCTGTGTCGGGGAGCCGGTAGCAGTAATAACACGTAAAGGGTCTAGCTCTGCTGGAGAGTCTACGACCTCACACTAATAATATATATATATATGAAAACAGCCTGTAGCCTGTGTGTCTCTCCCCACCCAATGTAATCCACGTCTCATGTCCATGACACGCAAGATCATAACTAATGCAGCAGTCATATAATGTCTAGGAATAAACTGTCCATGTCATACCTGTATCCTATGCAGAATCATCGTGAATATCTCAAGAAGATTTTGTCCATGATAGTGTCAAGTGTCCTGGGTTTTGTTGCACTTGATAGGACAAGCACCAAGAGTAAGGGTATCGAATATCCATCTCTAAATGACGTACCCAACACCGCGTACGGGGTTGGCACCCGACTATGATCGGACACTCGGTACGTCACTCGTTTCCTAGGTTAAGCAGTTAAAACAAGTTATAACTAAAACAAGGAAATATGCAACAAGACTGTAAAGTTGACAAGGTAAACTTGCCCTCTGATATATAACTAAACCAAGGAATATTTAGCAAAGACTGCAAGTTTTGGCGAGGTACACTTGCCTGTGGTTCCGGCTCTGATTTCGGCTCTGACTTCAGTTGGAATTGCAGGCGGTACTCCGGTTGCTGAAACAAATATCACCATCAGATCCAGAAAATATCAATCAGCTAGAAACGCCTGTCCTTGGGTCCAATTTGGAGACAAGGGCAGAAACGGCAGTTTCGGGTCAAAACGGGGTCCACATGCGGGCCCGCTTTGCACCGAAAAACGTGTCAGAGTCAAAGGTCTCCAATTTCACCAAACTTAGTGTCAACAGGTCAGGAACGCTGATATGAACCCAACGGATCTTTCAGATTTGAATTCCGATGAGCCGATCACGAAATCGCCCGTCGAGCGGGGCCTATGGGGCCCACGACACGCGATTTTGTCAACGTTCTCAGAATCGAACCAAACTTGACCCACAGGACCAGCGTATCGCTACGAGTCCGATGGCACAAGTTTCGTTTCGATCTGACGTGTGTGCACGAAGTTAGGGTGAATTGCAGAAAAGGCGGATACGGGGCGATGTCCGCGGATACGCGTTGATTTCGGTGTGCACGCACACCCGAATCAGCTTCCGCGAAATCCCACACGTCCGTATCGACGAGGCGCACGTATCTGTGAAGACCGCGCGCGACCAAGTCGTCCCGTTTGGCGGGGCGTACTCAGTTCCGGGGTGAAACAGGGTCTAGTTTTTCCTGGTTTTGGATCGCGGTGTGCGATCACCACAGGGCGCGATGCCCCGAGCGGTTTGTCCGGGCACCGAGAGGGTCATACATGCTTCGCAAAGCAATTTGCGGAATCGAAAACAGAGCTACGAGCAAAAAGATACACGCACCAGAACGGGGTCCTCGGAAACCGGATCGAATTGTGTCCGACACGACACAGGACACGTGTCCTGTGTCGGACAGGGGGGGAAAGGAATTAGGGTTAGGGCTTCAGGCCGAAGCCACTGCCGGAGCTCGGCGGAGGGTAGCCGGGGCGGTCGCGTCTCCGCCGAAGGTGGCCGGGCTCGGGCGGCGCGGTGGAGGCGAGGAGCCGGCGGGTCAAGGCCGGCCGGGGCTCGGCGGAGCTCTGGCCCGCTGCTGCTGCTCTCGAGGAAACCGGGAAGGAGGAGGGCGGCGGTGGCTCTGCTGGCCGGAGGAGGGGCGAGGGCGGCGAGGCATCGGCTGCGCTGGGCAGCGGTGGCGGTGGGCGTGGCGGTGTGGCGGCGAGTGGTGGTCGACGGCCAGGGGGAGGTCGAGGGTTTATAAGGGCTGGGGGAGGGCCGAGATGGGCGGAGGGCGGCCGGGAAGGGCGGGGAGACGTGGGGGCGTGGCCAGCCAGCGCGGCGCGAGGCGGGCGGAGCGGCGCCGGACGCGGCGCGCGACGCGGGGAGGGGAGCGACGTGGGAGGTGAGAGGGTGCGGGCGGGTGGCGGGTCCGGGTCGGGTCTGCTGGATCCGACCCGACCCGCTAGGGGCTGGGCTCGGGTCTGTTGGGCCGGGCTGGGCCGGCCCAACGGGCTGGGAAAAAAAAAAAAAATAAAATAATAATAAATCAGTAAATAATAAATAAATAAATAATTAATTAATTAAATAAATAGTTTTAGGTGTTTTAAAAATAGGTCCGGGGTCCGATAAATTCCAGAAAAATTGTCCTAAGTCCAATTTTTTATTTTACACCCAAAAATATTATTTTCATAATATTTTAATATTATTTATTATCAATTAAAAATCATTTAAAAATTTAAACCCTGTTTTTAAATTACAGAAAAACCCCAGAAAATTCCAGAAAATTGTGAAAAATTCAGTTTTTAAAATTTTGAAAATCAGGGGGTTTACAATCTACCCCCCTTAAGAGGATTGCGTCCTCGCAATCAAAAAATAACCGGTCAACAGAGATGACGCGGTCGCAAGCGTCGTTTGAAAACACATCACAAGATACTTTAGGAAAATATCGTTTCCCTAACAACGAAAGTTACGCACTTCCAGAGAAATCTAGTTAAAGCAAGAAAAATTAAAACTTTTATGAAAACCAGGTTTATTATTAACAAGTTACAAATTACTAGGTTGGGGCTGAGGTCATGAACCAACGGGCACGAACTAAACAAGACTAGAAACGGATAACTACAAATCACTTACGCGCATCAGCTATTCCACGAATCGGAGCGTTCTCCACGATCTTCGCTGGAGCTTGTCCGGGTCCTTGCAGTTGCTTCCTCTGCTGCTGTTGAGTCTGCCGGAAGAGTGTTGCCTGGGTTACCAAGGGTGGCCTCGGTATTGGTAAAGCTTGCAATGCTGGAGAGGCTGACCGTGGTGCTGGTAACACTTGTTGGTTACCTGTTGGTACTCTGTCTCGACGCTCAGGGCATTCTTTGAATGAATGCTGACTGGATCCGCAAGCTATGCATAATCTCTTCTTTCTTCTGCATTCGTCCTCGGTGTGGCCTCGCTTGCGACAATATGGACAGACAGGTATTGCCGATGGAGATGCTTCTGGTGGCTGGTGTAGGTGAGACTTCCTTGCGATTTTTGCCTGTGGTACTACAGCTGGGGCTGATGAGGCGGGTTGAAGATTCGTCACTGCTTTCTCCCGATGCTGAGGACAATCCTTGGCCAAGTGTTCATTGGTTCCGCAAATCAGGCATAATCCCAACCTACGTCTGCACCCGCTCTCAATGTGGCCTTGTTTGTGACAATGTTGATAGGTAGGCAGTACTTGCGGAGATGCTTCTGGTGGCTGGTGCAGCTGAGACTTCTTTGGAGTTCCTTCCTGTGGTGTTCCGGCTGGTGTTGATGTGGCTGGTTGGTGAATCACCACTGGTTTCTCTCGACGTTCTGGGCAATCCCTTACCGAATGCTTCTGGGATCCACAAGATAGACATTGTCCCAGTCTGCGTTGGCATTCTTTAGCGATGTGGCCTACCTTGCCACAGTAGTGACAAGTAGGAAGGAATGAGACTCCTGATGCTGTTCTTGGTAGTGGATGTATCTGTGGCCGCTTTGCAGCTCTTTCTTGTTGTGATTGGTCCGGTGCTGACGCATACGACCGCTTTTGGCTGGACTCGATCCTTGTGGTGCACTCCACGGGTCTTGCTGCAGTAAAGACGTCCTCGTCGAAGGCGGTTGTATTTGAACTGTTTGGCCTCCGTGACTCCGAGCTAGTTCTATCGATGGAGTTCTCCGTTTGGTTTTGTTGAGCTTCTTGTTGCACCCTTTGATAGGCTTGCATCATTATGTAGAACATGCGGAACATCTGCTGTTCGTCTATAGGCGGTCCCAGTGGGAAGGAAGGCATCGGTGGAGTAGGCTGCGTTGAGGGTGGAATGCTATCTTGATGGATTATTGAGGCATGCTGACTTGCTTGACTGCCTTGTGATGATTGGCCTTCACCGACTGGTATCACATCGTCTCCTTGGGTAACCACAACGGTTTGTGGTATTTCCGCATGATCCTCGTTGTTGGCTTGTGGGTCCATTTCCCTGTATCAAATATAGACGATAAGAGGCGCACAGGAATCAAGGCAGGATGCAAGTTCGAATTAGTTCGAATACGATACAGATATCAAAAACGATTCAAGCAAGTGGATGAGATCCTAAAACTTATCCTATTTTTATTGCAGGCCTGTTCGGTCCCTAAGTTGAAACTGAACAATTTTAGTCGTAGAGACCTGCATGGGCCACCACAAAAACCATGTCACGCCCCAGTCCCAAAATGACGAGGGACTGAGCACGAGAGCAATGGCCAGCAGCACGCACCGATGGACAACCCAATTTAATGGATCCATCAGGGCATGCTTAAGCTGTAGTCTAGCAGTACTAAGTACAAGTCTCAGGTATTACTATTCTCATCCACAGAATAACACAGATTAATGACGGAAATAATGCAAATAGAATTAAATATGCAATACTAAATAAGGTTATCTCGGGAAACAAATCCGAGAATTTGTCTGTTACATCAATGCCAATAGACAGGAAATAAAGGAACTGGAAATAGAAACAGAAATAACTGACTACATACGGCCAATGCTCAGGATAAGTCCTCTGGTGCGAGCTCGTCTTCAGGTCCTGGTACAGCTCCTGGAAGTGCTCTGGTACGAGGTATCTCTGGATGGATCTCTTCAGCTATACCTGGGGACATAGTCCATTCCAGGTCCTCAGGGGACATAACAAGGTACAGATAATACAAGCCAAAATATAAGCAGTGCAGCAGAATTAAATGAAACAGCAGGGTAAACTATGTAACCAGCTAAGTGATAAATGCAAGTTGAGAGCATTACTAGAACTCAGGCTGAGACCGCTACAAGCTCTGTGTCGGGGAGCCGGTAGCAGTAATAACACGTAAAGGGTCTAGCTCTGCTGGAGAGTCTACGACCTCACACTAATAATATATATATATGAAAACAGCCTGTAGCCTGTGTGTCTCTCCCCACCCAATGTAATCCACATCTCATGTCCATGACACGCAAGATCATAACTAATGCAGCAGTCATATAATGTCTAGGAATAAACTGTCCATGTCATACCTGTATCCTATGCAGAATTATCGTGAATATCTCAAGAAGATTCTGTCCATGATAGTGTCAAGTGTCCTGGGTTTTGTTGTATTTGATAGGACAAGCACCAAGAGTAAGGGTATCGAATATCCATCTCTAAATGACGTACCCAATACCGCGTACGGTGTTGGCACCCGACTATGATCGGACACTCGGTACGTCACTCGTTTCCTAGGTTAAGCAGTTAAAACAAGTTATAACTAAAACAAGGAAATATGCAACAAGACTGTAAAGTTGACAAGGTATACTTGTCCTCTGATATATAACTAAACCAAGGAATATTTAGCAAAGACTGCAAGTTTTGGCGAGGTACACTTGCTTGTGGTTCCGGCTTTGATTTCGGCTCTGACTTCAGTTGGAATTGCAGGCGGTACTCCGGTTGCTGAAACAAACATCACCATCAGATCCAAAAAATATCAATCAGCTAGAAATGCCTGTCCTTGGGTCCAATTTGGAGACAAGGGCAGAAACGGCAGTTTCGGGTCAAAACGGGGTCCACATGCGGGCCCGCTTTGCACCGAAAAATGTATCAGGGTCAAAGGTCTCCAATTTCACCAAACTTAGTGTCAACAGGTCAGGAACGCTGATACGAACCCAACGGATCTTTCAGATTTGAATTCCGATGAGCCGATCACGAAATCGCCCGTCGAGCGGGGCCTGTGGGGCCCACGACATGCGATTTCGTTAACGTTCTCAGAATCGAACCAAACTTGACCCACAGGACCAGCGTATCGCTACGAGTCCGATGGCACAAGTTTCGTTTCGATCTGACGTGTGTGCACGAAGTTAGGGTAAATTATAGAAAAGGCAGATACGGGGCGATGTTCGCGGATACGCGTTGATTCCGGTGTGCACGCACACCCGAATCAGCTTCCGCGAAATCCCACACGTCCGTATCAACGAGGCGCACGTATCTGTGAAGACCGTGCGCGACCAAGTAGTCCCGTTTGGCGGGGCGTACTCAGTTCCGGGGTGAAACAGGGTCTGGTTTTTCCTGGTTTTGGATCGCGGTGTGCGATCACCACAGGGCGCGATGCCCCGAGCGGTTTGTCCGGGCACCGAGAGGGTCATACAGGCTTCGCAACGCAATTTACGGAATCGAAAATAGAGCTACGAGCAAAAAGATACACGCACCAGAACGGGATCCTCGAAAACCGGATCGAATTGTGTCCGACACGACACAGGACACGTGTCCTGTGTCGGACACGGGGGGGAAAGGAATTAGGGTTAGGGCTTCAGGCCGAAGCCACTGCCGGAGCTCGGCGGAGGGTAGCCGGCGGGTCAAGGCCGGCCGGGGCTCGGGCGGCGCGGTGGAGGCGAGGAGCCGGCGGGTCAAGGCCGGCCGGGGCTCGGCGGAGCTCTGGCCCGCTGCTGCTGCTCTCGAGGCCACCGGGAAGGAGGAGGGCGGCGGTGGCTCTGCTGGCCGGAGGAGGGGCGAGGGCGGTGAGGCGTCGGCGGCGCTGGGCAGCGGTGGCGGTGGGCGTGGCGGTGTGGCGGCGAGTGGTGGTCGACGGCCAGGGGGAGGTCGAGGGTTTATAAGGGCTGGGGGAGGGCCGAGATGGGCGGAGGGCGGCCGGGAAGGGCGGGGAGACGTGGGGGCGTGGCCGGCCAGCGCGGCGCGAGGCGGGCGGAGCGGCGCCGGACGCGGCGCACGACGCGGGGAGGGGAGCGACGTGGGAGGAGAGAGGGTGCGGGCGGGTGGCGGGTCCGGGTCGGGTCTGCTGGATCCGACCCGACCCGCTAGGGGCTGGGCTCGGGTCTGTTGGGCCGGGCTGGGCCGGCCCAACGGGCTGGGAAAAAAAAAAAAAATAATAATAATAATAAATCAGTAAATAATAAATAAATAAATAAATAATTAATTAATTAAATAAATAGTTTTAGGTGTTTTAAAAATAGGTCCGGGGTCCGATAAATTCCAGAAAAATTGTCCTAAGTCCAGTTTTTATTTTACACCCAAAAATATTATTTTCATAATATTTTAATATCATTTATTATCAATTAAAAATCATTTAAAAATTTAAACCCTGTTTTTAAATTACAGAAAAACCCCAAAAAATTCCAAAAAATTGTGAAAAATCCAGTTTTTAAAATTTTAAAAATCAGGGGGTTTACAATAGGTGGTCACCGCAGTTTTCTGCCATACCTAGAAATTGTTATTTTCTGCCAACTTTGATGCTGTTTTCGTCTAGGGTTACGCGCTGTTCGAGGTCAACTATCATATACAAGTATTGAAGAGAGTTAAGGGGTGAGCATACCGGTAAAGACGGAGTCAAGTTTGGTTGAGCGAGGTGACAAAAAATGACGCTGGAACACATGTAAATTGCTGTTTTAAAACTGCAGCGCGCGGTCGCGGAGTGGTCGCGGACGTCGGCAGGCACGGCGGGTGGCGCGGCGGCTAGCAGCGGCCGGCTGGGCGGTCGGACGGCGGCGCAGTTTAGATGGGAAGGGAGAAGGATGAGTTAGGGTTAGGGTTTTGTGAAGAGATGTTATGTATATATAAGGGGATGAGAAGGGGTTGATAGAACGTGGGGTGAGGGGTCTGTTTGCTCGCGGAAGGGGGGAATAGAAGGGTTGATGATGCTGCTATGTTCTTATACTAAGGGGTGCGGGCGGGTTCTACGGGTTTTGGGTAGGATCCGTTAGGATCCATTAACTTATTCATTTCTTTCTCTTTTTCTTTTTCTTTCCTTTTTCATTTCTTTTTTTTTCTTTCTTTCTTTCTATTCAAAAGCCATATATATATATATATATATATATATATATATATATATATATATATATATATACACATATATATACACATAGAAAATCCTAAAAATTATATTATTGCATACCATTAAACTAGCAACTGTCCACGGGATCTCCTACATAAAATAAATTAGAAAAAAAATTATATCGGCTCCATAATCCCCTAAGTGCACGAACACCTAGAATAAAAATTAAATAAAATCTATTTCTCCTAATTAGCTCATAATTACTACAATTAAATTAATAATTAAAAAGGTAATTACAGTTTTTTTAGGATTAGGGGTTTTACATTCTACCCAACTTATAAAAATTTCGTCCTCGAAATTAAAACTAAGCCACGGTAGAAAGTCAAGGATGGTATAAAATTTGCATTGTTTAAAATGCAAGGCTAGGTTTAAAGGGGTGGGCGATGTTGCGCGTTGCATATTCCAAAAATTATGAAAAAAATCCACATGAGCGAAAAATAGATTTTTTCATGTGTCATGTCCAATAGTGTGGACACCTAAATGCTCTTTTGCATAAAAGCGTCCGACAATTAAAAAGTTGCACAAAGATGAAAATTGGATTAGATTAATCAAAATTAATGCGCATGGTATTCGAGAACTAATTAGAAGTACATGGGATAACATTAGGTGGGACACAAGGGTTGTCGCGCCCCAGATCCCGTAGAGGCCGATCGTCCTCGCTTGGTCCCTACGGAACCGCTCGTCCTCGCTTGGGCGCGATGCCTTGCAAGCCTAAGTAGCGCTTGCACCAGGCACGTACCTGCACAAGACACAAGTTAGACAAAAATATACATATATAGGCACAGAGTAAATACAGAGAACCAAAGTTGAACACATTTGATAGGCACACAAAATACTTTCTTTTGTTTGAATACAGAAGATTTGGATTACAAAGTGCTTGCTTGGCTGAGTTACAAAATATGCCTTAGAAGGCTTACAACTCTTTTTATATTCCCAAAATTAGCCACAATACCCATTACATTACGTCCTTGTAGTAGGACCAAAATAGCAAAACATCTAGCAGAAGAGGAGTAGCCCACTGGAGTGAAAGGCAAAGGAGGAAGCAGCACGAACACAGTCCTACGGAAGGGTGCGCACACGCTGATTCAGATTCAAGATGCTAGCCAAACTCTCGCTTCTAGTACCTGGATATTTGCCCACAAACGTGGGTCAGTACTACCACATATACTGGTGAGCGACCGTGGCCAAACTTACCTTAGAAATCCACACTAAGTAAGCATATGAAGCTAGCATTATTAGGTGATCTTTCTGGTTCTTTAGTTTTTTTTTAACAATTCATGCAAGGAAACATAGACGATATATGGCATATGCATATGATAATTCTTACCCATGGCCGAGCGGTTATCCCTGCAGCAGACACATAAGTTAGCCACAATTTGCATATGAATAACTTATGAATGAACATAGGCATCAAGTGTTAGGTATGCAAGAAGGTAAACCTAGCATGCTCCCTAACTATGTGATGGTCCATGGGTAGCCGATGATTAGCAGCGGTCGCCCAAGGTTTAGCTCTCCACTGGCACGCGCGGGTGTCGGCAGCTGTGACCCAAGGTTCAGCTCTTCACCAACACACCCGAGTGCAAGCAGCTGTGACAACATGGGTTCCGCACAACACTAATAGACATATCGCCCCACTAGACCCCCTTACGAGTCGTATACCTCAGGACGATCCAAAAATCTCTTCCGGACCGAGCGATTCCCAGTGCCCCAGGAACCGTTCGAGAGACGAGACCTTGTGCACAAGTTGTCCGAGACCAATGCATGACATGAAACATCTAACAGATATAACACTACAATGCACAGTTCTAAGAAATGAACACATAATTTCCATCTCTTATTCTTTTCCTACATAACACATTCGAAACAAAGGAACTTGCCATAAATTGGGTCGTGCAACAAAGGGACTAAGAACAAGCAACATAATTTGATAGCAAAAATTTAATTCTAATAGTTTAAGCATGCAGTTCATTTCTTTAGCTTATCTTTTTAGTGAGGCAACATTTAGTGAACTAGAGATTCTTTTCATTAGGCATGTGAACTGAAAGATTCATCGAAGGGCCTAAGCCACTCACCGAATGAATCGAACGAGAGGATGGGGAAGCCTTAAGCGACATTCACTCTTTGGTTATGCGTCCTGAAAATACAATAATACCTGGTTAGCATACTTCAATCTCTTTCCCTTACGATTCGAAAAGAACACGCAAGCGAGAAAGCGAAATCATGAAAACCAAGTCATCGAAAGCAACTCAAAACACAAAGCAACACAAAACCAAGAAGCAAAGTAACCAACGAAAACTCTTGGACTTATTTCAATAGAAGTCGTTCGATCAATTCGAACGGTTCATTGCACTTCGTCCGTGTTGATTTGGCGGTAAGGTTTTTCCGAGACTCGATTCTCAACCGAGTCGAAGCAGCTTAGTGTTCCATAAGTAACCGTTCGGAGCAGGATGTTACAAGGGTTATGGACATAGAGGGCTCAAAGTAGAATATTATCAAAATTGGGTTGTACAAAACCGGTCAAGATTATGTCTCCAAATTTTAATTGGAACGCACAAGGATACAAAGTTAGAATTATTTTAGGATTAAGAAATAACGTCTGCGATGAATGTTGTGCGACTAAGATGTAGCACAAGAAAGCATAATTATGAGTTATACCGAGGTCAGAAATAGAAGGCGGGCACGTCTAGGACAAGGATGTGAAGTTTGTAGGAAGACAGTGGCAAGTGTAGGGCTCCAGTTATCGAAGCAATGGTAAGTTGCGCTAAGCGATATAATTATTGCAAAATTAAATAAAAATACCGTGTTCTGTTTCTAACTGGATTCAATCTAGCCTTAGTCTCGCTATCTAAGCCAAGTAGGTCCAATTTTGGATGAGGATTTTACAATCTACCCAACTTAAAATTTATCCATCTATCACCTAAGGCTATACATCTAGAAAAACTATTCCTCAATTATGTAATCATGTTATTCAATCCTCAAAGTTTTAACACCAAATATATCACCTATGCTTTGCCCTTAATCAATTATAAAAGAGAGTCACTAAGTCATATGATTAGCCTTATGGGATATATCTAGTACTATCAGTGTCAACTTATACCAGCACGAGGTTTCGTCTTTCCGAAATAAGGGAAGACGGAGAGCAATAATAAAGAATTCAAGGTGAAGGTGATAGAATACAAGTACGAGGTTCAAAGAGATTAAAGAATTCGAAAGGAGAGTTGTCAGGGCAGTTGTGGATTGAAATCATATTTTGGTAATTTCTTATTTACATGCTCGTATCAGTACAATTATGTAACCGATATGATATGTCAGACATGTCTAGGGGCAAGTATATCCGTCTACTACCATATATCTCAATCCACGTAAAGTAGTCATGGGAAGAGCGAACCAAGCGCACTAAGGTTAGATAGACCTTAATACACCGATTCTGATTAGGCAATTGTATCAGTGTGTGCACCTAATAATACATATGTCATGAGCAAGCTCGATAAAAGAATAAGCTTGCAAAACTAGGCTATAATAGCAGCATAAGTCAAGGTAGTACAGCAAATATAAATACGCTGGATTATGATGAAAGAAGGTAATAACAATTCAAGTTCACAAAAAGATAAGACTATATAATCTCTACATTTGTCATACTAATTCCTTGTCTAAGTCGATAGTCGACAAAGTAGGGGTATAGCCTCTAAGTTCTACAGTCTGAAAAAAAAAATACTGTCGTCCTAAGCTAGCATACAGTTAATGTTGTTCAATTACACTTCAATAATAGGTCAAAAGACTATGTGATACTATGTTGTGAGGTATTCTACCCAACTTATAACAATAAACTAGCACTGTAATTATCTTAAGGATACCGTAGAAACTCCTGTTAAGGTCTACGAGAAGGGGTCTTGGTACTTATTAGGGTATACTCTTATATTACATAGGTCATAATCGTCTTAAGTCTTAGTCATAGCGCTTATAGAGCAAGTGTCAATAGTAAGAATGGAAAGTTACTGGCCTTCAAGGGGAAAAGGGATATAATTCGTATCGAGGTGGGGCACAAGTTACGCAATTTAAGAACTAAGGGATAATCATCAGGTCGCAATCTACCAGAATAACTTAAAGCTATCAAGTTCTAACTACCAAGCACAGAAATTCAAATTTTAAGTTTACAACTACAATCCTAGCAAGCTATATATCCTAACATAGAATAAAATTATTTGACTTACAATCAGAAGTGTCAGATGGCACGAGTTGAAAGATGAAGAGTAGAAGAACAAAATTTAGCCGTCGCATAATTAGCGAGCGCTAAGGTTTCAGAGGAACTAGTCATGAAATAAAATAGAGAGGCTATTGATAATGTCATGGTTTCCTAAGGAAGGATGCTATGCTAATCTCTGTGTTTTGAGGTATGATCAAGAAAATATTCTATGCATTGCTCTTGGCTTTCTATGGTACGGTCTGCTACTATTAAGACAAAAGCTAAATTTATAGTTCTCTAGTACTATCTCACCACGAAAGGCTAGATTAGTCATAATACTGAACCTTGGATTTCTATTGGTTCCTCAATACTAGGGTCAAACATTATGGCAAAATCTCTAACTAATTATAGTAGTGTTTATACTACTCTCAAGTCTTCCATAATACGTCAAGGGGTAATGGTAAACCAGTCTATAGATAAGGAATTCTAGGGTTCACTAGATATTCTAACTTAGTGGTGTGTCAACACTCTAGTGGTACTCTTAATAGGAAGGTTACCTTACTTATCATCTAACAACAGGGACTTATATATTCTAGGAGGGGGCTATACTCAAGGAATTATCAGGAAAGTACAGGAATCAAGCATGATACAATTATTCAAATAGAATGGATTGGAAGGAGAGCGAATCGTAGTCAATTGTGGATGAGATCCTATACTCTATTCCTAGGTGCAGGCTTGTTCGGTACAATAACGTAACCGAGACAATATGCTCTCGACCTGCATGGGCCACCACAAAAATATATCACGCCCCAGTCCCAAAAATACGTAGGACTAGGACACGTAAGCATGCCAGCCGTATGGATATGGCAACTCCAATATATGGAAACCAAAATCCAAACGTACGCTGTAATATGAATATCAATCCACAAGTGGTATAAATCTATCATAGGTCACAGGGTATAATCTAAATCTCATCCACGAAAATCAAATATAAATAAATAACCAACATCTATATAACTAGATCTCAATAAGAAGTATCTAAAGATGATAGTTGGGTGGAAATAAATCCACTACCAACTCGAATGGAAAAGTACAACACAATAAACACAATATAGGTACAGCACCAAATAAATACTACTCGAAGGGTAAACCTCCTCAACGATCAGTAGCAAGTTCGGATCTGCGCTCCTGTGAATACTCATGAACATCTACACCTGGAAAGGGACCAGGTCCTCAGAGGGACGTAACAAGATACATAGAAGCAAGCCAATTGAATATAGTAAACATGCATAATATTTGAAAATATATAAGTACGCTGTACAAGACAATCTATATGAATATAAATGAGGACAACTTTTCGACGTATGGGCAAGGGTAGGCTACTCGATCTACCTCACAACTCACACACTCGTCAGTAGACATCAGAAATCGATATACCGCGGGGGTAGCGACCAGCGAGACTCCAGAAATTGATATACCGTGGGGGTAGCGACCAGCGCGACACACGCCCATAGTGCGAGATATATACTATGGTTTACCAGAGTGGTTAAAAGCCCATACGCCTAATGATTATCCTCTCATGATACTAAGTATCAAGTGTGTGTCAACATATCTAATATATAGTAATGACTGAAAGGAACTACACATGCAATAAATAAACAAAAATGTAATAAATATACAGAAATATACTAAGCATGTAAAATACTGTAAGCAATTTGGCAAGGTATCTTGCCTGGTAAGAAAGCTGCAAGGTGTAACGTCCAGAAGTCCACACACGGAATCAGAAGCTATAACCTCAGAACAAATATCTCCGGATGCTGAAATAGACATCACCAACGTTCCTAGAATAAGCAAAATAGCTAGAAAGTACTTTCCTTTCGTCCAATTTGGACACAGGGGCAAAACGGTAATTTTGGATTAAAGTGGGGTCCACGTGTGGCCCACTTTGCACCGAAAAGTGTGCCAAGGGTACATGTCTCTAAATGGGACAAATTATAGGTCAAACCAATTCTAAATGTTAATACGAACTCAACGGTACGTCCAATTTTGGATCCCGGTGAGCCGAACATAAATTTGCCCAAAAAGTCAACCGTGGGGCCCGCCAATTGGCGACTTGGTCAACTGTCTCAGAATTGCGTGAAAATTGGGTCACAGGACCAGCGTGTTACCACGAGTCCAGTGGCGTAAGTTTTGTCTCAATCTGGCTAGCGTGCACAAAATGCACACGGCTTTCGTAAAAGTTGCGACACGGGGATTGTCTGGCGATACGGGCTGATTCCGACGCGCACACGCGTCCGATCAGTTTTTGCGAACTCTCACATGTCCGGGTATACTGCGCGCACTATTTGGTACACTTGGTACACGGTGGGGTGGTCCCGTTTGGCAGAGCATACTCTGTTTCATAACTTTTGGAAATCTGGAAAAAGTATATTTTCAGGATTTTCCAACGAATTTAATTCTACATACAGCAGTTAATAATCTAAGGTTAATTAACAGAAATTAAACTAGGTCAGCTCTTGTGCCGTATACCTCGGGATAGATCTCCTCTGCTATTCCTGGGAACATAATCCGGATCCAGGTCCTCAGGGGACATAGCAAGGTACAAGAATAACTCAAGTCATAATAAATGCAGTGCAATAATAAATAAAACAATAGGGTAAACTATATAACCAGCTAAGTGATATGCAAGATGAGAGCATCACTAGAACTCAGGCTGAGACCACTACAAGCTCGGTGTCAGGGAGCCGGTAGCAGTGATATCATGTAGTTGTCTAGTTCAGAGAGAGACTATGACGCTGTCATAATATAATCAACCTGTAGCATATGTGTCTCTCGCCACCCAATGTAGTCACACGTCTCATGTCCATGATGTCTCATGTCCATGTCACGCAAGATCATGACCTCTAACTGATGCAGCAAGTCATAAAGATAGCTAAACATATGAATAAAGTATGTGTCATAAAACCTGTATCCTATACAGAATCACCATGAATATCTCAGGAAGATTCTGTCTCATGAATAGTGTCAGGTGTCCTGGGGTATGACGTACTTGATAAGGCAAGCACGAGAATCTATAGGGTCTCGATATCCATGTCTAGGTGACATTACACAACTCCGCGTACGGAGTTGGTACCCGATTATTATTCGGACGCTAAGTAATATCACACGGTCCTAGGTTGAACAGAGATATTACAGTAAATAATCAAGAGAATAGTATAAACAATTGCTGCTAGTATGGCAATGTACACTTGCCTGGGGTTCTCGCTCCAATTGCTGCTCTGATATCAACGGGATCTGCAGATACTCCTCAGAATGCTGAAATGAACGTTACCATCAGGTTCAGAAGATATCAAATAGCTAGAATTGCCTGTCCTTGAGTCCAATTTGGACACAGGGGCAAAAGTGACAGTTTTTAGTCAAAGCGGGGTCCACATGTGGCCTGCTTCATACCGAAAAATGTGTCAGAGATAATATTCTCCAAATTTCCTAAACTTAGTGTCCACAAGTCCAGAACGACGATACGAACCCAACGGAATGTCCAGAACTGAATTTCGATGAGCCGATCACAAAATCGTCCGTCAATGGAGCCGTGGGGCCCACAATACACGATTTTGTCAACGTTCTCAGAAACGAACCAAACTTGGGTCACAGGACCAGCGTATTTTTACGAGTCTGAGGGTGCAAGTTTCATTTCGATACGACGTGCGTACACGAAGTTACAACGAGTTCCAGAACAGGGCCGATACGGGGTATTGTCGACGGATACGCGTTGATTCCGGTGTGCATGCACCTCCAAATCAACTTCCACGAAATCCATACGTCCGTATTAATGGCGCGCACCTTTCGATGAAGTCTGCATACAAGCAAGTTGTCCCGTTTAGCGGGGCACACCCAGTTCCGGGAAAAAACTGTCACGACCCGTACCCAAAAAATCGGGCATCAGTCGTGGGTACGTCCAGCCTACGTCGCAGAATCGGCGGTAGAACGCTGTAAAGGTTCGTTCTAGGTCACAATCTATATATCTCACAAAACCTGTCAATATAACCTCTCCAAAAGGAGGGCAACCACGCAATATATATATGACTCAATCACAATAACTAGGGGAAGAGTAAAAGCACAATAAGATATCACAACGAAACAAGAACCAAAGAGAGCAATACAATATCCAAAATATACAGTCCAAGTCTAAAGTCTACAATATCTCAGAAGCAACAAAGTAATAAATACAGTACAGTCCAAAATAATCAACTGGGAACAACCCAGGAAAACCTACCTAGCTAACTAGGGCGCTAACGGCGTCTCCTTGACGGGCTCCTCCTCAGTCCCCGGGTCACAACACTCCTCGACGCCTGGCCCGTAGAATGTCGGACAAAAATCCTCAGGATCCTCTGGAAAAAATATGCCCAGTCAGGACTGGAGCGAAGTACATAACTCTGAAAGCAACTCCAAATACATGGTAAGGTGTATATAACGAGCAATAGAAAAGTATACAAGATGCACAGGAAAATAAATACATGGTGGAGCAGATAAAGTAGCTGCAATGTAAAACTAGAGAATAATACAAGTAGCTAATGTTGATGCTATCGTTGCTAATGCTGCTGTTGTTGTTGCTATTGCTGTTGTCGCTAATGCTACTGCTGCTATTTCTATTGATGTTGTCGCTAATGCTGCTGCTGTTGTTGCTATTGCTGCTGTCGCTAATTAGTGTCAAGCCCCCACTTCTTTTAACAATAACACACACACACACATATATATACACTAAATATACACCAACTATATATATATACACTCTCATCCATATTTATATATATATACACATCCACAATTGTATACATATAGTTAGATATATCATACACACATAGTTATAGATAGAGTATCATATATATATTCATATCGTCTCATATACGTACACATATATATATAACATATATATATATATATATATATATATATATATATATATATATATATATATATATATATATATATATAAAACATAACTTATTCAATAGCTATTATATATATAGAAGTATAGCTACAAATATATATAATACATAGGTATATAGATATATGATACACTAACACATATAAGTATATATACATACATACATACATACATACATACATACATACATACATACATACATATATTTATTATAAATGACTAAGAACAATAGGAATTAGATCTAAAAATGCAACACAACAAACACGTGGAGTGTATCGCACCCATATCACAGTAGATCTATGATACGCTTGCGACACGAGTCCACCACACAATCAATCGTACCCCGAAGGATACGAGAAAGTCTAATATATAATTTATGAATAATACAAAGAGTCAAACATATAACTACGATTCTGTGTCAAAATATGACAGGCGCAAAGTTCCGTGTCGAAGGAAAAACCTCCAAATCAACACGTATCACCAAATTATTAGGATACGACCTACACGTACTCAATTATGGATATGACACTAGTCCCAAACACATAAACACATGGCAAATTGATCTATAGGACCAATTGACAAACACAATAAGTGTCAATCTTGGAATTCTACCAAAATTGACACAAAAAGTACCATAACTTTCTCAATATGCCTCATATGAACTCAAATCCAAATCCTATGGGTAGCCTATGCATATGGGTTGATTTCTCATGGTTAATTCTCAGATTTAGAACCTAAATAAAGAAAAAAAACTGAATTGTACCTATTGGAAGATGGATTCCCAATGCAACCTCCAAATGTGATAAAACTTGCCTCCAACTTGTAGATCATTGCTGCTCTTTGTAGATCCTTGCTCTACTAGTCTCCAATGGTGATTTGGGAAAGAATTGAAATAAAATTTGGTAGGAAAATGATATAGGAGTGGGAGAATTTGGTTGAGGAATATTCTAAAATTTTGAGGACAAAACTTTTTCTTAGTGGATTATTATGTAGTGTTCCGCTCCCCATTCAGGAGCATTGTATAAAAATTCTATCAGTATAGATTAATCGAGATATATTGAATTAAGATCCTTCCTATATTTTGGATTGTTCTTTCAGAATCATGTCTCAAATGCAGTGGATCGTGTCTTGACGAAGAACTCTATATAAGAGTCACTTTCTCAAACTTTTTTATTATTTTTTTGCTATCATTTTTCTTGTTGCTTTCGTTGTTACTTTTATGAATGTTTTTTATGGATATTTTCAATTATTTTTATTGCTTGCCTTCATCAATTCATATATTCATTAAGAGAAGAAGAGTATTGATCCTCTGTTAGTTCAAATGCAAGTGTCTGCATAGGTAAAGAATGAGAAATTTTCCAGCAATGAGTGGCTTTGATTATTCTTTCCTTATCTTCATCCTTAACAAATGACTAGAAAGATATGTATCCATCGATCAACGATATCGTTAATAAAATGAATCATATAAAAAAGAGTAATCATATTGTTCTATGCTTGTCATATAAAGATATGTATTGAAGTACAGTGCTAAATAGAAATGCATTCATGGATGAATGTTGCAACCTTTACTATGGAAATTTTGAGCGATAGCTCGAAGAAGGTAGAATTAACAATGAGTATATCAAGTTTTATGTTATCTTGCATGTTATATTTGAATAACTAGGCTTCTTAGGTATGTATTGTCATGGACAATTTGTGCACAAGATTTTGGTCCCTCGAACGATTGTCGCTGCCACAGAATCAATTCAGCCTAGAAGGAACAAGGATAACTGTGTTGATTAATAACATGGGTGATTCGGGAACATTTAGTAGGGCTCGCTACCCACGCTGAAAGGATCACCGTCTAACCAAGCTATGAACCATGATGGGTTGTGGTGCCAGTGACATTGATATATATTTAAGCTACTTATTCATAGAAAATAACATGATTGTAGGGGAGGAGAATCAATTGTGGGTAAGAATCACAATTGGGTGATATATATTATTTTGTTACAATGTATGTCTTATGATCTGTAAATTGAACTAAGAAAAATATATAAAGATCACTAGTAATAATGTATGCTTTCACATGATTATTGTATTAATTTTGATAAGTTGGGTTAATTCGTCGCTCACAAGTACATGGCAATGTAGTGAACCACGTCTCCACATGTATTAAGAACTAAGTAGGCATACCGAGGAATTGCGGGCTCCGTCTTGTCTCGTAGAAGATTTGTTTATATTAAGTTGTATTTCGGAGACTCCCACTGAAGGTAGTTGTATCTTTTATTTCTAGTAAAGAGATATGATATATGGAATGATGTATCTTATTTTTTTATTCAAGTTGTACACCAATATGGCACCCTTTACTCTGCTATTTGAGAACCTATGTATCAAATATGAATTATCAAATTAAAGAGTTATTTTCTTCCGTGCCATGTTGTTATTCAATTCCTTTGCTTACCTATGTTACAAATCTCTATTGATCTACAACATTTCAAATGCATACGATCACGTCTTGTACAAGCACAAATTAGTCTTGTACGACATCATGTCCGATGACGAGTTATCAATTCAGAGGAATCAGGGTGTGACATCTACCTCCCCTTAAAATCTTTAGTTTGCACCATGTTGTCCTTTGCAAGCTGTTTGGACAAAGTGTCCACTTTGACATAATTTCTAACTTTATCTTAAATATGAGTGTAGAAGATCTTCTAGTTTTGTCTCCATCTTTTTATGGTACATATCGATCGTGAACCAATTCTGGCCATGAGGGAGTTTGGAGATGATGGCTCCCACGATAAACTTGTTTACAAGAGGCATGTCTTCCTTCTCAAGCTTTTGTTACAATTTTAGTAACTCTTTGACTTGCGACTATTGACTTCTCATCTTCAAATTATATTTTGAAGAACTTGTTGACGAAATATATTTTTGACATCTTCTCATCAGTCTTGTACTATTTTTCAAGAGACTCCCAAACATCTCTTGAATTAGCCTTCTTGTTGTAAGATTTTGTCGCGTTAAATCTTCTACGACATTCAGAATCAACAACTTACACAAATTATTGTCTTTCTTCTATTTGTACTGCTTGTCTATTGTGCTAGCAAAAACAAATACGTCATCTGTCTCTGGAATAGTAGGCTCAAGTTCTATCAACACATACTTAAAGTTTTACATGTTGAAGATTGAGACTAATATTCTTTTTTCAGTTGTTGTAGTGTTCTCCATCGAACTTATCAAGTTTATGAAAACTTGTGTCGAGTAGATTTGCATGGTTTACTATCTTTGTAACTTGGATCGTTGTCCATTATGGGTAACATATCCGGAGAGTAGCTCTCCATTAAGTGAGTGTTAACGTTCCAAGAGCAATGAACAACCATTTTTGCGTAACACAACAACATTTGTGCTCCGTGCGCTCCCGAACCATCATAGCATTTCTGCTCCGTGCGCACTACGCTCGATGCATATGTGCAAAGTGCAAAGTGCACCATCAAAGCGTCACTTTGTACCCGAACCCGAGCTCGAGTCCGAGTCCGAGTCGCTAGCCCCTTCACGGCCTAGCTCCTAAGATAAATTCCAAAGAAATGGGTGACAAAAAATATAAATATTTCTTGGGGGTCTTAACCCTTGCCTTTAGGAAAATTATACTCCACTATCTCAACCATATGGGCTATCGCTCGCCATGTGCACAAGTGAATAAAAGATGAATCTTATATTCAGATACACACTTAGAATTGCCATATGGATGTTGTACTATTTTCTAGAACTCAATCTCAAAACCCCAACAGTTGACAGTTCGGAAAGGGGGATCATCTTGTTGTTGATTGGATATTCTAGATTTGTTCTGGTCTTTCTTTACCTACTGCAAACATTGCTGTATCTGCTATTTTAACCTATATAACTCTTAGCAACATCCAAATGTAGGTTGTCTAGCTTTTCAGGATCTGGTGTTTTGGCCGCTATAGATTGCACTAGCTATGCATCATATTAAACTGTGAACAACATTTCTGGAAAGTTTAAGGAGAAGGGTGGAGTTTCTTGTTGGAAGTTGCATATCTCATGCATGATTTGAAGGGGGGGAAGTAGAGTTGTTAACCTTAGGACTCATTTGTTTGGATTTTTTATTTCAGGGATGTTCATAGATCTAATTATACAGAAGTGTGCTGAAAACCAGAAAGCCAAGTTCAATGATAGAATAGCTATGGTCGACTCGGCTTGTTTAGAGATTCAAATTCAACAATATTGGTGTTTATGTTTCCATGTATCAACCATCTATAGGTCAATACACTTTGGAGAAGTAGCAGTTCATCATAACTAATCACTAGTACTCTTACTCTACGTAATCAATATGTTGGTCTTCCGTTTCTTCACTCAATGATGAAGGATCAGAATGCATCTTTATAAACCTCTTAAGGAACACTCTCCTATTGGAAGAGTTAATCTTGGTCAAGTTAGTACACATTGAGGAGCTTCAATATTGACGTACAATATTTTGATTAAGGAATTATTGTGAGGTTTGTTTATTTTTCGATTGAGTAGCTTTTCATTAAGAAATTATCTTTATTGACTAATTATCAATCAAAAGTATGGATGGTTCTGATGGTGCCACAAGTCCTTGATAGTTTGAAATGAAAAGATGAGCGAGAAACTTCCCCCCCCCCTCTATAATAGGCCGGCCCCCCTTGCCCCTTCCTCAAGCCACTATGTAATGTCCATTATACCCCTTGGTGTCTCTCATGAAGAAATAATTAAGGACGAAAGGTTCTAGTCTAATGGTTTTAATTAAACTAATCATCCTCCTAATTAATGGGCTTCTAAATGGGCTCAATTCTAATAATTAATATGTTGGTCCATGAGTCTAACTAAACTAGTTAGGTCCACTAACAAAAGTCCAAAACAATAAACTAACATCTAACAATAATTAAATAATATAATAAATAATTATTTATTACGCACAAAATTTAATTAAATATGAAATGACTAAAATACCCTTTCCTAGAAATATATGGTAGTGACAATTTTGATGTACTGACCCTCGTTGCAACATGTTTTCCGCACCAAGGAGATCCTGCAAGGAACTAGAGTAACTTTCCAATTCAGTCCACCTACCAGCACGTCCTGATCGTGCCTTCAAGAAGCCTTTTGAAGATCCAAGAGCTCGTGCACATAACTTATGCAGCTCCGTGGAAAGGTGATAGCTTCGCCCGAAGGTGTCTCTTCTTTTAAAGTTTTAGTAAAAGAATATAATGTACATGACGACTATCACATTTTGTGTCCACTTTTGTAAGCCCGTGCGATAATTATCCGACTCGTTCAAGAGTTTATAAAAAGATGTTCATTATCAATAAAGAGAACTTTTTCATGTTTCAACATTTTGTTCAATTATCTGCGTACGCTAAATATGTGCTTGTTATATAAAATACCTTTGTAAACCCCCTCGACAAAATTTAGGTCTACATAGCTTAGATAAAGAGACTAGATTTAATTTGGAGCCAATTAGAATTAGAACACAGTGGTTTAGAATTATTGTGTAATATTTATATCACTTAGTGCACCTTACCGTTGTTTTGATATTTAGAGCACTACACTAGCTATTGCCTTCAAACAAATTTTATACACTTTTCTTAGACATGCCAGCCTACTATTCTGACCCTTGTGTAACTTATAACTACTCTATCTTGTGCTTCATTTTAGTCGCACAATATTCATTACAAACGTCCATGTTTAAATTCAATTAAATCCAACTTTGCATCATTGTCCGTTCCAATCGAAATTGGAGACACAATCTCAACCCGTTTTGTACAACCCAAATTATGTCATTATTCTATTATGAGTCTACTACGTCCATGACACTTGTGTCCCACCCAATTTTAATCCTATATATTTCTAATTAATTAAAGAGCGCCAATTACACTAATTTTAATTAAATTGGTGTAAGGACCCAACCTCACCCAAAACTAGACCCAACTCCAACCCAAACCCCCACTCACACCCTCAAGGTTCATACTAAACACCACACACCATTTTAGCCCACTACATCACACAAAACCTGGTGTTTTCCTTATCCAATACCAAAATTTCTTTATTTGTGTATTTTCTCAATTGTCAAGGATTTTTGTGCAAAAAAAGGCAGTGAGGTATCCACATCCCATTGAAGGAAATCCATGAGGAACATAGTGTTTCCTGTGCGTATATGACCCAGCTATATGACCAGTTGTGACCCATGCGTCAGTTCGTAATTGCAACATAGTATTTTCTGTGCGTACTATTGTAGTAACTAATGATCGTAATATTATATTATATATATAGGGTCGCTGGACCGTACAGGCGAGACTTCGGGAGCAGGTTATTGGCACTCGCAGCTTGAGGACCCAGGCAAGCATACCTTGCCTGATTTACTGTTTAATTTAAATTATAAACTATTGTATACTATCTTGTTGCAATATTACATAAAACTGTGCGCGTCCGAGACCGACTCGAGTGCAGTCGACGAATGCGTCGATGAGTAGTGTATTTGACTTAGTCACTAGCAGACTCACCTACTATTGTGAGGATATTCTGATATCTTTCTAGACCCTGACACTTCTATACGCATCACGATGACAAACTCATATTGGGATACGAGTTCGCGTACCCGACTAGCTATCGGTGCGTGTGACATGCATTACGGTAGTACGTAATCAGGGTTATCTAGTTAGATGAGACTTGGCATGTAGTTACGTGGTATGCACGTCGTGTATTCGACTTGTATATCCGCATTGGGAGGGGAGGACAACTAGTAGGCGTATGTGATACACACATTAGAATCCGTAGTATCCGGAGGAGCCACGGATCCAATGACTTCCTTTATACAGATATCGCGTTCTTCGGAGCGATACGGACGTATATAATTGTAGATACCTTATTCTTCGGAATGATGGACGTTACATGTACAAATACCATGCTCTTCGGAGTATGGACGTTATGCCTACACCTACCCATACGTACCAAGGTTGTCCTCACATTGCATTCACTTAGATGGTTAGCACACCCCTTTATTTTATCCAGTATTTATATATGACATATATTTTTGTATCTTGTTACGTCTCTCTGAGGATCTGATTTCCTTCCAGATTTGGATGAGGCATACTATCCCACCGTGTACGGACCCGGGCAGGAGATAAGGTACGTATCCGAGGAGGAGCTAGAAGTGCTACCATCAGAGTTCCCTTGATCACTGGTAGACCTTTCGCCTAGGGTTGGAGCATCCTTATCTAGTTAGTCGATGCTCTAGTTGTACTATCTTATTTGTCTTTCAGCACTCTTGTTTCATCATTGTAGTGGGTTTGTTCCCATCAGACATATCTGGATTGTACTATAACACTTCAGACTTGCACTTATTTTCCAGTATTTATTTCATTACTTCTTGTTTATATTGTGGATGAGATTAAACTTTACCTGATGTATGTTAAGATTAGACTTGTTAGTATTCTAGGACAGCGTAGTATGTTTTGTTGGTTCCATTAAATTGGGCAATCCCTCGGAGACGTATTAGCTAGCCATTGCCACGTGGCCTGGTCCCATGTATTTTGGGACTGGGACGTGACATGGTTTTAGTGGTGGCCCTCAGGTCATGTTTATCGCTTGTGGTATGGTAACATGCCCAACGAGCCTGCAATAGGATAGGAATTACTAGATCTCATCCACCATTATTTTATCTTTGAACCTCTTTTGTACTTAACTGTTGAATAATTGTATCCTGTTTTTTTCGTACTATTCTAAATTGGTTCTATTTGCTCCAAAAATATGGACTTACATAGTGGATACGCAACTGATGGGGTTGACCCGGTGACAGAAACCTCGTATGATGTCAATAGGACCCCGACTACCTCAAGGGACCAGTCCCCGAAATGGGCAATGGTTTACCCATCGACCCCATCCCTCCATAGCGGTCCTATACAAGGAGCTGCACTAGTTCAGCCAGAGGGACAGACCTCTCAAACACCGACGCGACAGTCGGATACACCCTTGCCTCCACCTCCACCCTTTCTACCACTGATGCCACCTCCAGAGGGACAGCCACAAATGTTCTAATTCTTCCAGGCTATGATGCAGGCGGAGTGGCATCAGACCGAGACCTTGAGACAGAGCTTAATGGCAGTTCTGGAGAGGACACCTGCTCCAACACCCACACCAGCACCTACACCTGTTCAGCCAGCTGGTACTATACGGGGATTTTGCCAGATGGGCCCAAGTACTTTTGCGGGTAGCGAGACTGCAGAGGAGATCTCCGATTGGGTCGCCAACATGGAGATGCTGCTAGAGGCTTCTCAACTACATCCAGACCTTTGGATGACCACAGTGAGGGCCCAACTGAAAGGCAACGTCCATCACTGGTGGGATTCCATAGAGTGCAGCGTCAGCAAGACACAGACATGGAAGCAGTTCTTGGAATACTTCAATGCAAAGTATTTCCGGCTACGGTCAGGAATGCCCTATACTCCTAGTTCCTGCACCTAGAGCAAGGAAATATAACCGTAGATGCATACGACACAGAGTTTAGTCGACTTAGCCAATTTGGTGCCGTCTTGATACCCAACGATCTGGAGAAGGCCAGTAGATTCTATCAAGGCCTGACTTTCGAGCTGCAGAGATACACTACCACCCAGGTGAGGATCTCTTATGAAAAGGTTCTGTCAGAGGCAAGGATCCAGGAGGTCATTGGCAGAGAAGCGAGGCGTTCCAGCACGACCATACCAGCCAGAGCCCAGCCCAGAGCAGGAGGACCGATCCGTCGTCCGGGAGCGCAGATATATCAGAGGACAGTACCATACCAGCACAAAGAGCTTCCGACTTGTCACCATTGTGGCAAGAAGGGACATATTGTCAGAGATTGCCGAAAAAAGCTTGGATTGTGCATGATCTGTGGAGCAAGTCAGCACCTTGCCAGAGATTGCCCACAGCGCCGGGATGCAGCACCACAGACAGGTCAGAGGCCAGCAACACCAGTCCTAAAGATACTACCCCCGACAGGAGGTCAACGTCCACCAGCACCCGGAGGATTTTAGAGGGGACCACCCTTGGCCTCACAGGAGGCACAGTTTGATCGAGCCAGACAGCAAGCCGGAGGGAAGAGACACGGGCAGGCCTTTGCACTAAGAGCAATGAAGGAGGAACCATAAGAAAAAACTATCACAGGTACCATTTTAGTTGCATTATTGCCTGCGACTGCATTATTTGATTCTGGTGCTACACTATCTTTCATATCTAGTAGTTTCGTAGCTATACATAGAGTAGCTACTTCACCCTTACATAAGAGTTGGAAGATTCTTACCGGAGGAGGCATCGTACCGATTACCAGTACTATTAGAACGTGCTCGGTAGTCGTGTGTGGTCGAGAAATGAGAGCATAATTTTTTGTATTTCCGATGCCAAACTTCGACGTTGTGTTAGGCATGAACTGGTTGAGCCAGTACAATGCCATACTAGATTGCCGGAGGGGTAGCATTATTTTTAGACCGCCGGATCACCCGGAGTTCGAGTACATGCGGAGGACCATCGAGCAAGGAGTAGGAAAGACAGTTGGAGCTTACATGGCTATGGAGACGACACCCCCACCGATTATTGCAGAGTTCGAGGATATTTTCCCAGAGGAGTTGCCAGGCCTACCGCCTGATAGAGAGGTGGAGTTTACTATTGAGTTAGTATCCGGAGCAGCGCCAGTATCTTTAAATGTATACAGGTTATCGAAGAAGGAACTAGATGAGTTGAAGCTACAGTTAGAGGAGTTGCAGATCAAGGGATTTGTCCGTCCTAGTGCATCACCTTGGAGAGCACCAGTGTTGTTTGTACCAAAGAAGGATGGGACAGTCCATATGTGCATTGATTACAGAGCCCTTAATGCTTTGACTATCAAGAACAAGTATCCCTAGGACTTGCAGATATTACCGGAGGTTCGTAGAAAACTTCGCAAGGATCGCAGAGCCGATGACCCGCTTGACCCGCAAGGAGCAGGAGATCACCTGGACAGAGGAGTGTCAGACGGCGTTTGATGAGCTAAAGAAACATCTGACTACGGCACCTATCTTGACCATACCTTCTGGACCCGGAGGATTCGTGATCTATATCGATGCGTCTGGGAAAGGATTAGGATGTGTCTTGATGCAGCATAGGAAAGTTGTGGCCTATGCCTCTAGGCAGCTGAGGACCCATGCAAAAAACTATCCCACTCACAACTTGGAGCTTGCCGCAGTGATATTTGCTTTGAAGCTTTGGAGGCACTACCTATACGGAGAGCGAGTGGAGATATTCACATACCACAAAAGCCTAAAATATGTCTATACTCAGAAGGACCTGAACCAGAGACAAAGACGTTGGCTCGAGGTAATGACAGACTTTGAGATCGAGCTACAGTACCATCCGGGAAAAGCCAATGTGGTAGCTGACGCATTGAGCAGGAGGCCCATGGCATTCTTTTTTACTACCCAGCAACATCTATTGAAAGATCTAAAGCAATTGGGTATAGAGGTCATTATTCTCGGAGTAGACGGTCAGTTGTCAAGTTTTCAGGTACAATCGATATTGGTTGAGAGGATCAAGGCTGCCTTGCCAACATATGTCAGATTTCAGATGCTTCGACAGAAGATAGAGGCTATGATATAGACAGGATTGCGCATACATGAGGACGGGACTTTGAGATGTAAAATCGTTCGATGTTCCGAATGGAGAACTTCGTCAGGAGCTGATGTCAGAGGCACACAGTTCAACATACTCTATTTATCCAGGAGACACAAAGATGTACAGAGACTTGAGGCAGTACTATTGGTGGCATAGAATGAAGAAAGAAATAGCCCACTTTATGGCAAAGTGCCTGGTGTGTCAGCAAGTCAAGGCTGAGCATCAGAGGTCTGCAGGTTTACTTCAGCCGCTCCCGATACCTGAGTGAAAATGGGAGCACGTCACTATAGATTTCGTTACGAGGTTTCCGAGGAGTCCTAGTGGTCGCAATGCGGTATGGGTGATCGTAGATCGACTCACCAAGTCTGCCCACTTTTTACCCTTCAGAGTTGGACAGTCTACGGAGGTCTTAGCAGATATGTATATGAGGGAGATCGTGCAACTGCATGAAGTGCCAGCCAGTATAGTGTCTGACAGGGATACGAGGTTCACATCTTACTTTTAGTGGAGTATAAAAGAGAGTCTCGGTACCCGCCTAAAGTTTAGCACATTGTATCACCCGCAGACAGATGGCCAGTCCGAGCGCACCATTCAGACGCTGGAAGACATGTTGAGGGCGTGCATGCTTGATTTCAATGGATCATGGGAGGACCATTTATATTTGGTCTAATTTTCTTACAATAATAACTATCAAGCGAACATTCAGATGGCTCCCTATGAGGCGTTGTATGGCAGAAAGTGTCGTTCCCTAGTGTGTTGGAGTGATATGGGCGAGAGACAGATACTTGGACCAGAATTGGTTGTTCGTACAGTGGAGAAGGTAAAGAAGATTCAAGGGCACCTGCGAGCAGCACAGAATAGACAAAAGTGTAAACCCCCTGAATTTTCAAAATTATTAAATATTGGATTTTTTCCAATTTTCTGGAATTTTTTGTAATTAAAATCAAGGCTCTTAATTATTAAATAATTTTTAATTATTAATAAATAATATTAAAATATCCTAAAAATAACATTTTTGGGTGTAAAATGAAAAACTGGACTTAGGGTAATTTTTCTGGATTTTTCTGGATTTTTCTGGGCCTCAGACCTATTTTTTAAATGCCTAAAAACTCATTTTAATTAATTAAATTAAAACTGTTTTTATTATTATTATATTTATTATTACTTATTTTATTTTATTTTTTTATTTTTATTTTCTTTGGGCCCGGCCCGGCCCAGTGGGCCGAGCCCAGCAGCCAAGCCGCTAACCCGGCCCAGCCCCAACCCGCTACCGGGTCGGGTCGGGTAAGACAGACCCGACCCGCGAGCCGCCCGACCCGCCTAACCCGGCCTCCCCACGACCCCGCGTCCAGCGCCGGCCGCCGCGCGCAGCGCCGCGCGTTCCGCGCCCTCGCCCCCACGTCGCCCTCTCCGCTCCGCCTTTCCCGGCCGACCTAACCGCCCGCTCCCCCTTTAAAACCCCCTCTTCTTCCTCCTCCTCCACCTCACCCTAACCCTAACCCTAACCCTAACTCTCCGCTCCGCCTCGCCGTGCTCGGCCTCCCTCTGCTGCAGCTCCTCCTCCCTCTCCCCTCGCCGGACCCGACCGCCCTCGACCACCCAGCCAGCGCCCCCTCCTTCTCCCCTCTCCTCCTTCTTCTTCTTCCCAGAACGCCGCCGCCGCCTCCCAGAGCTCCGCCGACCGGCCAGCGCCTCCGCGTCGTCGACTCCAGCAGCCGGCGAACCTCCCCCGGCCCTCTCCGGCACCCTTCCGGCGGACACCGACACAGGAGTCGGACACAGTAAACCCTAGCCCCCTTTACTGTGCAGTGGACACAGTAAAAGTGTCGTGTCGGATACGTGTCGGACACGGCTCGACCCTGATTTTCGGGTCCCCTTCAGGTGCGTGTAACTTTTTGTTCGTAGCTCCGTTTTTAATTCCGCAAATTGCGTTGGGAAGCCTGTAAGACCCTCTCGGTGTCCGGATAAACCGTTCGGGGCATCGCGTCCTGTGGTGATCGTACACCGTGATCCAAAAACAAGAAAAACCAGACCCTATTTCACCCCGGAACTGAGTGCGCCCCGCCAAACGGGATGACTTGGTCATGTGCGGTCTTCACAGATACGTGTGCGTCGTCGATACGGACGTGTGAAATTTCGTGGAAGCTGATTCGGGTGTGCGTGCACACCGGAATCAACGCGTATCCGCGGACATCGCCCCGTATCCGATTTTTCTGCAATTTGCCCTAACTTCTTGTACACTAGTCAGATCGAGACGAAACTTGCGCCATCGGACTCGTAGCCATACGCTGGTCCTGTGGGTCAAGTTTGGTTCGATTCTGAGAACGTTGACGAAATTGCGTGTCGTGGGCCCCACAGGCCCCGCTCGACGGGCGATTTTGTGTTCGGCTCATCGGAATCCAAATCTGGAAGTTCCGTTGGGTTCGTATCAGCGTTCCTGACCTGTTGACACTAAGTTTGGTGAATTTGGAGACTTTTGACCCGGACACATTTTTCGGTGCAAAGCGGGCCCACCGGCGGACCCCGTTTTGACCCGAAACTGCCGTTTTTGCCCTTGTCTCCAAATTGGACCCAAGGACAGGCATTTCTAGCTATTTGACATCGTCTGAGCGTGATGGTATTGTCTATTTCAGCTTTTGGACTCATCTCTGGAATTTTCCCAAGAACCAATATTAATCAGATCCAAATATCAGGCAAGTACCTGCACTTCAAGTTAAATCTTTATATTGTGATAATTAATTCCCTGCTTTACTAGTACCCTTGATGATTACACCTAGTGTTAGAAATGCTGGATTTTTATGTCTTGAATATTGAAGTTCCTGTCTTGTTTTTCATGTCGGGTGAGAGAATACTAGAAGGCATGTAGTTTACCCTTCCCCTTGTCATGTTTAATAGCTGTTGGTACGCGACTGTACCTCAGCCGGATCTCGATTTTCCCTATTTAATAGCCATTTATGACGGCCAAATTAGCCTTATAAACCCCTACATGCCAACTATGTATTCTAAAAATAAACACAAGTTCACACAGATAGTTTCTGGTCTTGTTGCATATATCTTGCTGACTGTTGTAGTTTCATTTCATGTCTCATTTATTTCTGCTTTCTCATATCCTTGTTTACAGCTTTAACTTTGAGATAATGATGTTCTGTTATGCAGTTTCTCAACCTGATATTCAATATTTAATTATCATAAATATTTAGTTTAACCTTGTTGTGCACTGTGTACTTTGCTTCTTTCCTGACTGGATCTGTTGATTTAGGCGATGATGAGGACCTTGCCCCTACTTATTATGGTCCCTATGAGGGGACTGATGATACCTATGAGGAGCCAGAACCCATCCAGGAGACCCCTGCTGCAGAGTAGCTAGCAGTAGCTATCTTTTATTTCTGTTTCTTATCTTATTAATCGGGTTTGTCCCCGATTTCATTTCGATTTCCTGTACTAAAACATTTGAATCTGTTGTCGTATTTAGTTCAGTTACAATCTTAAGTTTCTGTTCTCAATATTATCTTGCTTATGTTATTTGGGAATGAGCTAGTTTAGTTTAGATGGATTGGACCTAGACAGCGTACTACCGCCGACTCTGCGGCGTAGGCTGGACGTACTCACGCACTCGTGCCCGAACTTTCGGGTGCGGGTCGTGACACGTTTTTATGGTGGCCCATGCAGGTCCTATCCTTAAATAGGGTAATACCCTAGGACAGGGTATGGAATAAGATTGAGGATTCTAGGAAAAGCTCATTCACAGTATAGGGTCATTATTTCAATTCTTGATATCTTTGCTGCTCAATTTTCCTATCGCCTTTGATTTCCAAGTATTCTATTCTGATCTTCCTATCCCTTAATCTTTCAGAATGGTCCAGACAAGGAACACAGTAGGAGGCACATCAGAACCAGCTGAGCAGAATGTGCCCGAGACTCTTGCACTCCCGCCGCCTCCATCTGTTCCGGCAGTTACTCTGGATGGGGCACAGCTACTTGGAGTATTTCAGGGATTGGTGGAATCCCAGAAAGAATAGACTGCACTTCTGCGGACCAGCCTCTCAGAAGCTCTTAAGTCCCAGGAGTCGTCACTCAAGAGGCCAGGGAGTGCTAAAGACTTCAAGAATCTTAGACCCCTGAAATTCTACGGAACCGAGGGCATTCTCTATGCCGATGAGTGGATAGAGAATGTTGAGAGACTCCTGAAGACTGCTCGGGTCCCTGATGACCTCAAAGTGGAGGCCGCAAGCCTGCAACTGTTCGACATTGCTCGAACCTGGTTCAAAGATGAACCCCAACTATCTGCTCCTGACCTCACCTGGGAGGACTTCAAGAGGCTATTCAAGGAGAAATTCTACCCCGAAGTGGCTCGGGAAGCTCTCGAAAGCCAATTCGAGAGACTGGAACAAGGTAACCTGTCTGTTGATGAGTATAGCGCTGAATTTAGCAGGTTGAGCCACTTTGTGGAGTACATGGTTCGTACCCCGGAGGACAGAGCCCGTAGATTCAAGAAGGGGCTATCTCCGGATATTCGCCTTGCTGTCACCACCAGCCGAGCTCGCACCTATGAAAAAATTCTGAGCATGGCACAAGGCGTGGAGAGAGATATGGGGCATAAACTGAAACGAGAGAGAGATACCGGAAATGCGGGACCCAACAAACGCCCTTTTCAATAACAACAACAGCAGAGGGCCCCACAGCAAACTCAGCGTCCTCTCCCTCGAGCTCCAGCACCCCAACACCAGGCTCAAGGACAGAACCAACAAGCTGCTGCTTGTAACTTTTGCCAAAAACTAGGTCATACTTGGCAAGTCTGCAGGAAGAGGCTAGGTGCATGCCTCTACTGCGGTTCAGCAGCGCACCAAATGAGGGACTGTCCAGCTGCTCAAGGACGCACCGCTGCACCAAAGGCTCCAGCCCAGGCCAGGGCCCCAGCAGTACAACAGAGGGGACCCCCGCTTCCAACACAACAACAACGCTTTGCTCAGCACCAACAGCAGCAATAGAGGGGTGCACCGCAGCAAGGTCGTGCTTATGCAATGACTCTGGAAGAAGCTGAAGCCACAGCAGACGTGATCACAGGTTCTGTGCTTATAAATTCAATACCAGCTATTACTTTATTTGACTCTGGAGCTTCACATTCATTCATGTCAGTAGATTTCCTTATGAAGCATAGCTTAATCACTAAACCCCTTAGGAATTGTTATAAGATCATTACCGGTGGAGGAATCATCCCGGTTAGTGATGCCTGTAACAATTGTCCTATTACATTATGTGGAAGAGAACTGTATGCTAGGCTACTTGTAATGCCAGTTCCCAGTTTTGACATTATACTGGATATGGATTGGTTAAGTCAACATCATGCCACTATAGACTGCCACAGAGGTAGTGTAATCTTCAGGCCCCCTGACAAGCCAGAATTTAAATTTGCTAGAGGTTCTAGAGAAATGGGTAATAACAAAATTTGTGGCGCCCTAGTAACAGAAGAATTGCCACTACCTATCATCTCTGAATACCTTGATGTCTTCCCTGAGGATCTCCCAGGCTTACCCCCAGACCGAGAAGTTGAATTCTCCATTGACTTAATGCCAGAAGCAGCACCAGTATCTCAAAATCCCTACAGAATCAACAAGAAGGAGATAATAGAACTAAATGAACAAATCAAAGAACTAGAAGACAAATGTTTCATTAGGTCTAGTGTCTCACCCTGGGGAGCTCCAGTATTATTTGTGCCCAAGAAGGACGGAACATCCCGAATGTGTATTGACTATAGGGCCTTGAATGCCTTAACAATTAAGAATAAGTATCCCCTGCCCAGGATAGATGACTTGTTTGATCAGTTAAGTGGAGCTCGGGTGTTTTCAAAGATTGATTTGAGGTCTGGATACCACTAAGTAAGGGTGAGAAAGGAGGACATCCCTAAAACTGCTTTCAATACCCGGAACAGACACTACGAATTTTTAGTAATGTCGTTCGGGTTGACGAATGCACCAGCAGTTTTTATGAACTTGATGAACAAAGTATTTCAGAAATATCTAGACAAATTTGTAGTGGTCTTTATTGATGATATTTTGATCTACTCCAAGACCCCCGAAGAACATGAAGAACATTTGAGATTAGCATTGGAGACTTTGAGGAAGGAAAAACTTTTTGGGAAATTATCTAAATATGCTTTCTTCCTAGACAAAGTAGAATTCTTGGGACATGTTGTGACTGGAGAGGGAATAGCAGTAGATCCTAAGAAGATAGCGGCAGTAGAATCCTGGCCCACTCCAGACTCGGTAGCAGAGATTAGAAGTTTCCTGGGACTAGCTGGCTACTATCGGAAGTTTGTGAAGGACTTTGCAAGAATTGCGGAGCCCATGACAAAATTAACAAGGAAGGATGAAGAGTTCACCTGGACTGATGAATGTCAGCATGCTTTTGAGGAATTGAAGAAAAGGCTGACTACTGCCCCTATTCTGACCTTACCTTCTGGAACCGGAGGTTTCGCTATTTATAGTGATGCTTCTGGAAAAGGTCTAGGTTGTGTCTTGGAGCAGAACAAGAAAGTAATAGCATATGCCTCTAGACAGCTTCGACCTCATGAAAAGAACTATCCAACTCATGATTTAGAATTGGCAGCTGTCATTTTTGCTCTTAAGCTATGGAAGCATTATCTTTATGGAGAAATGGTAGAAATATTTACGGACCATAAAAGTCTAAAATATATTTTCACTCAGAAAGAGCTGAACATGAGGCAAAGAAGGTGGCTGGAACTAATGAAAGACTTTGATATCACCCTTCAATATCATCATGGGAAGGCCAATGTAGTTGCTGATGCTCTAAGCAGATATCCTATGGCGATGTACTTGACTATGGACAGACACCTGCTAGAGGACTTGGAAAGTTTAGGTATTGAAGTAATTATCCCAGGAAAAGAAGGCCAAATGATGAACCTGCAGATTCAGTCTACTTTAATAGACAAGATCAAGGAGACTCAATTTCAAGACGAAGGCCTGCGAAGCCTTCGAGGTCAAGTGCAAGCTGGATTAGTGAAAGATTTCAGAATTCATGAAGATGGATCACTGAGGCATGGCGATAGATTATGTGTACCTCAAGGAGACATAAGAGAAGAAATTATGCAAGAGGCGCACAGATCGCAATACTCTATACATCCAGGAGCCAACAAGATGTACAAGGACCTGAGGATGCATGTTTGGTGGTATGGCATGAAAAGAGAAGTAGCCAGGTTCGTATCTCGTTGTTTAGTGTGCCAACAAGTCAAGGCAGAAAGACAAAGACCTGGAGGATTGCTTCAACCCCTACCCATTCCGGAGTGGAAGTGGGAACATATTGTAACGCCCCGCTCCGAACGGTTACTTAAGAAACACTACGCTGCTTCGACTCGGTTGAGAATCGAGTCTCGGGGAAACCTTACCGCCAAATCAACACGGACGAAGTGCAATGAACCCTTCGAATTAATCGAGCGGCTTCTATTGAAATAAGTCCAAGAGTTTTCGTTGGTTGCTTTGCTTTTTGGTTTTGTGTTGCTTTGTGTTTTGAGTTGCTTTCGATGACATGGTTTTCATGATTTCGCCTTCTCGCTTGCGCTTTCTTTTCGAATCGTAAGGGAAAGAGATCGAAGTATGCTAACCAAGTATTGTTGCATTTTCAGGACGCATAACCAAAGAGTGAACGCCGCTTAGGCTTCCCCATCTCCTCGTTCGATTCATTAGGTGAGTGGCTTAGGCCCTTCGATGAATCCTTTAAGTTTGCATGCCTAATAAAGAATCTCTAGTTCACATAAATATGTTGCCTCACTAAAAAGATAAGCTAAAAAGAGAAAGAAAGTATTGCATGCTTCAAGTATAGAACTGCTAACTTACTAGTTGCTTATGGAATGCTTATTGTCCCTTGTATGCTGTGCCTCGAGTATTATAGCTGGAAAACTCTGGACTTGATCTAGAAAGAGAAAAGAGAAAAGAAGAGATAGACTTATGTGTGCATTGTTCATCAGTTGCATGATAGCATATTTTCTGATAGGGCTTGCATTCATGCATTTGGTCAGGACAACTTGTGCACAAGGTTTATCTCTCGGGCGGTCCCTGGGGCACTGGGGATCATTCGGCCGGAAGAGATCTAGATACCTGAGGCTTGTACGTCCTTGGGTAGACCGAGACTCGTCTATTAGTGAGATTGGGCTTGTACGTCCCAACTACTAATCCCGTGGAGGGGACCATCATATAGTTAGGGCGCATGCTAGGTTTACCTTCTTGCATACCTAACACATTGATGCCTAAGATTGATTCATAAGTTATTCATATGCAAATTGTGTCTAACTTGTGTGTCTGCTGCAGGGATAACCGCTCGGCCGTGGGTAAGAAATATCATATGCACTAGCTTTATATTGTCTATGTTTCCTAGCATGAATTGTTAAAAAGAAACTAGACAACCAGAAAGACCACTTAATAATGCTAGCTTCATATGCTTACTTAGTGTGAATTTCTAAGGTGAGTTTGGCCACGGTCGCTCACCAGTACATGTGGTAGTACTGACCCACGTTTGTGGGCAAATATCCAGGTGCTGGGAGCGAGAGTCTGGCAAGCATCCTGAACTTGAATCAGCGTGTGCGCACCCTTCCTTAGGATTGTGTTCTTGCTGCTTCCTTCGCTGCTTACCTCTCCAGTGGGCTACTCTCCTTCTGCTAGATGTTTTGGTTATTTTGGTCCTACTACAAGGGCATGATGTAATGGGCGTTGTGGCTAGTTTTGGGAATGTAAAAAGAGTTGTAAGCCTTCCAAGGCATATTTTGTAACTCAGCCAAGCAAACACTTTGTAATCCAAATCTTCAGTATTCAATAAAAAGAAAGTATTTTGTGTGCTATCAAATATGTTCAACTTTGGTTCTCTGCGTTTTACTCTGTGCCTATATATGTATATTTTGCCTAACTTGTCTTGTGCAGGTACGTTGCCTGGTGCAAGCGCAATTTAGGCTTGCACGGCATCGCGCCCAAGCGAGGACGAACGGTTCCGTAGGGACCAAGCGAGGACGAATGGTTCCGTAGGGACCAAGCGAGGACGATAGGCCCTACGGGATTGGCCCCTGCGGGATCGGGGCGCGACAGGTGGTATCAGAACATGGCTTTACGTCCTTGGCCTCTTCAAACATCGTCTTCGAAAATGATATAAGTTTTCAAGCGATTTCAAAAGTCCCGAATTTCGAAAATAGATTTCAAATCTATAAGAAGTAAATCGAGAGTATGGAAGGTCCCTAAGAGTGTGAAAAACCCAACGTCCCATGCAATAAGTCCATAATACGTTATGAAGACTAATGCAAGCTACTCTCTTTTGCAGCATAGATGACAAAAACAGGTGCTGGTAACCCTGAGTCATCGCGCGCAGCTAGCGTGAGCGATGATCAATTAGATAGACTGATTGCAATGTTACAGAATCAAAATGACCATCATGCTGCACAACAAGAACAATTCGAGGCTAAGCAGCAACGAGCATATGCTAGAGCCGCGGCACAACAAAAGCAGCTTGACTCCCTGACTCAAATTGTAACAACACTAGCAGCGCACAGTGGTGCATCGGGCACCGCCGCAATACCTGTGACTGCCCCGACCATGCCTCAAGGCGCAGGATTAGCAGAAACAAACGAGCCTCCTCGCGCGGCCGGAAAGTCTACCTTTAAAGGCGCTGAGTTTCTGAAGTTGAACCCTCCGGAGTTTGAAGGCAGGACCACGCCGGATAAGGTGATGGACTGGGTCGCAAAGATGGAGAGCTTGTTTAGCTTTGCCTCAATACCTGCGAACAAGAGGGTGGCGTGCGCAGATATGCAGTTGCGGTTACGAGCACACGACTGGTGGGAAGTCAAGAAAACAGACCTTGCCACCAAGCATCAGGATGGCAGGATCACATGGGGAATGTTCAAGGAAGCATTCCTTGCTCACTATCTTCCACCGGCTGTCAGGCAGAGAAAAGAAGACGAGTTTACCGAGCTTAAGCAAGGGAGCATGTCTGTCGAAGATTATGAGTCAGAATTCTCCAAACTTGCTAAGTTTGCTAGCTCGATGATTCCCGATGAGGCAGCTCGCACACATCGGTTCATAAAAGGCTTAAACGATAATCTAAGAAAAGATGTTATGAACCGGGAGTGCAAAACCTATATACAAGCCTTTGAGGCAGCCGTGCAGAATGAGCAGTTCACTCCACAAAATGCTCCAGAAAGGGCACCGGCTCCTCGAAACCCTCCTGCTAAAAGATACCATGATGGAGAAAAGAAAACAACGGGCGAGCGGCGCCCAGGTCCTATATGCAATTACTGTCGCAACCCAGGCCATACCGTGGATGTTTGTCGTGCTGCAAAAAGGGAATGTTTTAACTGCGGTGAAAAAGGGCATCAGGCAGTGAACTGCCAAAACCAGACGGTTCCGCCGCCATACCAGAGTGGAAACAATAAGACTGCTCGGGTTGAGACTCAGACCCCTCCGGGTCCTGCTCTGGAACCAACTGATCAGACAAGAAGGCCAAGAGTTTATCAGTTGAATATTGAGCGTGATGAGAGCGGACACGATATTGGTGAGTCTTATTCCTTTGAACTCTTGATGCTTGATCTTTGCCTCCTTGATCTCTTAAGTTTCGAGGACAAAACTTCTTCTCAGTGGGGTAGTATGTAACGCCCCGCTCCGAACGGTTACTTAAGAAACACTACGCTGCTTCGACTCGGTTGAGAATCGAGTCTCGGGAAAACCTTACCGCCAAATCAACACGGACGAAGTGCAATGAACCCTTCGAATTAATCGAGCGGCTTCTATTGAAATAAGTCCAAGAGTTTTCGTTGGTTGCTTTGCTTTTTGGTTTTGTGTTGCTTTGTGTTTTGAGTTGCTTTCGATGACTTGGTTTTCATGATTTCGCCTTCTCGCTTGCGCTTTCTTTTCAAATCGTAAGGGAAAGAGATCGAAGTATGCTAACCAAGTATTGTTGCATTTTCAGGACGCATAACCAAAGAGTGAACGTCGCTTAGGCTTCCCCATCTCCTCGTTTGATTCATTAGGTGAGTGGCTTAGGCCCTTCGATGAATCCTTTAAGTTTGCATGCCTAATAAAGAATCTCTAGTTCACATAAATATGTTGCCTCACTAAAAAGATAAGCTAAAAAGAGAAAGAAAGTATTGCATGCTTCAAGTATAGAACTGCTAACTTACTAGTTGCTTATGGAATGCTTATTGTCCCTTGTATGCTGTGCCTCGAGTATTATAGCTGGAAAACTCTGGACTTGATCTAGAAAGAGAAAAGAGAAAAGAAGAGATAGACTTATGTGTGCATTGTTCATCAGTTGCATGATAGCATATTTTCTGATAGGGCTTGCATTCATGCATTTGGTCAGGACAACTTGTGCACAAGGTTTATCTCTCGGGAGGTCCCTGGGGCACTGGGGATCGTTCGGCCGAAAGAGATCTAGATACCTGAGGCTTGTACGTCCTTGGGTAGACCGAGACTCGTCTATTAGTGAGATTGGGCTTGTACGTCCCAACTACTAATCCCGTGGAGGGGACCATCATATAGTTAGGGCGCATGCTAGGTTTACCTTCTTGCATACCTAACACATTGATGCCTAAGATTGATTCATAAGTTATTCATATGCAAATTGTGTCTAACTTGTGTGTCTGCTGCAGGGATAACCGCTCGGCCGTGGGTAAGAAATATCATATGCACTAGCTTTATATTGTCTATGTTTCCTAGCATAAATTGTTAAAAAGAAACTAGACAACCAGAAAGACCACTTAATAATGCTAGCTTCATATGCTTACTTAGTGTGGATTTCTAAGGTGAGTTTGGCCACGGTCGCTCACCAGTACATGTGGTAGTACTGACCCACGTTTGTGGGCAAATATCCAGGTGCTGGGAGCGAGAGTCTGGCAAGCATCCTGAACCTGAATCAGCGTGTGCGCACCCTTCCTTAGGATTGTGTTCGTGCTGCTTCCTTCGCTGCTTACCTCTCCAGTGGGCTACTCTCCTTCTGCTAGATGTTTTGGTTATTTTGGTCCTACTACAAGGGCATGATGTAATGGGCGTTGTGGCTAGTTTTGGGAATGTAAAAAGAGTTGTAAGTCTTCCAAGGCATATTTTGTAACTCAGCCAAGCAAACACTTTGTAATCCAAATCTTCAGTATTCAATAAAAAGAAAGTATTTTGTGTGCTATCAAATGTGTTCAACTTTGGTTCTCTGCGTTTTACTCTGTGCCTATATATGTATATTTTGCCTAACTTGTCTTGTGCAGGTACGTTGCCTGGTGCAAGCGCAATTTAGGCTTGCACGGCATCGCGCCCAAGCGAGGACGAACGGTTCCGTAGGGACCAAGCGAGGACGAATGGTTCCGTAGGGACCAAGCGAGGACGATAGGCCCTACGGGATTGGCCCCTGCGGGATCGGGGCGCGACACATATCACAATGGATTTTATTTCCGGACTTCCAAGAACACCTAGTGGAAAGGATGCAATCTGGGTGATAGTAGATAGACTGACCAAGTCTGCACATTTTCTACCTTTTAAAGTGGGGCTATCTACAGAAAAGCTGGCAGATTTATATATCAGACACATTGTCAGGCTGTATGGAGTCCCAGTAAGTATTGTCTCCGACCAAGATTCAAGATTCACCTCTCACTTCTGAAAGAGCTTACAAGCCAGCTTGGGGACTCAACTCAAATTCAGCATAGCTTATTATCCCCAAACCGATGGACAATCGGAACGTACAATCCAGACACTTGAAGATATGCTCCGTACATGTGTTCTGGATTTTGGAGGATCCTGGGAAGACTATCTACATCTTGTGGAGTTCTCTTATAATAACAGTTACCAGGCAAGTATTGAGATGACTCCATTTGAAGCTCTGTATGGACGAAGATGTCGTACCCCGCTATCATGGGACGACGTTGGAGAAAGAGCCATGCTGGGACCAGAGATGGTGATCGATTCAGCTGAGAAGGTAAAGCAAATAAGGGACAGACTTCGAGTGGCTCAAGACAGGCAACGACATTGGGCAAATAGCCACCGAAGGCCCTTGGAATTTGAGGTAATTAAATTTATGAAATTCAAGTCAATTTAAATATTTTGATTATGGAACTAAGACTTGATTATGACTTTGTTAAAGGTTGGAGAGCTGGTATTCTTAAAGATTTCCCCGACACGTGGCACCATTAGGTTCGGAAGGAGTGGAAAACTCAGCCCGAGATTTATTGGACCTTTTGGCATTCAGGAGAAAATCGGAGAAGTGGCATACCGACTGGCATTGCCACCCTCTCTGGATGGAGTCCATAACGTCTTCCACGTGTCGCAGCTGAGAAAGTACGTGTCAGACCCCAGCCACATTTTGGATCACTCAGAGCTCGAAGTAGGCCCAAGTCTGACTTACCAAGAGCAACCCGTGGAGATACTGGATCGATCGGAGAAAGTTCTACGGAACCAGGTTATCTCCCTGGTTCGCGTAGCTTGGAAGCACCATTCTCCCGGAGAATCCACCTGGGAGCGAGAAGACGAGATTAGAGAGCGATACCCCTATCTTTTTGAACCCTGAGGTATATTTTATTTCTCGGCCTTTCCTTTCGTGCCTTTGTTATTCTTAAATTTTGAGGATAAAATTTTTGTAAGTTGGGTAGGTTGTAAATCCCCTGAATTTTCAAAATTATTAAATCTTGGATTTTTTCCAATTTTTTGGAATTTTCTGGGAATTTTCTGTAATTAAAATCAAGGCTCTTAATTATTAAATAATTTTTAATTGTTAATAAATAATATTAAAATATCCTAAAAATAATATTTTTGGGTGTAAAATAAAAAACTGGACTTAGAGTAATTTTTCTGAATTTTTCTGGGCCTCAGACCTATTTTTTAAATGCCTAAAAACTAATTTTAATTAATTAAATTAAAACTGTTTTTATTATTATTATTATATTTATTATTACTTATTTTATTTTATTTTTTTATTTTTCTTTTCTTTGGGCCCGGCCCGGCCCAGTGGGCCGAGCCCAGCAGCCCAGCCGCTAACCCGGCCAAGCCCCAACCCGCTACCGGGTCGGGTCGGGTCAGGTCAGACAGACCCGACCCGCGAGCCGCCCGACCCGCCTAACCCGGCCTCCCCACGACCCCGCGTCCAGCGCCGGCCGCCGCGCGCAGCGCCGCGCATTCCGCGCCCTCGCCCCCACGTCGCCCTCTCCGCTCCGCCCTTCCCGGCTGACCTAACCGCCCGCTCCCCCTTTAAAACCCCCTCTTCTTCCTCCTCCTCCACCTCACCCTAACCCTAACCCTAACTCTCCGCTCCGCCTCACCGTGCTCGGCCTCCCTCTGCTGCAGCTCCTCCTCCCTCTCCCCTCGCCGGACCCGACCGCCCTCAACCACCCAGCCAGCGCCCCCTCCTTCTCCCCTCTCCTCCTTCTTCTTCTTCCCAGAACGCCGCCGCCGCCTCCCAGAGCTCCGCCGACCGGCCAGCGCCTCCGCGCCGTCGACCCCAGCAGCCGGCGAACCTCCCCCGGCCCTCTCCGGCACCCCTCCGGCGGACACCGACACAGGAGTCGGACACAGTAAACCCTAGCCCCCTTTACTGTGCAGTGGACACAGTAACAGTGTCGTGTCGGACACGTGTCGGACACGGCTCGACCCTGATTTTCGGGTCCCCTTCAGGTGCGTGTAACTTTTTGTTCGTAGCTCCGTTTTTAATTCTGCAAATTGTGTTGGGAAGCCTGTAAGACCCTCTCGGTGTCCGAACAAACCGTTCGGGGCATCGCGTCCTGTGGTGATCGCACACCGCGATCCAAAAACAGGAAAAACCAGACCCTATTTCACCCCGGAACTGAGTGCGCCCCGCCAAACGGGACAACTTGGTCGTGTGCGGTCTTCACAGATACGTGCGCGTCGTCGATACGGACGTGTGAGATTTCGTGGAAGCTGATTCGGGTGTGCGTGCACACCGAAATCAACGCGTATCCGCGGACATCGTCCCGTATCCGACTTTTCTGCAATTCGTCCTAACTTCTTGTACACTCGTCAGATCGAGACGAAACTTGCGCCATCGGACTCGGAGCGATACGCTGGTCCTGTGGGTCAAGTTTGGTTCGATTCTGAGAACGTTGACGAAATCGCGTGTCGTGGGCCCCACAGGCCCCGCTCGACGGACGATTTTGTGTTCGGCTCATCAGAATCCAAATCTGAAAGTTTCGTTGGGTTCGTATCAGCGTTCCTGACCTGTTGACACTAAGTTTGGTAAATTTGGAGACTTTTGACCCGGACACGTTTTTCGGTGCAAAGCGGGCCCACCGGCGGACCCCGTTTTGACCCGAAACTGCCGTTTTTGCCCTTGTCTCCAAATTGGAGCCAAGGATAGGCGTTTCTAGCTATTTGACATCGTCTGAGCATGATGGTATTATCTATTTCAGCTTTTGGACTCATCTCTGGAATTTCTCCAAGAACCAATATTAATCAGATCCAAACATCAGGCAAGTACCTGCACTTCAAGTTAAATCTTTATATTGTGATAATTAATTTCCTGCTTTACTAGTACCCTTGATGATTACACCTAGTGTTAGAAATGCTGGATTTTTATGTCTTGAATATTGAAGTTCCTGTCTTATTTTTCATGTCGGGTGAGAGAATACTAGAAGGCATGTAGTTTACCCTTCCCCTTGTCATGTTTAATAGCTGTTGGTACGCGACTGTACCTCAGCCGGATTTCGATTTTCCCTGTTTAATAGCCGTTTATGACGGCCGGATTAGCCTTATAAACCCCTACATGCCAACTATGTATTCTAAAAATAAACACAAGTTCACACAGATAGTTTCTGGTCTTGTTACATATATCTTGCTGACTGTTGTAGTTTCATTTCCTGTCTCATTTATTTCTGCTTTCTCATATCCCTGTTTACAACTTTAACTTTGAGATAATGATGTTCTGTTATGCAGTTTCTCAACCTGATATTCAATATTTAATTGTCATAAATATTTAGTTTAACCTTGTTGTGCACTGTGTACTTTGCTCCTTTCCTGACTGGATCTGTTGATTTAGACGATGATGAGGACCTTGCCCCTACTTATTATGGTCCCTATGAGGGGACTGATGATACCTATGAGGAGCCAGAACCCATCCAGGAGACCCCTGCTGCAGAGTAGCTAGCAGTAGCTATCTTTTATTTCTGTTTCTTATCTTATTAATCGGGTTTGTCCCCGATTTCATTTCGATTTCCTGTACTAAAATATTTGAATCTGTTGTCGTATTTAGTTCAGTTGCAATCTTAAGTTTCTGTTCTCAATATTATCTTGCTTATGTTATTTGGGAATGAGCTAGTTTAGTTTAGATGGATTGGACCTAGACAGCGTACTACCGCCGACTCTGCGGCGTAGGCTGGACGTACCCACGCACTCGTGCCCGAACTTTCGGGTGCGGGTCGTGACAAAAAGCATTGGGCAAACGTGCATCGACGACCCCTAGAGTTCCAGGTTGGAGATCATATGTTTCTAAAAATCTCGCCTACCCGAGGGACTATCAGGTTTGGAGGCAGAGGAAAGCTTAGCCCAAGGTACATCGGACCATTCGATGTGTTGGAGTGCATCGGAGAGGTTGCTTACAAACTAGCATTACCACAGACATTAGAAGGAGTTCATGACGTCTTCCATGTATCTCAGTTCAGGAGGTACATACCAGATCCGAGTCATGTGCTTGAGCACCCGGAGATCACTGTCGGGCCGAGTTTGTCATACCAGGAGGAGCCTGTAGAGATTCTGGACAGAATCGAGAAGGTATTGCGAGGTCAGACTATCCATCTAGTTCGTGTCGCATGGAGGCATCATGCACCAAGCGAGTCGACCTGGGAATGAGAGGATGATATTTGACAGCATTTTTCCCATCTCTTCGAAGGCCTAGATATGTAGTAGCATTTCAATTCAGTCAATAGCTTTTACCATATGTCTATTTTAATTTCGAGGACGAAATACTCTAAGGAGGGTAGATTGTAAACCCCCTCGACAAAATTTAGGTCTACATAGCTTAGATAAAGAGACTAGATTTAATTTGGAGCCAATTAGAATTAGAACACAGTGGTTTAGAATTATTGTGTAATATTTATATCACTTAGTGCACCTTACCGTTGTTTCGATATTTAGAGCACTACACTAGCTATTGCCTTCAAACAAATTTTATACACTTTTCTTAGACATGCCAGCCTACTATTCTGACCCTTGTGTAACTTATAACTACTCTATCTTGTGCTTCATTTTAGTCGCACAATATTCATTACAAACGTCCATGTTTAAATTCAATTAAATCCAACTTTGCATCATTGTCCGTTCCAATCGAAATTGGAGACACAACCTCAACCCGTTTTGTACAACCCAAATTATGACATTATTCTATTATGAGTCTACTACGTCCATGACACTTGTGTCCCACCCAATTTTAATCCTATATATTTCTAATTAATTAAAGAGCGCCAATTACACTAATTTTAATTAAATTGGTGTAAGGACCCAACCTCACCCAAAACTAGACCCAACTCCAACCCAAACCCCCAGTCACACCCTCAAGGTTCATACTAAACACCACACACCATTTTAGCCCATTACATCACACAAAACCTGGTGTTTTCCTCATCCAATACCAAAATTTCTTTATTTGTGCATTTTCTCAATTGTCAAGGACTTTTGTGCAAAAAAAAGGCGGTGAGGTATCCACCTCCCATTGGAGGAAATCCATGAGGAATTCTCCTCCCTATATTTCCTTCATGCTTACATGTATTTAATGCATTCATACTATAGCCTACATGTATTTAATGCATTCATACTATAGCCTACATGCATTTAATGCATTCATACTATAGCCTACAATGCATTTAATGCATTCATACTTAATACACCACACCTCCTTCTCTCCTATATAACCGACCCCTCCTCCTCCTTCCTTCTCTGACTTCACCACATCCACCCCACCTCCCTCTTCCAACTTCGACCAACAACCCCGGCCATCCCCCGTCGCCTCAGCAACCGCCACAACAACCTTCTCCCTCGACTTCTTCTTCTTCCCACATCCATTCTCCTTCACCCGGCCACCATCCTTCCCTGATGACCCAACTCCCTAGTCACCCCCACCGCCACCCTCTTTATCATCTCCTCCGCCACAAGCATCACCACCTCCGCTACCATCATCCCCATCACTATCTCCACCGCCACCAGCACCACCATCAACCACCACCGCCACCATCCCTAGCATCGCCATCACCAACACCCACATCTCCATCACCAACACCAACACCCTCATCACCCTCACCTGTGCCCACCTACAGCCCGACCACCACCACCTTGGACTATCGCCACCCTAGCCGCCGTCCCCACGGCCACCCCACACCGTCAGCAACCCGCCACCTGCTGCTGCAGCCACTGCCGTTGCTGCAAAGTGCTGCCAGAGCTGCTTCTGCTGCTGTCGTGCACGGTGCATCGCCGGAGCTCCACCCTCCCACGCCGGAGACGGCCCTTCGTACGGCAGACACCCCCCGGACACAAACGTCGGTTAGGTATACCCCTCCCTCGTCGTATACGCGTATTAATGCATTTAATGTATATATGTATATGTATTTACGTATTAATATCTATTATATGTATTTATGTATATACGTATTTATGTACTAATAGTATCATATGTATTTAAGTATTAAAGGTGTATTAATGTATTTTAAGTATTAAATGCTATTATACGTATTTAAGTATTAATATTTATTATATGTATTATGATTAATAAATTACCTCATAATAATTTATGACTATTTTAATAAGGAGCACGATGTTGACCAATGTTTAGTTACTGGATTTTTGCACATTAATATGTTAGCTTCATTAATGTGGTATTGTAGCGTCTCTTGCAATTTCGTTGTCTTGGTGTACACGAAAATTTAGGATGTGACACGTGTATGTTTTAGCTACGTGCACATATGACCCAGCTATATGACCAGTTATGACCCCTGCGTTAGTTCATAATTGCAACATAGTGTTTCCTGTGCGTACTATTGTAGTAACTAATGATCGTTATATTATATTATATATATAGGGTCGTTGGACCTACAGGCGAGACTTCGGGAGCAGGTTATTGGCACTCGCAGCTTGAGGACCCAAGCAAGCATACCTTGCCTGATTTACTGTTTAATTTAAATTATAAACTGTTGTATACTATCTTGTTGCAATATTACATAGAACTGTTTGCGTCCGAGACCGACTCGGGTGCAGTCGACGAATGCGTCGATGAGTAGTGTATTTGACTTAGTCACTAGCAGACTCACCTACTATTGTGAGGATATTCTGATATCTTCCTAGACCCTGATACTTCTACACGCATCACAATGACAAACTCATGTTGGAATACGGGTTCACATACCCGACTAGCTATCGGTGCGTGTGACATGCAACACGGTAGTACGTAATCAGGGTTATCTAGTTATATGAGACTTGGCATGTAGTTACTGGTATGCACGTCGTGTATTCGACTTGTATATCCGCATTGGGCGGGGAGAACAACTAGTAGGCGTATATGATACACACATTAGAATCCGTAGTATCCGGAGGAGCCACGGATCCAATGACTTCCTTTATACAGATATCGCGTTCTTCGGAGCGATACGGACGTATATAATTGCAGATACCTTATTCTTCGGAATGATGGACGTTACATGTACAGATACCACGCTCTTCGGAGTGTGGACGTTATGCCTACACCTACCCATACGTACCAAGGTTGTCCTTATATTGCATTCACTTAGATGGTTAGCACACCCCTTTATTTTATCCAGTATTTATATATGGCATATATTTTTGTATCTTGTTACGTCCCTCTGAGGACCCGCTTCCCTTCCAGATTTGGACGAGGCATACTATCCTACCGTGTACGGACCCGGGCAGGAGACGAGGTATGTATCCGAGGAGGAGCTAGAAGTGCTACAATCAGAGTTCGCTTGATCACTGGTAGACCTTCCACCTAGGGTTGGATCCTTATCTAGTTAGTCGATTCTCTAGTCGTACTATCTTATCTGTCTTTCAGCACTCTTGTTTCATCATTGTAGTGGGTTTGTTCCCATCAGACATATCTGGATTGTACTATGACACTTCAGACTTACACTTATTTTCCAATATTTATTTCATTACTTCTTGTTTATATTGTGGTTGAGATTAGACTTTACCTGATGTATGTTAGGATTAGACTTGTTAGTATTCTAGGACATCGTAGTATGCTTCGTTGGTTCCATTAAATTGGATAATCCCTCGGAGACGTATTAGCTGGCCATTGCCACGTGGCCTAGTCCCGTGTATTTTGGGACTGGGGCGTGACAACCTTAGCCCTGTGCGTTGCGCAACCTAGGCACACACGATGTCACGTCCGAGGGACGCTATCAATTATAAGGAATCGGGGTGTGACAAGACTCGTCCAAATGGCTTGTAGCACCAACGATCCCATGTTTATATAGATTAAGTCATCTCGCTTAGCGGCAATCCACGTGCGAGTCATTGCATCAAATCAAGTAATTTGAACACATGAGCATTCTAGTATAACACATCTGAGTAACCCGAGTAACTCGTACACCTGAATCAGAGGCACGTTCTTAACACTTGTGTTTGATATATGATCCTTGGGTTTCCATATATATATATATATATATATATATATATATATATATATTCGTATATTCGTATTGGTTAACACTAAGTTTCGCATGCGCATTCTTTCGTTTCGTTTCGTTTCATATATTATATGATGGTTACTTGGTTTTATCTTTGGACAGGGAAGGACGAATGATAAGTTGGTAAGTCTCACCGTGTTACGCTTATATCGTACGACGCACTGCTACACGAGTTAGGCTTATATCTTATGCCATGAAACTGGTACTAAGGCAAGATTAGAAAGATAATTTAATAGATGGTGCACATCACTAATATACCGTGTTCGGTTTTGTTAAGCGGGCGAGAAGCCTCCCCACCAGTGCATTCATGTACTGATAACCCACCAGATTGCTTGCAGGATGCGGGAGAACCTCGTTCGGTGCGGAGTATCCCCTCATGCGCGCTAAGGTGTGAAGTTCACTCTGGAGACTTGGAGTGTTGCGTCTGGAGCTGAAGCACATATACAAGACATAATATATTGGAATATCGCCTATGTATCATTCCATGTTGTAAGTCGTTTGGCACGCCTTTATTGTTTCGAGAGAGAGAGAGCATGAGCGACTTGTAATCTCGGCCTAGCGCCGCTTGGAACCTTATTTTATTATCAATAAAGAGCTTGTTTGTTTCAAAATTGTATTGATACTATGCTTCCGCTATATTGACTCGGTGAACCAGTTACTGAACGGTCGTTTACTCGTGTTGTTCAAATAATGTGCTGTATTGGAGACCATCTGTTTGCTTAGTTATTTCATCGCATGTTCAGTACCTGGCCTTGCGCTGGCGCAACTTGTGTTTGCGCGACATCATGTCCTGATGGGAACGATCGTCCCGCGGGAGCGTTAGCGTGGTGATTCATGTTCAGCGGGGGCGGTCGATCCTGCCAGAGATCGGGGCATGACAACGCCCAGGTCATGCATGTGTCTTTTAAATTTTGTCGCATGAATTGTATGGCGCATAACTTTGGATGAGTTTCGATATGCGTCTTGATATATAAGCGCATGTTTCTCCGAGATTTTTTATGCTTCTACAATTTGAGCTCGAGCTTGGCTTGATAAGCAAGTTTGATTCAAGCTTGATAAACAAGCTCGATAAGCTCAAAATCAAATTCGATTTCAAGCTCGTTCAGCTTTATTTCAATCTTATTAAGCTTGATTTCAAGCTTAACGAGCTCGATTTTAAGCTAGTTAGACTTGAATTCAAGTATCCGTAATATTAACAATTTACTTATAAAAATTTAGTTAAAAAAGTTCATTAATATCAACTATTAAGGAGCTCCGAAACGAGCTTCCAAACGAGCCAGCTCGCGACCCAAACGAGCCAAGTTCTTCTAAGCTTGAGCTTGGCTCGTTTATTCAACAAGCTCAAAAATAAAACTTGAGCTTGACTCGTTTACTAAACAAACCGAGACTCAAACTAGCTTTTTATCGAGCCGAGAGAGAGAGAGAGAGAGAGAGAGAGAGAGAGAGATGTTTAAAAACATTCCATAGAATATATTTTTCTTATTTATTACCAAATTAGTATTTTTATCAAATTGAACTCAGTTTTAATTACAGACTAATTCCATGGACTAATTTGTAGTTAGATATCCTTTTTTTCTCTCTCTTTTTATTTTTTTCTTTTTTGAAAAGGATTTGTACTTAGATAATCTAGACGCTCGTGGGTCGCTCAATTAATTCAGTTAATAACCGTTGAACTAAAATCCCATAAAATAATTATATTCATTAAAAAAAAACTTCATATTCCATCTTAGTTAACCCTAACACCAACCCTAGCCTCATTTCTTTCCCCACCCACTACAGTCACCTCGATAATTTGTGGTCCAAATGTCAGTGGTTTAGTATGTTGATTCATTGGAATAAGATTCCTATAGTTGGAATCTTTTGACAGAGAAATGATATATGCAGTTATTTTATTCCCATGTTAATGATCCACCTTAAAATAATGTTTAGAACATATTCCATAGTGTAGGTTTTCCTAAATTTATACCAAATTAGTTTGTTCTCTCAAAATGAACATAATTTTAATTGAAGTTGCTTTGTCAAAACAGTATTTCACTAATAAAATATCACTTGTAAACAAAACACTATTTTACTAATAAAATATCACTTGTAAACAAACCATAGGCTAATTTGTACTTAGATATCATGAACTATGAATGTTTTTTGCAAGTTACCCCTTCATTAATTAACATTAGGGGTTTACATTGGTTAACCGGCTAGACGTGTAATTTTGACAATCAAACAAACTTACTCAATTATATCTTGTATATAACAAAAACTGACCTAAAGACCCCCCAAAACAATCAATTCAGTTAGCCGACCATGCTCGTGGGTCGGTAGATTAATTTGATTAATAAATGATGAACTAAAATATCATGGAATTGCTATATTTTACCAGACACAAATTAACTTAACATGTCATTTTCAAATAAAATTTTAAATTATCGATTTTTTTTTTTTTTACCTAAATGGCACTTTACAAGAATTAAGTTATTCAAAAAGAATTCTAGTAGTGCAGAAAAGCTGAGACCTTAAACCAGGCCACAACTGCCAAAAAAGTTAGGGATATTTGATTTTACCTCCCTGTTAGATTAGATATATTGATATTACCTCCATATTAGATCAAAAGTTGAATTCACCCTCCTCTGAAAGTGTTGTTAAAAGTTTTGAAAGTGTCGTTAATAAAATTTTAACGACACTTTCAGGAGGGTAAACTCAACTTTTGATCTAACATGAGAATAATGTCAATATATCTAATCTAACAGAAAGGTAAAATCAAATAGCCCAAAAAGTTATCAGTAACCAACTGGTTTGGTGTTACAATCTAAGTGAGAGGGAAACTACAACAATTATGCTACGGAGTTTAACAAAACCAAATTGCATTATCTAATAGAAAATGCTACATCAATGTCATACCTCTTGGACACAGCTTTTGATAAACAAATTGACAAAGATGCTTAAATTATACCCCCTTGATGACTAAATTTTGCGTCTTCTCACAAAGTTTCATCTACAAGTTTCAGGCCAGTTCGCCGCAGGCTACAATCACAATATCACCATGCATTTCCTAAGAAAGCAAAGTAGGAGAAGTATTTTTAAAGATCAGCCTTCCCCGGAAATCTAGGGAAAGGGGTGACATCTCTAATGTTGTCAAGGCCTGTGGCAGATAGAATCATCCGCTTAAATCCCACAGACCTAATCCACTGTGCGCTATAGTTCCTAAGCGACGAAGTTCAAGATACCACTGGTATGGCTCAAGAGTCAAGCCTGTTTCTTGTATGCTGCAAAACAAACAAATGAAATAATAATATGCCATTGCAGTAGAAGCTAGTCCATCAAAACAATGAGGAAGGTTGTAACTTAAGTACAAAGAGATTAAATTAGAAACTGTTTTAACTTGACAGTGACAGAATATTAGGAGAGATCATGTTATATTACTCTTATCTGATGGTGAAATAACTTTATGAAAGCTTCTATGTATATATTGTTCGTAGCAAAAGTTTTATCTTACTGAGTAGAACGGCTCTTCCTGCAAACAACTGAACCATGAAAGAAGAAACTCTAAAATATTGACTTCTTGATCCAACCACTCTGAGACAAATATAACGAATTTGAATTCCAATCTATCAGCCCAAAATTAATTTCCTTCCACCCAAATGGGAGACGTACTCAAGATGCTTTTTGTGCAGACCATAATGTTACACGTACAATAGAGTTCATCAGCATGACACAGTAGCAATCGTGCATACTAATCCTATGCATAAGAATCCTATGAAAATGCATACTTATGTGACATGAACAATTTTACATATACTTTTTCCTAAGCAGAAAAGGAGGATCCACCAGACCAAACTCCAGAATGCCCAAAAAACACAAAGGAAATGGTAGCCTACGTAGAAAAGCCGCAAAGAAGGCTACTAATATTTCAACGATGTACAAAAGTATAACATAGATGACCACTGCACTGGGACGCCCTTTCTTTTTACAAAAATATAACGTAAATGACAAGTGGGCCATCAAGTACAATTGAGGAAGGATGTTCAATTCTCAAAGCCAAAGACATGAGAAAGAACAACATACTCATGTAGGGATCAAAGAGGCAACATGAGGTTGGTCCATGCACCAATTCCCTAAAATCAATCCTGAAGATTTCGTCAGGAAGAAATAGGATGGAGAAACAAGAAACTGTTAAAGTTCTGTTAGCAATGAGAGAGACAAGGTGCACAGTAATAAATGATAAATTTGTAAATTAATTGGGCCATTCCTTTTGACCTTTTCATGCCTCGACTCCCTGGTGCAAAAGAAACATGGAGGATAGGGAGGAGACATCGGGTAATAGAAGATAAATATAGTAAAAACATCAGGAACTATAAAGAGTAGAAGAGAAGAAATGGAGAAAAAGAAAGACAATCAAGAACAATTAGCAGCAATAAGGAAAGAAGAGCACTAGTAGGAAGAAAGAAAGAAGAAAGAAAACCAAACGAATCATGCTTGTACACCAGAAAAACAAACAAAAAATGGGAGACTCTGTGCCGCCAGACTATCATGAGCAAATCAACCTTCCGCTATCCTAAATAGTTACATGGTTGACAGCAGAGAAGAGGATGGAGGAGTAAAGAAGAAAGAACATCAAATGTAATAGTTAGGAAATTAGGAGAGAGAACCAATATTTATGTAGTACATAAACAGGTTTGGCTCATCCAAACAGGCCAAATGCCTAAACCCAATCCAAAATGCACCCGACTCATAAAGCTTCATAAAGCAACCTAAATTGGACCCACTTAACTGACATGCTCATCTATGTCGCTGCAGGTGTTCTAGGCTGCCTATCTAGGCTGCTCGGGTACTACACAGGACAGACTTAGGTACATCCCTATTCTAGACACCCATCAAATACCTGCTTACAACAAAGAAGGAAGCAGGTAGTTACCTTTTTTGGTCACATGCAATTTAAGCTTCTACAACCAAGGATCACTGCCAAAGTTCCCAAGGACTAGAAAACAGTCTAGATGAAGATGTAAGAAGATACTATTGCAATAGGGATTTGTTTCCATCTCTGTGAAACATTAAGCCAAAAAGAGAAGGTGTATGAATTATAGTTTACTTCGTTTCAAATAAACTAAATAAAGGTTAATTATGGAAAAACCGAATAAATGATGGTTAGAGGAGAGGATAATATTTATGATATGAAGGCAACTGCTTTTAAGTGTAAATAAGGTTTTTTTCTTTGACGTATCTTGTACTTCCTTTGAGACATGGTGCACTAAGAAAGATGACTGGAATCTCGATTGGCTGGATGGAAGGAGAAAATGCTTTCTAGAGGAGGTACATTGATTCTGGTCAATTGTCCTCTCTGCCTTACCTCTTTATCATCTCATTCTTTTAATTGGGTCATTGAGAAGATTGATAAGATTAGAAGATCTTTTCTTTTGAAATGAGATAAAAGGAAATTGCTCCCTGCAATTTCCAGGTGAAGTATGCAGAAGCAAAAAAAAAGGCGTCTTTGTGGTCCTTAATCTGAGAAATTTTAATATTTCTCAGCTATACAAATGGAATGGAAGCTTCTAGGTGCTTCGGATTTTTCTTGGTGCACTTTGCTTAGTTTATTTATTACTCAAATAGACATGTTTGCAGTATGGAGTCAACCAATCAAGGCTTTATCTCTTCTTTCTGGAGAGGAGTTCTTAAGAGTCCTTAATGAAAGATGACACTGTTATCAAATATGGGTAAAGTACAACAATTAAATTCTGGAGACATACTTGGTACAAATCAGACCGTTTTTTTCCTTATATCCTAACTTTTATGGTATAGCGCTTGATCAAAATAAAAGTTTCAAATCAAGGAACATGGAGAGGGGATGATTGGACATAAGCTCCCAGATTCAAAAGAGTCATCTCCGTGGAATTATATGAAGAATTTGAAGCTTTCTCTACATCTCTTCTCGGTATTCTCTATCTTTATAAATTAATGTCAGGAGATATACATGATCTAATAATGGTTCGTATAATGTTAAATCTCTTTACAAGATGATAAACTCAACTGACATAATTTGGACACCAACAAAAGGGCTTTGGAGAGCTCAAGCACCTCTGGAGGTTAGAATTTTGATAAGACTTGCAACTAAAAATAAAGTGATAACTGTTGACAACTTGAAAAAGAAAGGATATACTTTGCCTAGTATTTGCATTATATGCTTGGAAGCTGAAGAATCAGTCTTCCTCCATTGTAGCTTTGTCCATATTTTATGGGAGTAGCTTAATAATGTCAACAATATCTGAAATAGGACTGCAGACTTGGTGGAGTATTGGACCTTACGGAGCAACTATGTTCGAAGGGATTCATTACCTGTTGGTGACTGCAATAATGGCCATTATTTGGTGTGCTTTGGCATGAAAGGAATCAGATAATTTTCAATTCGATGTCTGCTGATCCTAACTCTTTCCTAAAATTCTTTGAGAAGATCCAGTTATTTTGGTATAGGCTAGATTACAAATTCGAAGTTCTCGACTAAAAGTTGCAGTCAACAGATAGCATGGAGGCAAATATGTTTACAGATGCTCCTAATGGCGCACAATTGCCCATTATGACCAAACGCACCACTCCATGTTTTATCCTCTCATTTTTAATTCTTATTTAGTTCATAGTTGTTACTTTGTACTGCAAAATTTATTGATCTAGTACGAATGAAATTTGGTTGGGATCTCCTTGATCCCATTCTTTATTTCAGAAAGATAAAAAAGATCCTCCCTATGTTTAACTCACAATAAAGTTTGCATAGAAAATCAAAACTAACCATATTTACTCTTTTCCAATGTTTCTATTTCAACGTCACCAAGATAAAAAAAGAAAAGAAATAGTTTTCAGAAAAAACAAGAAAGAATAAGTTCATCATTTTAAGATGGTATTTAGAAGCATTCATGTTTCTATAAGACTCAATGGTAACACTCCACTATCAAGCTCCACAAACCTCGGGCCCCCTTCCTCTTCTCACTGAAAGATGCCTAAGATGTTGCATCTAAACAGTGACTAAGCATTTAAAAAAAAAAAATTAAGAACTCTGTTCTCAATTTATCATTAATTTTCTCCCGAGTCTCCTGTCAGGATGATATCTTCTTTCCGTAAACACTGCCATGGAAAGTATATGTATTACGAGTTCTATCTTAGACAAGTTTTAACAAATTGTAATTGGTAAACGAGTTGGGAAAGACAATGTACCTTGATGTCTAAAAGTAAAAGAAAAGAGGATTTAGTAATAACAAGTCGACAAAAGAATCTTACCTTGGGCACAAGAACATCCATAACTGCAACCGTTTTCTCGTCATAATTAAGCCTCTTATCGAAAGCTTCAATTCCTTTGGGATAGTTATACACAATGACAGGCTTCTTAAATATCTTCTCTGTCAAGTACCTTAATGACCGAACAAGAACACCAGAGGTGCACACAGAAAAGGAAATGGTAGCAGATAAACAGTAGCTTTATGTACCTTTCGTGCTCAGATGCTAAATCAATTCCCCATTCTACCTGATTATCGAACTTCTTGTCTGACATTCCTCAACAGTTCAACTGCTTTTGTATAGGAGATTCGCTGAAAAGGAGATGACGAGAAAATCTCCAAGCCTTTTATGTATGTCTCATCAAAATTCTTCACCATAAATTTGATACTTCAAGGCAACGGTAAAGTAACCACTTGCAGATATATCTGACATATTTCTCTGCATAGTTCATATCATCCACAATACAGTAAATAATTGAATAACTAGATAAAAAAACTGGGGGATGGAATGAGGGGGAGAAAGATGTAACTTAAAAGTCCACAAGTTGACAACTTTTACAAAATAGCATTTTAAAAAGAGGCCAGAATAATATTTACAAGTTAACAAGATCCATGTAACATACCTCCAGGTCTGCAAATGCTATCTCAGGCTCTACCATCCAAAATTCTACTAAATGGAGTGATGTGTGAGCGTTAGGCTCTAAATGTTGGTCCAAATGTATACACATTACCCAAAAGCACAAGCATGTCTCAACCTGGAGTGTCCAGATACGGTTAGAAAAGCTCGACACCCGAAAAAATCACGAGAATCGTCACTTTTTCCCATCTTTCTGGGGCATTCCAGCTTTCAGGTTGAATCTTTCTTCTAATTTGCTAGGTTTTCCTTTGACTTCGTTAGCTCAGTTACAACAGCACAGATCTCTTCTTTGCTTGCTTTGGAAGTTCTGAGATTTTTGACTGCGTCTCCTTTTTCCTTGACAATAAGCTTTGCAGCTTCAACCTTGGACTCTGATTGTGGAGGATTTCACTTTAGCACTTTCTCCACTTTTGCTGCATCACTAAAGAGTGCTGTCACTTGGAACATTTTCTCCAGCACCTCCACAATCACTTGTAGTGATAATAGGAGTATGCACATATGAAATTCACGTTCTCTGAAAAAAGTGTGGGTTGCATAAGCCACCTCATTTTTATTCGAGTAACTGCAGGTATCTGGAAACAGAAAAGAATATTTAATAACTTGTACACAACCGGAGAGTAGGAAATAGAAATTCATCAATTACAAATGATGAAGCAATTAAGAAATGTTCTAGCAAAAATCATCCCCCAATATATGTGTAACTTAAAAAAAACTATAAACTGATAAGGAATGTTTTGCAAGGTAAAGTACAATACACAATTTCATTATTGTTGCAGAATCCATAACGCAGTGAAGAAAACATAACATTAATATAGTAGAGAGAAGATGTTTTCCACAGTGGATGAACTTGCAAATCTGGATCAGTTCCAAGATCCAGTATCCAATCTAACCAATACCTCCATATAATTAATCTTAAATTATCCGATTGAGTGTCAAAACAATGTCACACAGGTCTCCAGATTTTTCAAGAATATCAGAATCAACACCCTGCCAAGTGAATTAGATTAGTTCACAAGCAATCTAGCATCAAAAGGAGTATAATAGCAATAAGGTGATGTTCACTCATTTTTGTTAGCACACATGGAAGGGAGTACCAATTGGGCCAGCCACAAGTTTATTCGAGTGTGAATTCCAATATGAAGGGGACTCCAAAGTCTATATTTTTGTTTTAAGACAAATGAGACAGCAAAATGTCTCAGATATTTTAGGGGGAGCAATGATGTACCGGAGATATAAATTCTAGGCATTGAAAGAAACTAATGTCCTGAGTTTAAGTGGGGAAAATTAATGTAATGCAGACCCGAGCTTAAGTCCGACAGTAGTGTAGGTTTACCCCATATATATATATATATATATAAACAACTACTCTTTTGTGCTCTTTTTGTATGTTTCTCCTAGGATTTCTTTTAGTTATGAAGTCCGGCTCTCTTTTGACTCCTTTCATTCTTTGTATTCGAAGCTCCGGTCTATGTTTTCACATGATTTTTAGTTTCTCTCTTTGGGGACAGTAGATTAACTATCTTCATTTAATCCATTTTTTTGTATTTTCCATTTATAGCTAGGGTTTGTGATGTATTTTTCATATGCTTTGTAGTTCTATAAAATATAAATATTGGCCAAGATCCCTAATAAAATTGTATCCCATTAAGTAGTAATGTAGTCTCTTTATTTTCTACAACAAAAGTAAAACTAAGAGCATAAATTTATTCATTATAGTCATCAAATGAATTTTAGTCTAAAAACTATGTAGTTTAAGTTAACAAGTAAAGAAAGCTCGATTTCTTAAACAAAAGAACCAAAGCTACATTTTATCAAGATATCCGAGAACTTGTACTAGGAAGAACCCACAAATTACCAATGAAGTACCCATGATGTACCCAAAATTAGAACTGAAAGAAGAAATAAATATATTTTTGGGTACCTTTGCGGTAAGTAACCAGGTGTACAAAAGGAGTAACATTACCCTGCAAATACCCGGTACAGAACGCCTTCCTAGATGGAGTACCCGTGCTTTCTATGCTAGTACATCATTTCCCTCTAGAAGAACCCTAGACCCATAACTAATGTTAGAATTTACAAATAGTAGTTTGGAACTTTGGATGTCACTGCAGTGAGATTAAAACTTGTGTGGGATCTAGAGTTAGGTTGGACTATTGGACCAATTGTGAGCATATCTTGTACAATTTTATTCATATTATATGATAGTGGAATCTCTTCATCTTCACCTACAAGGACAGGGTTGACAATCAAACAACATAAAGCTTGTGTGTACATCTTCTTGGTCCTGTGTTATCTGTTTTACATCTCATTAAATAATCTTTTATAGTTAAATCTGAGAATATTCCTCAACAAGTACAATTTGAAGATTAAGTAATCACACAAGTGAGAATCAGGAAAGTGAGTCTAATTGCAAAGAGGAGGTTATTAACAAAATTTTCACTTAAATGATTTACTTTCACCTATTGAACAGTATGTATACAACTAACTCGATTATTACTTGGCCAAGCTTTTCCAATATACGATGATATATGTTAGCCCCTTAGCCCATCTCACAGCTGATTAATTGATACACTTAAGGCATGATATTTAAGACATATATATAAAAGGTAAGACGGATTATTAATACTAAAATCAGACATCGTCCACATCAATATGTATCCTAAAGGCAAACTTGAATTTAGAGAATATGTTACCTTGAAGCCAATAATTAATTATATCAGTGAAAAAGCCAAAAGTCCTGCCTATCACATACCTCTATCAGGAATTTGAAGTTGGCTCTTTTAGTTTAAGATCCACGTTTCCAAATCTTTCTACATATGTTGTTGTTTCTCCTCAACTTTCTACAAACAGTCCTTCAAAATTGGTTCCTGAAAATTTTATGTTCCAACGCAGTTTTCAACACTATTTTCCAACACGATCCAACTACAACCTGGATTCTTCTTCAAACCAGTAGATGTCTTCACCCTCCTTACTTCCTCTTCATCCTTCTTCATCCCAGCCACAGAGTACATGTTAGACAGCACGGCATAAGCCGTTGCATTTTTAGGTTCCAACTCAAAAAGTCTCTTGGCAGCTAGCCTTGCAAGCGAAAGATCAGAGTGAATCCTACTGGCATTAAGCAGAGCTCCCCAAACAGCCGAATTCGGTTGCAATGGCATAGAGTCAATGAAACCCTTTGCTTCTTTGAGCAAGCCCGCACGGCCCAACAGATCGACCATGCATGTGTAGTGTTCAGGTCCTGGCTCAATTCCATAACAAGTACTCATGGATTTGAAGTACTGATACCCTTCTTTTACCAAACCTGAGCGGGAGCAAGCTGAAAGAACTCCTAAGAAGGTGACTTTATTGGGTCTTTTATCTCCACCCACCTCAATCTTTCTAAACAATTCAAGAGCTTCTTTGGCTAAACCGTGTTGACCAAATGCCGTGATCATTGAATTCATCGCGACGAGGTTTGGCTCGCTGATTCCTGAAAAGATGTGGTAGGCATCTCTGAGATCCCCACATTTGGCGTACATTGAGATTAAAGAGGTTTGGATTGAAACATCTGATTCCAAAAGCAATTTAATGACAAAGGTATGGACTTGCGACCCCTGATCCAGGATCGCCAAGTCTGCCAATGCACTCAAAACGCTGCACAAAGCCATAGAGCTTGGCTCGATTCCTTCTCTAACCATGCGACAGAACCATCTGAATGCAACTGCATTCTCACCACTACCTGCAAACCCCGTAATCATTGCCGTCCAAGCAACATCGTCTTTTTGAGGCATGGCTTCAAACAGACGTGTTGATTCTTCAGTCCAACCTCGTCTTGAGAAGCCTACCAAAATTGAAGTCCAAGAAACCACATCCTTTTCCGGCATTGCCTCGAACAAAGTGAGGGCCTCTTCAATCTCATCGTGTTCTACGTACCCGTTGATGATAGAGTTCCAAGAGACCACATCTTTCGAGCTCATAGCATCGAACCAGCTTCTAGCGGCAGCAATGCAGGTGGCTCTGGAGTACATTAAGATGATATAATTGCCTACGAAGAGACTCTGCCCGAACCCCATCCTTAGAACCAGCCCATGAATCTGAACCCCGTATCGTATACTACCCAATTCGGCACAGGCATCAAGAAGGACGGATAAAGTGGTGGAATTGACATCCGCGCCGTCCCTTCTCATATCCGAGAACATCCGGAACCCGTCATCCCAACTCCCTGCCTTGAGTAGCCCGCGGATCATAGCTGTCCAAGAGACCACATTCCTCTCCGGCATCGCCCTGAAGAGCTCTAACGCGTCCGAGAGCATCCCGCATTTGCAGTACCCGTCGAGCATCGAGCTCCACGAGATGACGTCCCTGGACGACATGCTTCCGAACGTCCGGACAGCGTCTCGGAGCCTCCCGGCCTTGAGGTAGCCGTGGATGAGAGCGTTAGAGCCGGCCGGGTCGCGCCAGGCGCGGGGCATCTCCAGGTAGACTCCTTCCGCCTCCGCGATCATCCCGGCCCGGGCGAAGCCCGTGATCATGGCGGAGTAGGAGACCATGTTCCGGTCGGGCATGTTGGAGAAGAGGAGGAAGGCCTCGGGGAGCTGGGAGGCGCGCAGGTGAGCGGTGAGCATGGCGTTCCAGGAGGGCGTGTTTCTCTTGGGCATAGCGTCGAACAGTTGGCGGGCTGTGGAGAGGTGGCCGTTGTCCGCGTAGGCGGAGAGGAGCGCGGTCCAGGAGACGACGTCGCGGAAGGGCATGGAGTTGAAGATGGATTGGGCTCGGGCGAGATTTCCGCACCTTCCGCTTTGGGTGATCTGAGAGTTGCAAGAGGAGAGGAAGCTGCCCGGTTTGGTGTTGGTGGCTTTCCTCATTGTCGTTAATGGAGGAGGGAACGAATGGAAGTAGGAGGAAGACGAAGAGGAAGAGAGTAGGAGTTTGCGACCTATTATCAACATGGTAGTTGACAACTGATGTAGAAAAAGCCAACAAAGTTTGGGACCATTGGACTACAAATGTTTTTCAAACTCTCTCTCTTCTCCCAAACTATATCTACTTACGGGTTATTTGGTAAGGCAAATGCACAAGTTTGTCATCGAAAGATTGTTTCAGGCTATCTAATTTTTTTTTTCATAAATATTATAATATTGACAGTTCTTTCAATTAGGAGGATAGAAGAAGCAGCATTAGTAGCAGCAGCGGCGAGATGCGGACGGCAGCAGCAGCAACAACAGCGGGGAACGGCGGCGAGCGGGACAGCGCGGGACGGAGGCTCGTGCGCTGGGGTGGCGCGAGGAATAGGCGCACACGCGCACGAGGGAGCAAAGGAGAGCTACGTCCGGCAGAGGCACGCGCTCGCGGGGGGCTGCGTGCGACGGAGGCAGCGGAGGCCCCCTCCTCCTCCTCCTCCTCCAACCTCCATCTCCGCCTCCTCCGGCGGTTGGGGTTAGGATTGGACTGTCCTGAGTAAAATTTGACATGTTCTGAGTAAAAAATTCAAAAATCTGGACTGTCCTGAAGTAATTAGTTGTCCTAAAGTAAAATGTGGAGTGCCTTTAGAATTTGCCTTTAGTAATAGGTTCTCATATAATATCAATATTTTCTAATGGGTTATTTAGTAATATGTTCTCATATAATATTTGATATTTGGATTTCCATGTTGTCTGACGTTAGTATTTGGGTCTTAAAATTACTATTTATAAGCCTACGTGAACAGTGAATTTAAGACTAAAACACTAATGTCGGACAATATGGAGACAAACCATAATATCACCTATTATATGAGATCATATTACTAAATACCCCTTTTCTTATCTATGGGCAACATTTCTATTCAGAGCATCAATAGTAGATGAAGCTCAAAAATGTATGTTGAGGTCCAAATTTGTAATAAATATATATATATATATATATATATATATATATATATATATATATATATATATATATTGAGTTTGTTTGAGAATAGTAAAAAAAAATATCTTGAACCCAAATTAGACGAGTGAATGTGGCATTTTTCTCTCTTCAAAATAAAATAAAAAAAATAAAATATAAAATCTATAAATTGAGGCTCCAAATTGAGTCTTATTATTCTACAAATTGAGTTTTACATTCAGAATGTAGAAATTCTGAGGTCCAAGTTGCAGCTCATGTGGCTGGAATGAGACTATCATGAAGCTTCAATTGAGCTTTATTGTTCTGCAAAATAAGCTCCTATATTCTGAAACTAGAATCTAGAAATTGGAATTAGCCTAACTATTAATGCTCTTATAAGGTTTGTCCCATCGTTCAAACAGGTTGTCTCTAATTTGAAGCTTCAAATTTTTATTAATGAAGTTTGAAAATAGTATCTTAGTATGCTAAATAAAACTTCAGAAATAGGAAAAAAGAAAGAAGGTAATATTTGTTTAGATTTTGGGTTTCGAAGATAAGGACAGAGACTGATAATGAGATGTGTTAGAAAAATTGTGTATTGTCCATAGAGTAAAATAAAGTAAGTTGTGTTGCCCTAACCAGCATCACCCCCAAAATAGAAATGCATTGCATTTAACACAAGTAAAAAAACGAAAAAAAAAAATATCAAATATAAAAAAAAAAAAATTAGGGGACATCATTCTTAAAATGTCGTATGTTAGGGGATTACTAAGGACATTACACTCTGGGATAGGGGCTGCCACGTGTTCGGAGGCATCATTCTTAAGGTGTGATATTGTTAGTGGACAACACATAAATACAACTATCTTCTTTCTTCTTCCTCTAACTACTTTGTCCTTCCCTCTTTCTTTTTCTTTTGAAACTCTAATCAGATGTGACATATACCAAGACTCTTTCACAAACAAGATAAATCTCCATTATTTTAAATAGATTTCGTAGGTTCTAAGGTTCCAAATGTTGGGGCACACACTATTGTTAGTATTTTTTTTTTTTTTTATTGATTCTTAGATTTCACATTTAAGTAATTTATAGCCTAAATTGGGACTATTTCTAAAATTTCGAGTCCTATTATTGGGGTTTCGTAGCTTCAGAAATAAGGATAGTCTCGATGAAGACGACGTAAAATTGACAAAATTTTGGCAGTCTTAAAAAAGACTATGTATCAGGGTTGTCAAAATTTTGGAAGTCCTGACTATTGTTTGGATTGCTAAAATTATAACAGTTTTGATAAATAGACTCTCTGTATCAAGACTCTCTCTCTCTATATATATATATATATATATATTTAGGGGCATTTTTTGTTACCTCCCAATTGCTAATAGCTCATTTGCATCACCCCTCTCCTCCCTTTTTTATTAGTGTTACCCTTCCAATTAGACAAAAAAATTTGGGGGATAAGTGTAATTACTAACAAACTACGAATGCATGGAGGTAGTAATAATTAAAAAAAAAATGGAGGTTAGTGGAGTTAGACTTAGGAAATGGAGAGATAATAGTAATTAATTCTATTTTTTTTATATAGATGTGTTTTATATATGAGATTGGTGCAAATAATCTATTTTTCACATCTTCATTGAATTTCAAAGAAAACTATGTTGTTTGAATCTACATTTTCAATATCTTGGAATTTAGAAACTCCTCCTTTTGAATTCTATACTAATACGAGGGATTCTTCTCATCCATCTGCTAGAAAACTTTTTTATAATTGTGTATTCGTGACTTTGATATGGTGTGTTTTGGAGAGAAAAAAAATCGAAGAAGTATTTCAAAGATGTTTAAATGTCTTTTTTTAAAGAAATTTAAATATTGTTCTCTCTTATGGGAAGTAGAAGCATCATCAAAGAAGGCAAAGTGGAGTTCATGAGACGTTTATTGTTTTTGTTTATGGTTGTATCAATTAGTTCTTGGGAGCTTTTGGGTATGTTGATTTCTACTACTTTTAGTTGGGTGGGTTGGAAGTTTTTGAGATTCATCTTATCTTGTAAATTTTGGACCGCAAATTGTATCGGAGAATTTCAATTACTAATGATGCTCTAAAAATATCATTAGTAGATCTAAACTAAAAGTAAATGTATAATGGGTTGGGTTTGTATAAGAATAATAGAAAATGATAAAGTGAGCTCGGGTCTCAAAGATTGTATGGTCACAAATTGATGTGAAAAAAAAATAATGTAAAATCTAAAATATAGAAAACTGGACTTCAAATTGGGACATACTATTCTACAAAATAGATTCATACAATCTAGAATCTAGAAATTGGGAGGCACAACCTATAACTCCCGTAGGTGGAATATGATCCAAAATCTAGAAATTGTAACTAGAGATAAAATTTACTATTCTACAAAATAAGTTTCTACATTTTAAATCTAGAATCTTGAATGTAGGATGATCCTTACTAATGATACTCTTAGAACTGAAACACAACTGCTGAAGTAGAGAAGTGGTTATGGAGTTCTATTTCATTGTAGAGCACCTATAAAAAAAAGCTTAAAAGAGAACTTATCAATCAACAGACGTGTTCAAGAAATAAAAACAAGTGACATCGTGGAATGAGAGAGAGAGAGAAAGAGCATAGAAGTACTTCAGATAGGGATGTGCGTTCTGTTTATTCGATTTCAACCGAATTAAAATAGTCAAAACCGAATAAATCGAGATCTAAAAATTCAAAATCGAAATCGAACCGAAATTAACCAAAATCAAAATCGAATTGAATCGAATAATCGATTCGGCCTATTTGGTTTATTCGGTTGGAATATTTTTATTGTTTAATTATCGGACTCAAAATTGGAATCGTGGTTAAATTATATAAAATTATAAATTCTATACACATTTGTCGTATTTCAACGTTGCATTCAAAGTTGGACTAGCTGTTAAATTATCAAAATTGGACTTCAATACACACATATTTTTAAAATATATACATTTTTAATCATAACATTTATATTATTTTTTATTTTTTATTTTTAAACCGGACCGATTTTTCAATTTTTTTTTTTTTATGCTCATCCCTACTCCTGATCCTCAAGTTGAGGGAAAAGTTTTCAATGGTGCAGATACAAGACCAGCAACGTTTTGTGAATCATTATTGTGATTGTGAAAGAAAAAAATATATATACTTTTCCTTGAGCCAGTCCCATTGCTTCCCAGCCATGATATTTCATTGGCATCTTCAAATATTCCAATTAAGTGTTCAGATTATTTCTTCAAGTTATAATGATGACAGCTGTTTCTTGAGGTTTCTTGCACGTCTCTGTCGCGATGACGATGGCGCAAAAAGGAAGATAAAAGTTGAAAATTGTGCTTTTGCATACCAGTATCACTTTTGGCGGTGCCTTCTTCTTCTTCTTCTTCTTCTTCTTCTTCTTTTTTATTTTAAGATTATTTAGTTTTAGAATCTCATACAAAATTAAATTTTTGTATTTATGTTTTCATATTGTTTGGAAGATGATTTGAGTCCTCGGTTGACTCTTGGAATTGATGTTAATTTTTTTTTTTTACGTCTTCATAGTATTTGAAATTTGTATTTAGTTTTAGGATCTTATATAATATTTAAAATTTACGTTTATATTTTTATTTTGGACGATCTGACGCTCGTGCGGCATCACGTCCGGATGGGTCAAAGCGATCGTTCCGCGGGAGCGCTGGCGCGGTGATTCTCGCCTAGCGGGAACGGCCGATTTGCCTGCGGGAGATCGGGGCGTGACAGATTGGTATCATAAATGGTATGATTGCCTGTATGAAATTGTGTTGCAAGGGCCTTTGTGCCAACCTGTACTAGTCCTCGTGGGATTAGATTCGTGCTAGACTCGTGCATTATGTGCAACCTGAAATGCCTATACATGTTTACCCAACTGGTTAGTGCGAAAAAGAATATTGCCCGAACGGTTAGCTATGCACTCAGCCTTTCGGCTAAGTTGTGTAGAATATCGTGTACCAAGACCCTTTGGTACAAGCCAGTTATAAAACGAGATTTGGATGTCGTTCAGGAATGATACAAGTCAGACTTAGAACTGCGATTGATGGAAACTTTATCGGATTTATCGCTTAGGCGAATATTAAGAATCTTGCTTGATTATGGGAAATAGCCCGAACGATAATTCATGTTGGGAGACACAATCAAATATAGTTGCTTGGATGACTATCAATCCCGAACATATATATGAGATTAGATTTTATCAGGCGAAACCTGAGTATCGTGCTAGAAATTGAGGAACGAATTAGTGAGTAAGCTAACGATAATACGAGCACCGATTAAGAACTTGATGGAATGACTCGATTCCGAGTGGTGGATGGATCATTTAGAAACGTCCAAACGGATCCATAACCCGTGTGATAGTCAGACTGAACGATATTGAGAATAACTTGAGTAAATGATAAGGCTTATATCGAATAGAAATTCTCAGAAATGGAAACCAATATCTTGGTTAAGGGAAAACTTGTTGGAAATTAGAAAATCGTGCGAGCAGTTTCGGATTTAAACAAACGGATTGAACTTGAATAAAATATCGCTCGAACAAGTTAACCTGAGAATGAATACTTGGCTTCAGAAGATAAATTTGACTTGGTATCGATAATTGGAAGATAGCATGGATCGATACAAGCGAATGAAATATTATGTTTCTAGGAATGAGCTAAGTAATAATGAATTTTACTTGGAGTTTGGAAGAACGAACTCGATATATTGAACGCATTAGAAATGGATGGACTTGGTCTTGAATATTTGAACTTGGTTATCGAGGAATGCCAAAAGTAGACTGTGGAAGTATCGAACGATAAAGTTGAAGTTGGATGATTTTGCAAGATGAACTATAATCACTGCATAAACGGATTTGACTTGGTGGATATACAGTTGGATGGAATTAAGGGTTAAAGGATAAGGTGTCTCGATCGCGTCGAAGATAGCTATAACATTCAAACGTTCTTGTCTTGTACGAGCATAACTCTATATTGCACATGCGTCACGCCCGGATTAGGACGATTATCCAGCGGGAGCGTTGACGTGATGATCTCACGTCCAACGAGGATGATCGAACTTGCGGGAGACCGAGGCGTGACAACTTATGGATCGTCTTGACTTCTGGTTCGACACGATAAGACGAACTTGGAATGCAAGAGATTGGAAATGTTTCAATGGATTAGTTAGCCTAAAACCTGGAATAAATCATGTTTGATGGTTTTGTGAACGAATACGTGAATCAGGTTGAACGACTTGGAGAAATAATCTAAGGTTTAAAATTGAATCTTGGCTTGGTGGTCTAGACTTGAAAATGGATATGGATTCTATCAAAACATGTTGGAGAGATAGACTACGCAAATCACTAGGCTTGTCCTGCAACTTGGATGTAGTAGATTTTACTGAACGGACTCGTCCCCCGTGCAACGAACTTGTTTTTGAGAGTAGGTGAATCTGTGCTCGATGTTTAAAAATCTGAGTGAAACGAGCTTGGGTAGAGTATCCCGTGCTAATGAACAATGGTTTGACCCTAGGGATTGGGGCGAGCATCGTGCAGCGAATTTATACGATGAATCGCGATATGCTTGAACCTGTACCCATGACCTTGTGAGTTGACCTAGTGATTAGGCAGACGACCCTATGCCGAGTGAATAAACCTGTGCTACCGACTTTACCATTGTAAACACCCTAATTTTTCAGAATAAATTCTAATATAATTTTCCCCCAAATTTTCGGTATTTTCTGGGCCAAGAAGTAAGATAATTGTGAGTTAAAGATTTTTAAATGCTGTTAATTGGTGATAAAATATTATGGAAATAATATTTTATGGTGTAAAATGGAAAACCGGATATGGAGTATTTTTCTGTGAATTTATTGGACTCCGGAATCTTTTTAAAGCCCTAAAAACGATAGTAGAATTAAACCGAATTAAATTGGGCTGGGTCAATACTCCTAGGGCTTGGGCTTCGGCTCTCGTGGGGATGTTGGGTGTTTGGCACGGGTTTTCCTAGGTCTAGACCGAGGCCCAATCCTAGAAAGGGTTAACCAAGCCCTAATCCTAGGGCAACCCTCAACTTAAAAATCCCACATGTATATAAATATCTCTTCATTCCCTTTTCTTATTTTTTATCCCAAAAACAAAACCTAAAATTTATTTCTAGCCGACTCATTCACCATCACCGTACAAACTCCTCTCCTTCCCTGTGCCGATCCCTCCGCCGACCAAGGCCAACTCCCACCGGAACCGACCACCTCCTCCCACCGCACTCGACCCCATCAAACTCCTCTCCCTGTTCTCTCCTCCCTCCCCTACCGGAACAAGCAGCGGCAGTAGCTCTCCCCCACCGCCTGGCTCCTCCGGCAGGACCCGACCGTCCGACAACGGGACCCGCTCAGCCGTCCTCTGCAGCCGCTCCGGACTGTCCCCCGACCCCCTGACCGACCGGCACGGCCCCGTCAAACCGCGGGACACAGCAGCCGAACTCCGGCCACCGTGTTCTCCCGTCCGACCCGCAGCCAGGCCGTCGACGACCCCGAGCCGACACCCTTCGGCGAAACCCCGCTGTCCCGAGTCAGAACCCAAGTCTGGACACAGCAACCCGACACGCAGGACACGGAGTTGACGCTCGGACGCGTGAAAACTCAGATTCACGGAGCCCTGTTCAGGTACCGATTTCTCTCAACTCGCAACTCCGATTTAGTTTCCGTCAGTTGCTACGCGTAGACTGTCTAACCCTCTCGGTGCCGTGCAACCCGCTCGGTGCATCGCGTCCTGTGGTGATCGCACACCGCGATCCAAAAACAGGAAAAATAATGTCATGTTTCACCCCGGAACTGAGTGCGCCCCGTCAAACGGGACGACTTGGTCGCACGCGGTCTTTACCAAAACGTGTGTGTCGTGGATACGGTCGTGTGGGATTTCGCAGAAGCTGATTCGGATGTGCGAGCACACCGAAATCAGTGCGTATCCGCGGACAACACCCCGTATCCGACTTTTCTGGAATATGCGATAACTTTGTGTACACACGTCGGATCGAGACAAAACTTATGCCATCGAACTCGTAGCAATACGCTGGTCCTGTGACCCAAGTTTGGTTCAATTCTGAGAACGTTGACAAAATTGCGTATCGTGGGCCCCACAGGCTCCACTTGACGGACGATTTTGTGATCGGCTCATCGGAATCCAATTCTGGAAGTTCCGTTGGGTTTGTATCATCGTTCCTGACTTGTAGACACTAAGTTCGAGGAATTTGGAGACCTTTGACCCTGACACACTTTTCGGTGCAAAGTGGCCCACCTGTGGACCCCGCTTTGGTCCGGAAATGCCCTTTTTGCCCCTGTGTCCAAATTGGACGTAAGGACAGGCGTTTCTAGCGATTTGACATCTTCTGAGACTGTTGGTGATGTTTATTACAGCTTTTGGAGTAGTACCTACCGGATCCACTGATACAGGGACAGTTGGTATTCGAACATCAGGCAAGTGTACCTTGCCAAACTCTGCAGTATTGTTATATATTTTCCTTGCTTCATTATATTGCTGTGCATGCTTAACCTAGGACCGTGTGACGTACTTAGCGTCCGATTATCAGTCTGGTGTCGACACCGTACGCGGTATTGTGTATTGTCATCTAGAGATGGATATTCGTGACACTTTATCTTCTCGTACTTGTCTTACCAAGTACACTTTGACCCAGGACACTTGACACTATCATGAGACAGGATCGTCCTGAGATATTCGTGGTGATTCTGTATAGGATACAGGACTTGACAGAGATACTATATTCTTAGATACATTATGACTTGTGCATTAGTTATGATCCCGCTGACATGGACATGAGACGTTATGGTCATGATATGCGTGGTTACATTGGGTGGGGAGAGACACACAGACTACAGGCTGATCATATATATATATACACCCCTACTATTGTGAGGCACAAGACTCTGAAGCCCGAGCTTGGCCCATTACTCATTATTACTGCTGCTACCGGCTCCCCGACACAGAGCTTGTAGTGGCTTCAGCCTAAGTTCTAGTGCTGCTCTCATCTTGCATATCACTTAGCTGGTTATTTAGTATTCCCTTGTTGTTCCATCTATTGCTGGAGAGACCCACAGGCTACAGGTTGACTATGTTATGCCGGCTACTCACGAAATTCCTTTGGATACACCACACGACGCTGTGATTACTTATACAGACGGAGTGACTCCAGGGAATGGAGGACAAGCATCGCAGAGCGATCAAACCCGACAACCTAACCCAAGGTTCCGGAGAGATGATATCCCACCTCTACCACAGTTCACTCCCCAGATGCCAGTTTTCCCGCCAGGACAAGCCATGGACGGGCAACAGATGTTTCAGATGATGTATGCTATGATGCAAGCCCAGCAGCAGATTCAGCAAGAGGCCCATCGGCAGGAGGCCGAGTATCTGAGAACCAGCCTGGTATCCGCATTGGAGCAGGCAAATCCACCAGCGAGGCGATCGACGACGGGATCTATCACCGACTTCTGTCAGCTCAAGCCTCGTACATTTTCTAGTAAAGAGGGGCCAACAGAAGTTCATGAATGGCTCACAAACATACAGCATCAGTTGGAAGCCGCTGAACTTCCGAGAGAGAAGTGGATGACTGCAGTCAGGATGCAGTTAACTGAGAATGCACATCACTGGTGGTTAGCAGAGGAGAGAAGGCCCGGGCAGGACTGAGTCACTTGGGAAGAGTTCTCCAAACTCTTCCGAGAGATGTATATTCCCGCAGTAGCACGGTCAGAGCTCAGAGACAAGTTCAACCGCCTTATCTAAGGCAATATGACAGTGGAAGAATACAATGCAGAGTTTATTCGCCTCAGTCGCTTTGCCCCAACCTTGATTGCAACAGAGGAAGAGAAAGCTGAGAAGTTCTTTGACGGGCTGAAGTTCGAGCTCCAGAGATTGATTGGATCGGTCGCACCTACATCTTATACCGACGTTCTCGCAGCAGCACGACGCATGGAGCGCGTCACTAGAAGGGAGTCGAACCTGAAGAGGCCTATCACCTCGGCACCATCCAGGACAGCACATAGGGATTCAGTAAAACGGACCCAGAGGAGTATGCCAGAGAGGATAGCACACAGGGCCATATCTCTCCCTACTTGTCACCACTGCGGCAAGATAGGTCACATTGAGAGAGAATGCAGACGCAAGTTGGGACTCTGCCTGGCTTGCGGGTCCAACCAGCATCAGACCAGAGACTGCACCGAGCGTAGAGAGGGAGCACCGAGATTAGCTTTGCCTGCACCACGACCAGCTTATCCAGCCGTAGGAGCACAGCAGACAGGAGTTGGAGGCGTCAGGCCACCAGCCCCAGGAGGGAATCAGCAGAGACCACCCCTGGCACCACAGGCAGCTCTATTTCAGCAGACTCAGCAGCAGAGAGGCCAAGCTCAAGGACGAGGCCAGGCATTCATATTAGCTGTTGAGGAGGAGGCTACAGCAGGTGTAAACTCCCTCGACCAGATTTTACTATTTTAAAATCATTTTTAGCAAATTAGAATTTATTGCAATAATTTTATTATTTATATCCTATTGATTGTGCACCTGTCCATTACACAATTAATTAGAGCATTACACTAGCTGTAATTCCCAAACAAAGTTCACATACCTGTCCTAGACATGTTAGACTATTTTTTGTATTTTGTGCAACTCCCAGATGCTTTATTTTGAGCCTCGTTTGAGACGCACAAATATCGTTACAAAAGTTCGTATTTAATTCCTACTTAATTTTCTGCTCTTTACCCATCTCTGTACCCCTAGGGATTTGAGGCCAAACATGTACCTGTTTTGCCCAAACAAAAATATGATAATATTCTAGACTGAATATACTACAATTAGTGTATTGACCCCGTAGAAAAATTATGTCCCTACATGCCTCTAAATAATTAGTGAACTCCGTACGCAGTATTTATTAAATAATAAATACGGTGACCCGTATCACCCAAAGAACTAGACCCTGCCCCTGCCCAGACTCACCCCCACCCCTGCCTAGGCACTCCCCCAGCTTTTCCCCTCATTTTGTGCAATTTGGTATTTCTAGGAACCAGGTGTTTTTTCAGACAAATTTCGTAATTGTGCAATTTCCCAATTTTAGGACTTTTCTGTAATTTATGAAATTGTAGGGGTTGTTATATAATTATAATGCGAGGTGGCACTTCCCTATTGGCTGGTGGACCTACACCTGACATGTCTCAAGTGGGACCCACCCTAAATCCTGAAAATATCATGATTAAATATCCTAAAATATCCTAGAAATCAAATTACTAAAATACCCCTTAAGTTATTAAATATTTACAAAATAACCTAAAACCTAACCCTATATATATCTACCCAGCCCCCTCCCATTCCCGACCACCCCCCACCCAACTCCGGCCACCCACCGCCACCGGACCACCGCCAACCTCCTCGCCCTTTCCCCAGCCACCCCCAGCCAACGGCCACCCCCTCCGGCCGCCGCCTCTGCCTCCGGCAGCCCCCGCAGCACCCTTCCTTCATCCCTTCCACAGCAGCTCCTCCCCACCCCGACTGTAACACCCCGTTCCGCTCAAGCGGACTGCAGTCTCAATCGGCAATCGTGCAGCTGTCCCGACCCGCTTTGCCTCAAAGGAGAAGCAAAGGATATCCAGACTTGTCCCTACAGGAATCTGGCTTAGGCTTTCAGAGGCTCGCTCAGACGTATCGCTCTACCGAGGCGAATCATCGCTAAGGTGGGTGACTACGGTGAACTTGTCTTTGCTTAGCTAGCACACATAAAATCTGGAATGTTTATGCTAGTCGCTAGGTGAATCACTCCCTGCATGCTAATAAATCCAACGCACCTAGCTAAGGGAATAATCCCAACTCATATTGCTTGCTAGAACATGGAAAAAGGAAATACTGCTTATATTAAGACCCTCGCATGCTAAGTCCCTTAACGGTTTTATCTCTCGGACTACCTTCGGGCCCGAGCAACGTGCCTGCTTATGTTACTAGAAACGCATGCTTGTCTGCTTGATAGTTACCGTATTTTTATCCAAACTCCGGGAGACTACTCAGCAGTCGTTCCGTGTATGATTGACCCTGCAAGTATCCAGGACCGTTAGGTCACCAGGCAGTCCCGAACCAGGGGAATGCATCAAGGCAAGTTATTGACTGTACAGAATCATGATTCAAGTATCTCTTGTACTCGTGTTCTTGTGTGCACTCGTGTTCTCTTGTTCTAGTGCACTCTTGTTCTCGTGTATCTTGTGATAATTGGAAAGACCCAACGATTGTATGTCGCGGACAACTCGGAAATGAGGTATAGTTCCACGGACGGTCACCGGGGCACTGGGACCGATCCGATCCGGATGGAACTCACGTTATTGTACAGTCCATTGTGCTGGACGGGATGGCATGTAGCGCCCCTTGTTCTTTCGCTGCATATATTCTCTCCAGTGACTGAACCGTATTGTATAGTCCATTGTGCTGGACGAAATGGCATGTAGCGCCCCTTGTACTATTGCTGCATACCATTATCGCCAGTGACTATTGTCCTTTATGGCTATGCCAGCGACTCATGTTCATATAGATAAGTCATCCTCGCTTAGCGGCTATCCGCGTGTGAGTCACTACATCGCATCGACTGAACACCTGAACGATCATGTTAAAATGACCCTCCTGTTTGCATATGCTTGCCTCCTGAATGCTTATACTTGCCCGTGCTTGAATTAACATGTTTGCCTCAATGTTTGCCTTGGACAGGGAAGGAGATGGTAAGTTGGTAAGTCTCGCCGTGTTTCCTCTAACATCGCACGGCGCACTGCCCGACACGTTAAGCTATTCAATATTTGCATGAAAATGATCCTAAGGCAACTAGAAAGATAACTTAATAGTTGTGCACGGAATCTGTATTACGTGTTTGGATTTGTCGTCCCCACCAGTGCATTCAATGTACTGATAATCCACCAGTTTGATATGCAGGGTGCGGGAGAACCTCGTGCGGTGCGGACGCCTCCTTCGTGCGTGCTAAGGCCAGGAGTTCCCTCTGAAGCCTTGCAACGGTGCGTCCGGGACTGAAGCGCTTATACAAGACATAAGTTGTGAACATCGCCTGACCATCGCCTGTACAATCATTCCACAGTTGTAGCCACTTGGCACGCTTTTACTGTTTCAGAGAGAGAGGCTTGAGCGACTTGTAATCTCGGCTATACGCCGCCTGTAATACATGTTTCATATCAATAAAGAGATTACTTTACTTTGTTTTAATGCTTCCGCTATATTTGTCGACTCAGTGAACCTGTTACCGATCGCCTATGCATTTATAACTCCGCTACACTCGGACAATCTGTGCGACTCTGTGGCTTAGAACTCTTGCCGCCAGCCAATGAACCATGGCCTTGCACGGGCGAGGATCACGCTCGTGCGGCATCACGCCCGGATGGGTTAAGCGATCGTTCTGCGGGAGCGCTGGCGAGGGTGATTCCCGCCTAGCGGGAACGGCCGATTTGCCTGCGGGAGATCGGGGCGTGACAGGTTGGTATCAGAGCCTGGCTTCTACGCCTTTGGACTTCGATTCGATATCTCTATTTCGAAAGCTCGTTCGTGGGTTATGTGCACGCTCTCTCTCAATGCCTCGATGGGATGTTCCAACAATAAGTCTAAATACTTTCAAAATATGTTTTGAATGTTATGCTTGCTTGTCTGGTTGTATGCTGCGAGTGGCCTTTGTGCCAACCTGTGCGAATCCTTGAGAGTATCGCTAGTAGCTTGTCCGATTTTCACTAACCCTAAGTTTGGTTGAATGCATCTATTCGAGGGACGCCTTGAACTAGTGCACCATCCAAGACTTAAGAAAAGGTGAAACTCGAGTGCTGAGACTTCGCTATCACTAAGCTGGTTGACGTGTTCACACTAGAAATGCATGTCGAAGGTGCGCACGATCCAGTCTAAGCGATATGCTGATTTCGACGCTTGTGCAAGTGAAGATCCAAATGAACAAGTACAAACGACTTGTCTAGGATTGCCTCAACCCTAAATTACTGCTTGCCCTTAGTAAGTCTCGAGGACGAGACTTTTTCTAAGTTGGGTAGGATGTAACACCCCGTTCCGCTCAAGCGGACTGCCGTCTCAATCGGCAATCGTGCAGCTGTCCCGACCCGCTTTGTCTCAAAGAAGAAGCAAAGGATATCCAGACTTGTCCCTACAGGAATCTGGCTTAGGCTTTCAGAGGCTCGCTCAGACGTATCGCTCTACCGAGGCGAATCATCGCTAAGGTGGGTGGCTACGGTGAACTTGTCTTTGCTTAGCCAGCACACATAAAATCTAGAATGTTTATGCTAGTCGCTAGGTGAATCACCCCCTGCATGCTAATAAATCCAACGCACCTAGCTAAGGGAATAATCCCAACTCATATTGCTTGCTAGAACATGGAAAAAGGAAATACTGCTTATATTCAGACCCTCGCATGCTAAGTCCCTTAACGGTTTCATCTCTCGGACTACCTTCGGGCCCGAGCAACGTGTCTGCTTATGTTCCTAGAAACGCATGCTTGTCTGCTTGATAGTTACCGTATTTTCATCCAAACTCCGGGAGACTACTCAGCAGTCGTTCCGTGTATGATTGACCCTGCAAGTATCCAGGACCGTTAGGTCACCAGGCAGTCCCGAACCAGGGGAATGCATCAAGGCAAGTTATTGACTGTACAGAATCATGATTCAAGTATCTCTTGTACTCGTGTTCTTGTGTGCACTCGTGTTCTCTTATTCTAGTGCACTCTTGTTCTCGTGTATCTTGTGATAATTGGAAAGACCCAACGATTGCATGTCGCGGACAACTCGGAAATGAGATATAGTTCCACGGACGGTCACCGGGGCACTGGGACCGATCCGATCCGGATGGAACTCACGTTATTGTACAGTCCATTGTGCTGGACGGGATGGCATGTAGCGCCCCTTGTTCTTTCGCTGCATACATTCTCTCCACTGACTGAACCGTATTGTATAGTCCATTGTGCTGGACGGAATGGCATGTAGCGCCCCTTGTACTATTGCTGCATACCATTACCGCCAGTGACTATTGTCCTTTATGGCTATGCCAGCGACTCCTGTTCATATAGATAAGTCATCCTCGCTTAGCGGCTATCCGCGTGCGAGTCACTGCATCGCATCGACTGAACACCTGAACGATTATGTTAAAATGACCCTCCTGTTTGCATATGCTTGCCTCCTGAATGCTTATACTTGCCCGTGCTTGAATTAACATGTTTGCCTCAATGTTTGCCTTGGACAGGGAAGAAGATGGTAAGTTGGTAAGTCTCGCCGTGTTTCCTCTAACATCGCACGGCGCACTGCCCGACACGTTAAGCTATTCAATGTTTGCATGAAAATGATCCTAAGGCAACTAGAAAGACAACTTAATAGTTGTGCACGGAACCTGTATTACGTGTTTGGATTTATCGAGCGGGCGAGTAGCTTCCCCACCAGTGCATTCAATGTACTGATAATCCACCAGTTTGATATGCAGGGTGCGGGAGAACCTCATGCGGTGCGGACGCCTCCTTCGTGCGTGCTAAGGCCAGGAGTTCCCTCTGAAGCCTTGCAACGGTGCGTCCGGGACTGAAGCGCTTATACAAGACATAAGTTGTGAACATCGCCTGACCATCGCCTGTACAATCATTCCACAGTTGTAGCCACTTGGCACGCTTTTACTGTTTCAGAGAGAGAGGCTTGAGCGACTTGTAATCTCGGCTATACGCCGCCTGTAATACATGTTTCATATCAATAAAGAGATTACTTTACTTTGTTTCAATGCTTCCGCTATATTTGTCGACTCAGTGAACCTGTTACCGATCGCCTATGCGTTCATAACTCCGCTGCACTCGGACAATCTGTGCGACTCTGTGGCTTAGAACTCTTGCCGCCAGCCAATGAACCATGGCCTTGCACGGGCGAGGATCACGCTCGTGCGGCATCACGCCCGGATGGGTTAAGCGATCGTTCCGCGGGAGCGCTGGCGAGGGTGATTCCCGCCTAGCGGGAACGGCCGATTTGCCTGCGGAAGATCGGGACGTGACACCGACGCTCCTCACCGCCACCCCCGACCACCGTGGACCACCGCCACCGCCCCCAACCGACTCGCCACTTCCTCCTCCACTGTCCCGACCAACTCCCACCGCCCCACGACGCTCTCCTCCGCCGGCAGCTCCCCCGCAGCATCTCCTCCCTCAACCGCCACTGCCTCCCCGAGCCACCCCAACCGCCTCGAACTCCCCCTCCGGCAGCCTCCGACCTCCGCCACCACCTCAGACCTCTTCGCCGTCCCCTCCTCCTCCGCCCTGCCACCCTGAGCTGCCTCCACCACCACCACCACCGCAACCGCCGCCATAGCCACCGCAGCAGCTGCTGTTGCTGCTACTGTTGACCGTTGCAGCTGCTCTTGTTGCTGCAGCCGCCGCCGTAGCTCGTCGGAGCTTCGCCGGACCTCCACCGGCGATGACGCGGGCCCCCTGACGTGTCAGGTATACCTTCGTATTATACGTATTTATACATGTATTTAAATATATGTATGTATATATATATATATATATAAGTATATATATATATATTTATATATATATATATTAATGTTTATATTTATATATATTATATATTATATGATATATAATACATATGATATATTATATAATTATTTAATTACTGTATATATACTGTATGTATTTATATTTATATTTTTATTTATATGTATATGTAAATATATATATATAAATATTTATCTATATATATATGTAAATATATAATTATATATATATATTACTATATATATCTATATATATATATATATATATATATATTACTATATATATCTATATATATATATATATATATATATATATATATATATATATATATATATATATATAATATATACTTAAAATATAGAATTTATACTGTATATATATATTATATTTATGTATGCATCTTTTATTTCTGTTTTTATTATTATTATTATTATTATATATATATATATATATATATATATATATATATATATATATATATATATATATATATATATATATATATATATATATATATATATATATATATATATGTATATATATATATATATATATATATATGTATATATATATATATATATATATATATATGTATTCTATATGTAATAATATATATAAATTATTATTATTACTATATACAGTATATATATATATATACAGTGTATATATATATATTATTATTATGAATATGTATATATATATATGTATGTTCTTTTTTCTTCATTTTATATATATAAATATATGTATGTATATATATTTATATATATCTATATATATTACTCTATATAATTATATATGTATTATATATGTATTATATATGGTATTATATATACTATATGATAATAATACTGGATAATACAGTATATATATAAATATATGTATTTAAATTTTTGTATTTTTCTTTCTTTTGTATATATGTAAATATAAGTATTTATATATGTATTTATAATTCCTGCACTGTATTTCTTTTTATTATATATCTATATATATACTATATAATAGCGTACTGGATAATACAGTACATATATACATATATATGTATTTACATTCTGCACCGTCTTTCATTTATTTATATATATATATATATATATATATATATATATATATATATATATATATATATATATATATATATATATATATATATATATATATATATATATATATATATATATATATATATATATCAGTGGATATATCCTGATAATATTATATTATTATATATCAGTGGATACACCCTGATAATGTTATATTAAAAAGTGGTTATACCCTGCTAATATATATATTTACATTCTTGCATTTTCTTTGCTTTATATATATACTAAATATATACTACTACTATATATTATATATATATATATATATATATATATATATATATATATATATATATATAAATACTATATATATATGTGTGTGTATCCTATATATATATTATACATATGTATGTATATACTTTTATTATACCCTGATAATCATAAACATGTATGTTTTAACAGAACCCAACTCCAGCACAGCCAGTGACCCTCTGTCACCAGCACCCTCAAACCTGAATTTGAGAACATGTTTCCAATACTATCAAGGAGTAGGCAAGTATACCTTGCCAAGTTTTTATTTTTTAAATATTAACTGTTAAATATTCTTTTTAGTAAATTTACATATAAACAGTATGTATCTGAGACTGCCTCGGGTACCGTCAACAAATACGTTGACACGTAGTGTAATTAACTTAGTCTATACAGACTTACCATCAACTGTGAGGGTATCCTAATATCCTCTTAGACCCTATCACGGGTACACGCAACAAGGTTGTACTTCATTTTGGGATATAAGTTTGCGTAGTTGATTAGCTACCAGTACGTACGACGTGCATCACGGCTTAGAACAAAAATCAGGAAAGTTATGACTTAGTATTAGTTACATTGGGCGGGAAGAACGACTAAAAGACGTATGGGACACCCACCTCTTTATCCCGATGCCGCACTCGACGGAGTGATACGGATGTTATATATATATTCCTGTGGCCATTCTCATCGTAGATGGAAAATTGTATAGTGCCCTTGAACGGGGGCATATGTGGCATATACTAGCCAGTCACTACGGATTGGTGAATTACGTCAGCATATGTCTAGCCATACTTTCCCATATGTACTAGGTTGTCTCAAATTGCATTCACTTAGATGGTTAGCACCCTGCATTTATTTATTCAGTATTTACATACTTGGCATATTATTTTTATGTATCTTGTTACGTCCCACTGAGGACCTGGTTTCCTGCCAGGTTTAGATGAGACACTCTACCCCACAGTACATGGACCTGGACAGGAGACTGGATATGCCCCTGAGCAGGAGTTAAAGGAGATGCCATCAGAATCTGCCTGAGTACACCTGGAGTTGGAGCTACATATTTCGAGGACGATGCACTAGTCATCTTATTTCAGCTTTTACTTATCTTTTGTAGTGGGTTTGTTCTCACCTGACTTTATCTGATTTGTGTATAACATTTCAGACTCAGCATCTATATATTTAGCACTATTTTCCATATTTTTTGAGCCTCGTTTGAGACGCACAAATATCGTTACAAAAGTTCGTATTTAATTCCTACTTAATTTTCTGCTCTTTACCCATCTCTGTACCCCTAGGGATTTGAGGCCAAACATGCACCTGTTTTGCCCAAACAAAAATACGATAATATTCTAGACTGAATATACTACAATTAGTGTATTGACCCCGTAGAAAAATTATATCCCTACCTGCCTCTAAATAATTAGTGAACTCCGTGCGCAGTATTTATTAAATAATAAATACGGTGACCCGTATCACCCAAAGAACTAGACGCTGGCCCTGCCCAGACTCCACCCCCACCCCTGCCTAGGCACTCCCCCAACTTTTCCCCTCATTTGTGCAATTTGGTATTTCTAGGAACCAGATGTTTTTCCAAACAAATTTCGTAATTGCGCAATTTCCCAATTTTAGGACTTTTCTGCAATTTATGAAATTGCAGGGGTTGTTATATAAATTATAATGCGAGGTGGCACTTCCCTATTGGCTGGTGGACCTACACCTGACATGTGTCAAGTGGGACCCACCCTAAATCCTGAAAATATCAGGATTAAATATCCTAAAATATCCTAGAAATCAAATTACTAAAATACCCCTTAAGTTATTAAATATTTACAAAATAACCTAAAACCTAACCCTATATATATCTACCCAGTCCCCTCCCATTCCCGACCACCCCCCACCCAACTCCGGCCACCCACCGCCACCGGACCACCGCCAACCTCCTCGCCCTTTCCCCAGCCACCCCCAGCCAATGGCCACCCCCTCCGGCCGCAGCCTCCGCCTCCGGCAGCCCCCGCAGCACCCTTCCTTCATCCCTTCCACAGCAGCTCCTCCCCACCCCGACGCTCCTCACCGCCACCCCGACCACCGTGGACCACCGCCACCGCCCCCAACCGACTCGCCACTTCCTCCTCCACCGTCCCGACCAACTTCCACCGCCCCACGACGCCCTCCTCCGTGCCGGCAGCTCCCCCGCAGCATCTCCTCCCTCAACCGCAACTGCCTCCCCGAGTCACCCCAACCGCCTCGAACTCCCCCTCCGGCAGCCTCCGACCCCCGCCACCACCTCAGACCTCTTCGCCGTCCCCTCCTCCTCCGCCCTGCCACCCTGAGCTGCCTCCACCACCACCGCAACCGCCGCCATAGCCACCGCAGCAGCTGCTGTTGCTGCTACTGCTGACTGTTGCAGCTGCTGTTGTTGCTGCAGCCGCCGCCGTAGCTCGCCGGAGCTTCGCCGGACCTCCACCGGCGACGACGCGGGCCCCCCCTGACGTGTCAGGTATACCTTCGTATTATACGTATTTATACATGTATTTAAATATATGTATGTATATATATATATATATAAGTATATATATATGTATATATATATATATTAATGTTTATATTTATATATATTATATATTATATGATATATAATACATATTATATATTATATAATTATTTAATTACTGTATATATACTGTATGTATTTATATTTATATTTTTATTTATATGTATATGTAAATATATATATAAATATTTATCTATATATATATGTAAATATATAATTATATATATATTACTATATATATATATATATATATATATATATATATATATATATATATATATATATATATATATATATATATATATATATAATATACTTAAAATACAGAATTTATACTGTATATATATATTATATTTATGTATGCATCTTTTATTTCTGTTTTTATTATTATTATTTATATATATATATATATATATATATATATATATATATATATATATATATATATATATATATATATGTAGTATATATATATATATATGTATATATATATATATATATATGTATTCTATATGTAATAATATATATAAATTATTATTATTACTATTATTATTACTATATACAGTATATATATATATATATATATATATATATATATATATATATATATATATATATATATACAGTATATATATATATATTATTATTATGAATATGTATATATATATATATGTATGTTCTTTTTTCTTCATTTTATATATATAAATATATGTATGTATATATATTTATATATATCTATATATATTACTCTATATAATTATATATGTATTATATATGTATTATATATGGTATTATATATACTATATGATAATAATACTAGATAATACAGTATATATATAAATATATGTATTTAAATTTCTGTATTTTTTCTTTCTTTTGTATATATGTAAATATAAGTATTTATATATGTATTTATAATTCCTGCACTGTATTTCTTTTTATTATATATATATATATATATATATATATATATATATATATATATATATATATATATATATATACTATATAATAGCGTACTGGATAATACAGTACATATATACATATATATGTATTTATATTCTGCACCGTCTTTTCATTTTTATATATATATATATATATATATATATATATATATATATATATATATATATATATATATATATATATATATATATCAGTGGATATACCCTGATAATATTATATTATTATATATCAGTGGATACACCCTGATAATGTTATATTAAAACAGTGGTTATACCTTGCTAATATATATATTTACATTCTTGCATTTTCTTTGCTTTATATATATACTAAATATATACTACTACTATATATTATATCTATATATATATAAATACTATATATATATATGTGTGTATCCTATATATATATTATACATATGTATGTATATACTTTTATTATACCCTGATAATCACAAACATGTATGTTTTAACAGAACCCAACTCCAGCACAGCCAGTGATCCCCTGTCACCAGCACCCTCAAACCTAAATTTGAGAACAGGTTTTCAATACTATCAAGGAGTAGGCAAGTATACCTTGCCAAGTTTTTATTGTTTAAATATTAACTGTTAAATATTCTTTTTAGTAAATTTACATATAAATAGTATGTATCTGAGACTGCCTCGGGTACCGTCAACAAATACGTTGACACGTAGTGTAATTAACTTAGTCTATACAGACTTACCATCAACTGTGAGGGTATCCTAATATCCTCTTAGACCCTATCACGGGTACACGCAACAAGGTTGTACTTCATTTTGGGATGCAAGTTTGCGTAGTTGATTAGCTACCAGTACGTACGACGTGCATCACGGCTTAGAACAAAAATCAGGAAAGTTACGACTTAGTATTAGTTACATTGGGCGGGGAGAACGACTAAAAGACGTATGGGACACCCACCTCTTTATCCCGATGCCGTACTCGACGGAGTGATACAGATGTTATATATATATATTCCTGTGACCATTCTCATCGTCGATGGAAAATTGTATAGTGCCCTTGAACGGGGGCATATGTGGCATATACTAGCCAGTCACTACGGATTGGTGAATTACCTCAGCATATGTCTAGCCACACTTTTCCATACGTACTAGGTTGTCTCAAATTGCATTCACTTAGATGGTTAGCACCCTGTATTTATTTATTCAGTATTTACATACTTGGCATGTTATTTTTATGTATCTTGTTACGTCCCACTGAGGACCTGGTTTCCTGCCAGGTTTAGATGAGACACTCTACCCCACAGTACATGGACCTGGACAGGAGACTGGATATGCCCCTGAGCAGGAGTTAGAGGAGATGCCATCAGAATCTGCCTGAGTACACCTGGAGTTGAAGCTACATATTTCGAGGACGATGCACTAGTCATCTTATTTCAGCTTTTACTTATCTTTTGTAGTGGGTTTGTTCCCACCTGACTTTATCTGATTTGTGTATAATATTTCAGACTCAGCATCTATATATTCAGCACTATTTCCCATATTTCATGATATTCCTGTGGATGAGATAGAGTTATCTGTATTTAGACTTGTAGTATTTTAGGACAGCGTAGCACATCACTTTGGGTCCATTAAATTGGATAATCTCTTAGTGACGTGTCAGCTGGCCAATGCCACGTGGCCTAGTTCCGTATATTTTTGGGACTGGGGCGTGACAGCAGGCGAGGTCATCGCAGGTACTATTCTAGTAGCTTTATTACCAGCTGTAGCATTATTTGATTCTGGAGCATCGCATTCATTTATAGCAGCTAGCTTTGTAGCCACCCATAGAGTAGCTACCGCACCCCTTCCGAAGATGAAGAGAATTCTTACGGGAGGTGGAATTATTCCGGTTAGTGACGTCTGTAGATCATGTTCTGTAGTAGTTTGTGGAAGAGAAATGCGAGCTCAATTTCTGATCTTTTCCATGCCGGATTATGATATCATACTTGGTATGGACTGGTTAAGTCAGTATCATGCGACTCTTGATTGCCGACTTGGGCGGGTTATATTTAGGCCGCCTGGACATCCAGAATTTGAGTTTCCTCGAGGAGCAGTAGAGCAAGGAGTTTAGCCTACTCTTAGGGTACTATCTGTAGAAGGGGAGACAGGTTACCCAAGAGTCATATCAGAATTTGTGGATATATTTCCTGATGATCTTCCAGGTCTACCACCTGATCAGGAAATAGAATTCACAATAGACTTAACTCCAGGAGCAGAGCCTATCACTTCATCAGTATATCGGCTAGCACCTAAGGAGTTAGTGGAGTTGAAAGAACAGGTTGACGACCTTCTGGAGAAGGGTTTTATTCGACCCAGTGTTTCACCTTGGGGAGCACCCATATTATTTGTGCCAAAGAAGGATAGAACAGTACGGTTATGCATTGACTACAGGGCACTGGATGCTGTGACCATCAAGAACAGGTATCCCTTACCACCCATTGATGATCTATTCGATCAATTGAGTGGTGCTAGAGTATTCTCGAAGATTGACCTTCGATCCGGCTATCATCAGATCAAAGTAAGGAAGGAAGACATCCCGAAGACAGCTTTCAGGACCAAGTATGGACATTATGAGTTCTTGGTGATGCCGTTGGTTTAACCAACGCGCCAGCAGTATTTATGAGCTTAATGAACAGAGTCTTTCATCAGTTCTTGGATAAATTCGTGGTGGTGTTCATTGACGACATTCTCATATATTCCAAGAACCACGAAGAGCACGAGGAGCATCTCAGAATCGTGTTAGAGACCTTGAGACAGGAGAAGTTATATGCCAAACTCAGTAAGTATGAGTTTTGTATGGACAAAGTGCCTTTCTTGGGACATATCATCTCAGGAGAAGGACTTTCAGTGGATCCAGAGAAAGTTGCTGCCATTGAGACTTGGCCTACACCCACATCAGTTGCAGAGGTGAGAAGTTTTCTCGGACTTGCGGGATATTACCGAAGGTTTGTAGAAAATTTCTCAAGGATTGCAGAATCGATGACGAAGCTGACACGTAAAGACCAGGAGTTTATATGGACAGAAGACTGCCAGAAGGCCTTCGAAGAATTGAAGAGAAGATTAACAACAGCACCTATCTTGACTCTTCCTTCAGGGTCAGGAGGTTTTGTCGTCTACAGTGATGCATCGGGTAGTGGACTGGGATGTGTTTTGATGCAACATGGCAAAGTCATTGCTTATGCATCTAGACAGTTGAAGGTCCACGAGAAAAACTACCCAACACACGATCTGGAGTTAGCAGCAGTTATCTTTGCATTGAAGATTTGGAGGCACTACCTTTATGGGGAGAAAGTAGACATCTTTACAGATCACAAAAGTCTAAAGTATGTATATACTCAGAAGGAGCTTAACATGAGGCAGAGGCTTTGGCTTGAATTGATGGTAGATTTTGACATAGATCTGTAGTATCATCCGGGAAAGGCGAATGTTGTAGTAGACGCACTGAGCAGGAAGCCTACGGCTTATTTCTTGATGATGCAGTCCGAGTTATTGAGAGATCTACAGGAGCTTTAGATAGAGGTTGTTTTACCAGGACAGAGCAGATTACTGGCTAATCTTGAAGTTAAGTCATCACTCGTGGAGAAGATTAAGGAGGCATTGCCCACCGATGCTAGATTTAGAAGGTTGAAAGAAAGGACGGAAGCAGGCATGCAGACAGGACTTCGCATACACGAAGATGGGACATTAAGGTTTGGAAATCGCCTGTATGTTCCAAATAGAGAATTGAGATAGGAGTTAATGACGGAAGCACATAGCTCTATGTACTCTATTCACCCAGGAGGAACCAAGATGTACCGAGACTTGAGACAGTATTACTGGTGGCATGGAATGAAAAGAGAGATTGCAAGATTTGTGGCCAAATGCTTAATCTGCCAGCAAGTAAAGGCCGAACATCAGAGGACTGCAGGTATGCTACAGCCGCTTCCTATACCAGAATGGAAGTGGGAGCATATCACGATGGATTTTGTCACAGGATTTTCGAGGAGCCCCAGCGGAAGAGACGCAGTATGGGTTATTATGGATTGACTCACTAAATCGGCACACTTCTTGCCATTTAGAGTTGGACAGTCCACAGAGGTACTAGCCGACATGTATATGCGATAAATCGTCAAATTACATGGAGTGCCGGTTAGTATTGTATCGGATTGTGATTCAAGATTTACATCTCATTTCTGGAGAAGCATGCAAGAGAGTCTGGGCACCAGACTCAAATTCAGCACGGCTTACCACCCACAGACATATGGCCAATCGGAGCGCACCATTCAGATCTTGGAGGATATGTTACGACCATGTATGCTAGACTTTGGAGGATCTTGGGAAGATCATTTGCACTTGGTGGAGTTCTCCTACAACAACAGTTATCAGGCCAGCATTCAGATGGTACCATTCGAGGCATTATACGGAAGAAAGTGCAGATCGCCTATATGTTGGAGTAACGTTGGTGAACGTCAAATACTGGGTCCAGAATTGGTAACGCAGACAGTGGAGAAGGTAAAACAGATTCAGAATCATCTACGAGTAGCTCAGGACAGACAGAAGCATTGGGCAGATACGCACAGATGTCCCCTAGAGTTTAAAGAAGGAGATCACGTATTTTTGAGAATTTTGCCCACTCATGGTACTATCAGATTCGGGAGCAGAGGCAAGTTGAGCCCAAGGTATATTGGGCCATTTGACATTCTAGAGCGCGTTGGTGAGGTGGCTTATCGTCTTGCATTACCACCATCCTTAGAGGGAGTGCATGACGTATTCCACGTCTCACAGCTGCGAAGGTACGTGACCGACCCAAGTCACGTAGTCGATCACTCAGAGATCGCAGTAGGCCTAAGCTTGAGATATGAAGAACAACTAGTTGGCATCCTCGACGTCAGTGAGAAGACATTGCGGGGACAGACAATCAGACTGGTTCGTGTAGCTTGGAAATATTATTCTCCTGGAGAATTGACCTGGGAACGAGAAGATAGTATGCGCCAGCGTTACCCCCACTTGTTCGAGGAGGCAGTTGTAAACTAAGCAACCTTGTAATTCCATGATTCTTGCTTTAGTAGCTTATTCTTTGATTGTGATGACGCAATCCTTTTAAGGAGGGAAGATTGTAAACACCCTAATTTTTCAGAATAAATTCTAATATAATTTTCCCCGGAATTTTCGGTATTTTCTGGGCGAAGAAGTAAGGTAATTGTGAGTTAAAGATTTTTAAATGCTGTTAATTGGTGATAAAATATTATGAAAATAAGATTTTATGGTGTAAAATGGAAAACCGGACATGGAGTATTTTTCTGTGAATTTATTGGACTCCGAAATCTTTTTAAAGCCCTAAAAACGATAGTAGAATTAAACCGAATTAAAAACCCGTGCCAAACACCCAACATCCCCATGAGAGCCGAAGCCCAAGCCCTAGGAGTATTGACCCAGCCCAAATCCTAGGTCTAGACCGAGGCCCAATCCTAGAAAGGGTTAACCAAGCCCTAATCCTAGGGCAACCCTCAACTTAAAAATCCCACATGTATATAAATATCTCTTCATTCCCTTTTCTTATTTTTTATCCCAAAAACAAAACCTAAAATTTATTTCTAGCCGAATCCTTCACCATCACCGTGCAAACTCCTCTCCTTCCCTGTGCCGATCCCTCCGCCGACCAAGGCCAACTCCCACCGGAACCGACCACCTCCTCCCACCGCACTCGACCCCATCAAACTCCTCTCCCTGTTCTCTCCTCCCTCCCCTACCGGAACAAGCAGCGGCAGCAGCTCTCCCCCACCGCCTGGCTCCTCCGGCAAGACCCGACCGTTCGACCACGGGACCCGCTCAGCCGTCCTGGATACGGTCATATAGGATTTCGCAGAAGCTGATTCGGATCTGCGAGCACACCGAAATTAGTGCGTATCCGCGGACAACACCCCGTATCCGACTTTTCTGGAACACGCGATAACTTTGTGTACACATGTCAGATCGAGACAAAACTTATGCCATCGAACTCGTAGCAATACGCTGGTCCTGTGACCCAAGTTTGGTTCAATTCTGAGAACATTGACAAAATCGCGTATCGTGGGCCCCACAAGCTCCACTTGACGGGCGATTTTGTGATCGGCTCATCGGAATCCAATTCTGAAAGTTCCGTTGGGTTCGTATCATCGTTCCTGACTTGTAGACACTGAGTTCGAGGAATTTGGAGACCTTTGACCCTGACACACTTTTCGGTGCAAAGTGGCCCACCTGTGGACCCCGCTTTGGTCCGAAATTGCCCTTTTTGCCCCTGTGTCCAAATTGGACATAAGGACAGGTATTTCTGGCGATTTGACATCTTCTGAGACTGTTGGTGATGTTTATTACAGCTTTTGGAGTAGTACCTACCGGATCCACTGATACAGGGACAGTTGTTGGTATTCGGATATCAGGCAAGTGTACCTTGCCAAACTCTGCAGTATTGTTATATATTTTTCTTGCTTTATTATATTGCTGTGCATGCTTAACCTAGGACCGTGTGACGTACTTAGCGTCCGATTATCAGTCGGGTGCCGACACCGTACGCGATGTTGTGTATTGTCATCTAGAGATGGATATTCGTGATACTTTATCTTCTCGTACTTGTCTTACCAAGTACACTTTGACCCAGGACACTTGACACTGTCATGAGACAGGATCGTCCCGAGATATTCGTGGTGATTCTGTATAGGATACGGGACTTGACAGAGATACTATATTCTTAGATACATTATGACTTGTGCATTAGTTATGATCCCGCTGACATGGACATGAGACGTTATGGTCATGATATGCGTGGTTACATTGGGTGGGGAGAGACACACAGACTACAGGCTGATCATATATATATACACCCCTACTATTGTGAGGCACAAGACTCTGAAGCCCGAGCTTGGCCCATTACTCATTATTACTGCTGCTACCGGCTCCCCGACACAGAGCTTGTAGTGGCTTCAGCCTGAGTTCTAGTGCTGCTCTCATCTTGCATATCACTTAGCTGGTTATTTAGTATTCCCTTGTTGTTCCATCTATTGCTGGAGAGACCCACAGGCTACAGGTTGACTATGTTATGCCGGCTACTCAGTCTCCCGCTGAGCTAGACCACCTCATGATATCACTGCTACCGGCTCCCCTACACAGAGCTTGTAGTTGTTTCAGCCTGAGCACTATTGATGTTCTCTCTTGTATTTCACACAGATGTTTACATACTTGCCCTATTTATTCTATTTATTTTCTGCACTATATTTATTTTGGCTTGAGCTTTTTTGTACCTTGCTATGTCCCTTGAGGACCTGGATCCGGATTATGTCCCCAGGATTTGAGGACGAGATCTATCCCGAGGTATACGGGACCGCAGCAGGAGCTGATCCAGGAGCTGTACCGCCATCCGAGGATGAGGTGGTAGCCGAAGACTTTTCTTGAGCATCCATGTTTCATGCTTAGTATTTATTCATTTATTCCAGTCATTTATTTCTGGTCTGTTGAACCATTATATTAAATATTTATCGGGTTGTTCCCCGAAGTACTTTGTTGAGACTAGCTGATGATTTACATTCCTTATTTATTCTGTGGATCATACTTTTATACTTTGTGTGGATGAGATTAGTTGTGCCATATTATCGTAGACTTATTTTTACAGCTTAAGTATGTCCTGATGGATCCATTAAATTGGGTTTGTCCATCGGTGCGTACTGCTGGCCATTGCCACGTATCTGGTCCCATGGTATTTTGGGATTGGGGCGTGACAACCATATTATTTAAATAAGATCCACAACTGTGGCAGCAAGACTTAGGGTTAGACTTGGGAACGATAATGTATGCTAAGTTGACCCGAATGGATGGACGCTAGTCGGTATCAGATTGATCGTGTCTAACGGTAGTGCAAATACTTGGTTGGAATGAAAATAATATGGAAATCAGATTTGATTGACCCTGTTGGAAGTATCCTGGTGAATTATATAAAATTGGATTGAACCCTTAAAATTTTTACAAGTAGCTTGTCCGATTTCACTATCCCTAAGTTTGGTTAACTGCATGTGTTTGAGGGACGCTTCGAATATGTGCACGATCCAAGACTTAAGAAATATGAAACTCGAGTGCTAAGACTTCGCTATCGCTAAGTTGGTTGGCATGCATGTGTTTGAGGGACGCTTCGAATATGTGCACGATCCAGACACGCGATATGACGATCTCAAAAGCTAGTGCAAGTGAATATACTCCTGAACAAGCATAACGACTTGTATAAGTTTGCCTTAACCTTAGACCGCTATCCAAGATCGATTGAAACGTGCCTCGTGTTAAGAAACTTGTCCCGCGCTAAGGCGCAAATGAGACTGACTCAGTACACACGCAACACAGCGTAAGCATCGAGTAGGGGAAAGTGTTCCAATGGATCTAGTAGTACCGATAGCTACACTTGGGCTAGATTCGAAATATGATAGTATGGCTTGCCCTCAGGAAGTCTCGAGGACGAGACTTTTTCTGAGTGGTGGATAATGTAATACCCCGTTCCGCTCAAGCGGACTGCCGATTCAAACGGCAAAAAGTACAACGTTCCGACCTGCTTTGCTCAGCGAGGCAACTCGTTGAGGCAAGGGATTATCCAGACTTGGCCCTTTATGAGAACCTGCTTAGGCTTTCAGAGGCTAGCTCAGAGTATCGCTCAACCGAGGCGAATCATCGCTAAGGTAGGTGGCTACGGTGAACTTGTCTTTGCTTAGCCAGCACACATAAAATACAGAATGATACATGCTAGTCGCTAGGTGAATCACCCCCTGCATGCTAATAAGAACACAACGCACCTAGCTAAGGGAATAATCCTAACTTGTATTGCTTATGCTAGAACATGGAAATGAAATATTGTTATATATTCAGACCCTCGCATGTTACCTTTGCCTCGTACAACTGGACCCGCTATGCCTCGAGTAGAACGACACATATGTATATTCAGTAGTGCACTGTTCACTCCCTAACACTGCACAACCCTAGATAACTTTGCTCGGAAAGGCCCCGTACGGTTTTTGTTCGGCTTACCTTCGGGCCCGAGCGAACTTGAATGCTAAAGTTATACAAGTGCATGCTTGCCTGCTTTTATATATTGCCTAGTTTCAATGCTTGCTGCATAACTATGCCCAGACTGTGAAATACTATGCTTATCATGCATTCATTTAGGTTCTCCTCGGAAGACTACCTGATAGTTGTTTCGTGCATGAATAAACCTGAATGTATCCGGGACCGTTAGGTCGCTAAGGCAATTCCCGAACCAGGGAACTTGCACCAATTCTGTGATCCAAGAATTCTAGCTCGTGGAGCAATACTGTCCTGCACTAAATAAAATGGCTCGTTGAGTCGATACTCAACATTTAGAGAAATTCTGATCCTGCCTCAACAAGTTACAAATATATATATATCCTGACTTGAACTTGTTCCATGTAGCTTGTTCTATATATATATATATATCCTGCCCTGAACTTGTTCCTGTACCTGACCAGAAACATGATGAGTAGAGACTTGCATGGTCACAGGACAACTTGGAAACAAGGTTTAGTTCCGCGGACGGTCGCTGGGGCACCGGCACCAATCCGATCCAGACGGAACTCCTGATAGTCGCCTGCTATAGAACGGAATGCCCTGGGACGTCCTACTCTATGCGTCGCACGATATTCCGTACTGAGACTAGACCGTCCATTATGGCGCCGTGCTAGTGACCTCATGTTCATATAGATAAGTCATCCTCGCTTAGCGGCTACCCGTGTGCGAGTTATTGCATCGTATCAAAAATAACTGAACACCTGAACGATCATGATATAACAACACTTGTGCATAAAGAGCACTTGATCATCGTATGCAACACACCTGATATTTTCTGTAACCCGTGCACCCAAATCATGATCTTGCACTGAAACACTTGTGTTTGCATATGCTATGCCTCCTGAATGCTTGTACATGTTTGTGCTTGAATTAACTTGGTTTATCTTGGACAGGGAAGGACAAATGGTAAGTTGGTAAGTCTCGCCGTGTTTCCTCTTATATCGCACGGCGCACTGCCACACGAGCTAGGCTTTTTATAATATGCCATGAAACTGATCCTAAGGCTCAACTAGAAAGACAACTAAATAGTTGATGCACGGAACCTATATTACGTGTTTGGATTTGTCGAGCGGGTGAGTAGCCTCCCCACCAGTGCATTCATGTACTGATAATCCACCAGATTGCTTGCAGGGTACGGGAGAACCTCGTTCGATGCGGATGCCTCCTTCGTGCGTGCTAAGACGTGGAGTTCAACTCAGAAGCCTTGGAACGCTGCGTTCGGAACTGAAGCACATATACAAGACATAATGTTGGAACATCACCTGAACATCCCTGTATATCATCCATAAATGTAACCACTTGGCACGCTTTTATGTTTCAGAGAGAGTGCTCGAGCGACTTGTAATCTCGGCTATACGCCGCCTGTAACACTTGTTTCAATATGAATAAAAGAGCTTGCTTTACTTCAACTTGTGTACTCAATCTTGCTTTCGCTATTATCGACTCAGTGAACTTGTTACCATTCGCTTATGCGTTTACACATTCCGCTGTACTCGGACAATATGTGCGACACTGTGGCTTAGAACTCTTACCGCCAGCCAACGAACCACGGCCTTGCACGGGCATGGCTAACGCTCGTGCGGCATCACGCCCGGATGGGTCAAAGCGATCGTTCCGCGGGAGCGCTGGCGCGGTGATTCTCGCCTAGCGGGAACAGCCGATTTGCCTGCGGGAGATCGAGGCGTGACAGATGTCCAGTTGCACGAGGCAAAGGTAACATGCGAGGGTCTGAATATATAACAATATTTCATTTTCATGTTCTAGCATAAGCAATACAAGTTGGGATTATTCCCTTAGCTAGGTGCGTGTGTTCTTATTAGCATGCAGGGGGTGATTTACCTAGCGACTAGCATGTATCATTCCGTATTTTATGTGTGCTGGCTAAGCAAAGACAAGTTCACCTTAGCCACCCATCTTAGCGATAATTCGCCTCGGTTGAGCGATACTCTGAGCGAGCCTCTAAAAGCCTAAGCAGGTTCTCATAAAGGGCCAAGTCTGGATAATCCCTTGCCTAAACAAGTTGCCTCGCTGAGCAAAGCAGGTCGGAACGTTGCACTTTTTGCCGTTTGAATCGGCAGTTCGCTTTGATTTTTAGGTTAGAATTTGAAAGAAACTGATGGGATTTTTCATCATGTAAAGTGAAATATGTTGCTGATTCAAATTTTAGTTAGAGAACAGTTAACTAATGCATTGGTTCATCTAAATTCCATGCTTCGAATATTGGTATAGGAATCGTTAAGGGACCTTTCTTAATCGGCAGTTTCAGATTTTCAGTGGTTTTTAGTTGGGGTTTGATATTTAACGCTAGTTCAATATAAATTACATTTAGGACAAACATTTAATATATTTCAATATAAAGTTAAAAAAAAGTTTAGTGAATGCATGTCAGAAGCTTGATTTGTCATCTTTACTCATATAATGAGGCTTCAAAACGGTTCAAAAGTGAGTCATCTAAGAAAAAATCGAACCTGACTAAACAAAGAAAATGTCTCATGCCTAAACCACATGAGTTAGAAGAGGTATTTGACTATAGTTATATAATATTATGCAGTTAAACAATTAGTTCAAAATTTTTTATTTTTTTATTTTTAATTACGTAAAAATATACGTACAACTTAGACGGCTTACTTTTTAAGACTTTTTATAAAGAGTAGAGATATATCCATAAAAAATATAATTAAAATATATTTAAATAATTAAACCATTTTACAATAATATTAGGGAGGAAAAAAAATTGCGTACAACGCACGTGCATTTACTAGTAGGTGTTAACCTAGTGCTTGGTGTGAAGAAGAGATTAAACTTCAATTTCCCACCTATAGTGTTTTATTTTTGGTAGTTAAACTAAAAATCCTTCTAGGCTTAGATCCGATTCGAGTTAAGTCCGAATTGGAATTTGGGATTTAAGATGCAAAGTGATGTTTTTTTGTGTACACAATTTGCACATGATAATAGGATGCTGAGTTGGCACCCTGTGGCCACCACGACTCGTCTCGTGTCGCAGTTACATGGCATCAAGATGTGAATTACTGGCGATAATAAGGAACCAATGTTTCATGGGTTAGATGTGTTTTATTATGTATCCATTTAATCTAATTATGATTTAACTCATATAATTAACTGTTTGTCATTGAAGTTGAGTTTGAGAAAACTTTTGTTTAACAACAAACAAAAAGTACAAAAAGATCCTAGACAGAAAATCTAAGTATAATATTTTTTTAATCTGGGTAATGTGACGATGGAGATCGAGTACTGCAGGGATTCTTTTACTCCGTTGACGATCCAACGAGTGAATGAGGGATGCTCTCTTCTCTTCTCTCTATCTCTTGAGCATGTGTGCACGTACGCAGCTCGCCTGAAATGGTATATTCTCTGTAGCAGAAAAAGCCTTTGGGCCGCATGAACGAGTCTCTATCAGGCTGTCAAATCTCCTTTTAATGCAGGATTCGGCTCGGTCCTTGAGTATATTTCTTGGGACTCTTGAGTCAACGGTAGTTTTCGAGAAGATAAATATGGATTACGCAAATTTGATTTGCATCAAATTCATCCTCATAACTACCCCCAAGGAGCCTATAAATAGGTGGGCTAGGGAGGAGGAGCACTTTTGTCTCTCGGCTCCCCCCTCTTTTGCGAAAGAAGATATCGAGGGCTACTGTCTATCTTGTCGAGGGGTTCGTCCAGAGCGACGTTGATCCGTGGCCCCCCGATGCTGGCATTCACTTTGGAGGTAGGGGTGTGTCATGGTGGCAGGGACACAGAGACACAAGTACACGGTCTCGCAGCATGGATGAGAAATCATCTAGAATACGCGCAGTCCCCCCAACAAATTTTGTCGCATGGATGAGCAATCATCTGCAACATGCGCACAGAGCATATATGTGGCTTGGTCGCATGGATGTGAACTTATTTGCAACATGCACACAGATCCTATATGTAGCTTGACTGCATGGTGAGGAATCATCTGCAATCATACGCGCATAGCCTATATGTGGCTGGGTTGCATGGATGAGAACTTATCTGCAACATGCACGTAGAGCCTATCTGTAGCTTAGCCGCATGGATAAGACCTCCTCTTGCTCATGCATGTGGACTTATCTATCTCGAGACGTCCCCTCTTGCGTGTGGCTGCGACTTGGAAGCGGCATACGGTTGCTGTACACTTTTGCAATCTTTGTTGAGACTGATATGTGTTCTCTTTATGCAGGATTTACCACCCTTCGCGGTGCCCAAGATGGAGCATGGAAGAATATCATAGAACTTGTCAATCGTAGAGAATGCCAACCTTATACGGCAGTTTTTTGCCAAGAACTGATCCAGGAGACGAGGGTGAACATCCTGCATCATGCGTGGAGTTGTCCCTGTTTATGCAGCATGCTAGCTACGTTTCTCCTCTTTATGCGGCTTGCTACCGGCCGGGGGCCTGCGACGTCGATTACAGGATTTAGATTAATTGACATTCCTGTCTTCAATCTTCCCGCATAGTTGTAGAGCATGTTCCTGCTCCTCCTTTGCTATCCATCAGTATGGATTCTTTTCCATATACTGAGTTTGGAGTATGGAGGGATGATCTAAAAAGCATTGAGCTCTATTGCTAGACCTACTTGTGTTGGTAGCCACAACAGCACATAGGGACGCTTTTAATAAAAAAGGTTCGTATCAGTGAGACTTCATGGAAATCCTTGAAAATGAGTTTCCATCATATGTACTCATGACCTTGAATACTAATAAAAAATAGATTTTTATCATATGTACTCATGATCTTGAATATTAATCAATAAAGTCTCACCTTTTCCAAATTTTTCTTTTTGTATTTGTCTTATTACATGTTGTGGACTTTGGATATTGTACTAGAGGTAATATGGACATAACACAATACCATAGTTGTTGAGGACATCCCACTGGGGGATCTTTGGTGAACATATTATCTTTTGCGCACTTGGGTGCAAGTAATAGATTTGAGCAAAAATCCTATCAGATGTGATATGAACGTGATATGTTTTGGGGACTTAAACACCGTTGGCGTACTTAGAGTTAAGTACGGGTGATAAGTTTAGGTGACGACCGATGTCAGAGGTATTATGGACGTGATAATCAATAGTCATATAGAGAGGTTAGCTCAGAGGTAATAAGGATATGGCAAACTCTACTAGGGATGATGTGAGGACTATAGCTCAGAGGTAACATGGACGTGAGCTAATCGATAGTCGTACCGAGAGGTTGGGTACGATCCTGGTATTGAAGTAATAGGAAACGAGCCAGAGGTAATATATACATGGTTGTTTTCTTTGGATGGAGAACATGGGCAGCTCATAGTTCAGAGGTAATATGGACGTGAACTATTTGCTTTTGTTGAGGACATCCCACTGGGGGTCTCTAGTGGACCTATTACTTCTTATGCACTAGAGTGTAAGTAATAAGTTCAAAACAAAACCCTATCAGAGGTGATATGGATGTGATAGGTTTTATGGACTCATTACTTCTTGTGCACCTGAGTGCAAGTAATAAGTTCGAGAAAAACCCTGCCAGATGTTATATGGACGTGGCAGATTTTGTGGATTTAACATCGCTGACATACTTAGAGTTAAGTACGGATGATAAGTTTAGATGACGACCGATGTCATAGGTATTATTGTCATGCCCAGAACCAGAATACTAGAGAGCGGAGGCGGACAAAGCCAACTACGTACACCAGAGTACTAATACTCCGAGATACGGTCACGACTGTCTAGATATGTGAGGATTTTACTCTACAATGCACAGTCACTCCTAGGTCAAGAGTCCTAGGTGTCTCAATCTCAAGCAAGCAACATGGTACAATATATATGATCACCAAACATATAATAGTAAGGCGTCCTAAACTATACATACACAGATGATCATGAAGCTAGTTACAAAAATAAAGAACTAGCAAGAGTACAATATTACATGATCAGCTCTAACTATAGTCTAGAATATGCTTTACATATAGGCCCGTAGGCTAGAATGTCAAGTTCCAAAATACGAGCTAAATACGTGCTCGATGGCTAAATGCCTCAAAAGTATAAGTACAAGATTAATTGGGTGATGAAGAAGAAATCCACTCATGTCCTCGGGTGCTCTTGGTGTTCACCATCTTGAGGTAGAAAATATGGAAGATTATGCGGTCCTGCTCCAAAATCTGGCCATACAAAACCAATAGGGTCAGACCCCAAAACAACTACCACAAGGGAGCCAACTTAGGAACTAAAACTAGCATGCAGACAAATCAGTAAAAAATAGCACAAGGACTAAGTACAACATATAAAATAACAATTAAACTGATCTGGAGTATTTAAACAAGGATATCTGGAATCAGTACTTAGGTTACCGTTTCCGGATCAGTTGCTAAAAAATTAGGACATGACTAGACTAGAATAAAAATCAAGCAATCACGACAAATCATGCCCTACTGCTTGCTATCATTAGCTAACTATGGTTATCACAGCCCTAGTTACTAACACATGTAGTTTGAGATTCCATATAGCCATATGCCCTGCAGACTATCCGGGTTATCCAAGCGCAAGGTTACATAGAATATATTATATTAGGTATAGTAATTTCTAGGAATATGCAACACTAGACGGTGTGCTGGAAGTATGTCCCTCACGACGGAGAGCTCTAAATCCATCAGGTGTCGTTGGGATATCGGGATTGCATATAGCCAGAAAATCTCTCTAGATACTTCTAATTCATTAATCTAGTTGTTATCCTGGGCAAGTTATTAAGAATTTTTGACCGTGGCGCTCAGAAATTTGCCATAGACATGATACAAGACATGACATGACATAAGCTTGATAAATATATTTAGGACATAAGCAAGCAAATCAACCACAAAAATTAATCTTATCAATTCAAGCATTACAGTCCAAAAAATTCTAGCATGTTAGGAGTGTGCTTCGTCGAGCCACTATCAGGAGTATCAGTATAGGTTAGGTACGACGAACTATCATCAGGAATATCATGGCAAGTTTGGTATCGAGAGTTCAAGATTAATAGTATCAATACAATCCATGTTCAATTCTAGTATGTCAGGAGTGATTTGTGTCGAGCCACTATCAGGAATATTAGTACATGTCAGATGTCGAAAGTTCAGATTAACATTGTCAATATAATCTATGTTCAGAAATTTTTTGGCTCTGGCAGGTTGTCACAATTCGGGTTATAAGCAATTTAGAGAAAGCTTGCATTCATAACAATTAAACATAATAGGCTAAACAATGGAAACAGTTAAAAAAAAGAAAAAATTATGAGAAGCTAAGCTACTACAAGTATCATAGGCGCATGGGGTAAGCTGATTGCCTGCAAGAGCTGCCCCCATGGAAGAGGTGCCGTATGGAAAACGGTAAAGTCTACTCCTCGGGATAAGGTGAGTGACATAAAATAAATACAATGCCAGAAAAGTGACTGATGTGATTGGCCGTGTTAGATAAGTGACCGATGTGATTGGCCAAGAAAGGGATTCAGAGGGAAAAGACAAAATTATGGAAAGTTGTGCCAAGGTCGGTTCAGTCATGCGCTCAATCAAGGAAATGGCGCATGAGACTTTGGCCGCATGGATACCTTTATGCGCCCAGTGAGTCAACAAAAAGAGTTTATGCCACTTACCTTTTTCAAGCACTTTGTTTTAAAAACTCAAGTGTGATTCAGTCATACGCCCAACAATTTAGGCACATGCTGCAAGGATATGCAGAAAAAGTTTTGTACCGCATGGCACTCTCTGTCGTATAGGTGCTGGTCGCATGAAGTCTCATTGTCCCAAAAATATCAAGTCTATCATGAAAAAGCTCAAAGTCTGAAAACTTGTTTTCTCCAGAAAATCTTTATTTCAAATCCGAATCCAGGAAAGTAAAGTTCAAAACCTCATGCAATCAAGTGCTCATCAACATGGAACTATTAGTTTTGGAAAATATCAAGTTTTAAGAGATCAAAACCAAGTAAACTCATGGAAGCTACAAACTAAAAAATTAGATCTACTCCAATAAAGGCATCAAAATCGAAAATAACAAGAAGTAAACGTGTAGAGAAACTCATATGGAACAATATAAAGTAAATAAAATGCAAGAAAACTAAATAAATGCAATATAGCAAGTTCTTTCTCCTTGGCAAGATGTACTTGCCTAAATCCACTACTAAACTACTATCACTAGTACCCAAGGCAAGCTCACGGCTGGGGCTAAGGTTCGGCCAAGGAGAGGAGAGGGAGAAGAAAAAATAAAGAAGAAGAAAGAAAGGAAGAAGAATGAAGAGGAGAGAGAAAGGGAAGGTTGTATATATCAAAGGGTGACTAACATTATTCACAATTTTAGAAATTACATGAAAGCAACAAAAAAATTTATAAATTATATGGAAAGCAATATACAGCTATAACACACATATACCAGATAAAATACAATAATACTAAAATAGTGAGACGGGTCCCATAACTCTCACCTCCTTAGAAAAATTTTGTCCTCGGAATTTCAACAAGGCACCGGTTCTATCAAGGAATCTCTAGAGATCAGACAGGTAATAAAATAAGCAAGGCCATACGATTATCAATCATATGATACAAACTACCTAGAACAAGACAAGCATGCACTAGACAGAATCAGGGTATGAGATATACAAATAAATATACCTCACGAGTCAAACAAATACGGGTATCTAGCTCGGATATCATTCTTACGCTCCCAAGTCGACTCGTCCGGTTAGTGATGACCCCAAGCAACTCGGACTAAACGAATTGCCCAGTTCTTGAGAATATTCTCTCTAGTCCAAAATGGATACGTGTCTTTCCTTATTCGAAAGGTCAGTACCAACAACCAATTCTGAATGATCTACGACATTGTTTGAATCCGATATATATCGTCGTAACTGGGATACGTAGAAAATATTATGTATCTCACTAAGCGACGGCGGAAGAGCAAGACGATAGAAAATATCTCCTACTCGCTTGAGAATATCGAACGGACCTATGTGCCGAGGACTAAGCTTTTACCGCACACTGAATCTGATGACTCCTCGGGTAGGCAAATTCTAAAGAAATACATGGTCACTGACAAAAAACTTAAGAGGTCACCGATGTGAATCGGCTTAATGACGCTGACGATATGGGGCTACCTTGATATGCTTCCGGACTTGCTTGACTACTTCAACTGTCTAAGCTATCATTTCGGGACCAAGTAATTGACTCTCACCAATATCATCCCAAGATATAAGGGATCTGCACTTTCGGCCATATAGTGCCTCGAATGGTGCCATCTGGATACTTTCTTAGAAACTGTTGTTGTAGAATAATTCGACTAAGTATAAATGATCCTCCCACGAACTACCAAAGTCAAGGGTACATAAACAAAGCATATCTTCTAGAGTCTGGATGGTACGCTCTGACTGACCATCTATCTGCGGGTGGTAGGTTGTACGAAACTTTAAACGGGTACCTAAGCTCTCCTGAAGACTTTGTCAAAAATGAGAAGTAAATCTAGAATCTCTATCCAAGATTATGCTAAGTGGCACTCCATGTAGTCTGACAATCTGTATCATGTACATCTCAGCTAACTGTTATATGGACTGGCCAATTCTAAAATAAAGAAAGTTTGCAACTTTCGTGAGACGATCCACTATTACCCAAATAGTATCTCTGTCGGCTGGGGATCTTGAAAGACCTAACACTGTCACGCCCCAGTCCCAAAATACGTAGGACTAGGAACACGTAAGCATGTTGTCACGACCTGATTCCGTAGAATCGTTAGGGCATCCCCCGAATCGTGATGCCGTACGGGCCTGGGGTTGCGCCCGCACAAGGCTCTAATGATTTGCATAGCAAGCACATATTCAGAGTACGCAGATAAATTGATTGAAACATGGAAAAGTTCTCTTTATTGATAATGAACATCTATTACAAACTCCTGAACGAGTCAGCTAATATGCCGAACGGCTTACAAAAGTGTTGACTCAAAATGAGATAGCAGTCCTGTATATTACATCCCTTTATAAACTCAAAATGATAAAGACCTCCAGGCTGGAGGACGACTTTGCCACGAAGCTGCATTGTGTATGAAGAGTTGCAAGCTTCTGACTCCAAAATGCTTCAAGAGGCGCGGTGAAGATGCACCAACAGCTGGACTGGATCAGGAAGACGACTTTGGCTCCTCGCTCGGTTCGCCTTGGTGCGGAGAACCTGTTTCAACGAGGGTCAGCATGTCGAAACATACTGGTGAAGGCGAGCTAACCGAACTTTACCAATCAATACGTTATTTAATGAAGTATGCATATTTGGTGGGTTTCTATCTTGCCTTAGTTTATTTACAAGTAAGCAGCATATAAAATTTACTGAAATGAACGTGCCACCGTTCGGTAGATTTTACCTGTCCGTCTGAATGACCTGCACAATACTTACCATGCCTTCCCTGCCACGAAGACACAAGTTAGTATGCAACAGGTTTAAATATACACAGGGATCACTGGCATAATGCCACAAAGGGACGGGTTATAGTCTCGGGACAAGAATGATATGCAACGCAGGTGGCGAGCCCCGCTACATAGCATCCCATCCATGACAAACGACTATACGAACTCTTCCGCCCGGATCGGATCGGCCCCAGTGCCCTGGCAGCCGTCCACGGAAGCCAAAATACCTTGTGCACAAGTTGTTCGTGATCAAGCACATTTAGTTCAAATTATTTCAAACGAATTTAGAACGAATAGGAGCGAGCTCCATAGCCAAACAGTTTTGCATAGTCTTACTGATCAATCTATGCCAAATTAAAATGTGTTCCATATGCATAGCACAATTTAAAGAAGAAACATGTATTCTAACTAAAATTGAAACATATGTTGAACATTCCAAACGATAAGCATGCAGTGTAAGTAATCGTTCCCAAGTTGAATGACAAGCAATACAAACCAAGTCTATTCCCGTTTTATCTTGGTATGTTTTATTATTACTTGGTATCGTTTGATCGGGGCAAAGAAGAGTGCACGATTTTAGGGTGTGAAGCTTGAAAGCAGGGCTAGCTAATCGGGATGGTAGCCACTCACTTAGAAGTTGGAAAGGAGAAGGAAAGAGGTGCTTCACGACTCCGCTCGCAAGCCGCCTACTGCTCGTTCACCTGCACACGAACAGCTCGATTAATACTTCTTTCTCTCTTTCCAATCCCGGAATTGAAGTACAATTCAATGAACGAAAGCAATAAAAACCATCGAAACCGTTCAAGGAAAATAAGCAAATCTCAAAACCAACTCAAAGCACGAAAGCAACAAGCGACATCAAAAACCGAGGTAATAAAAGATAACAGCGGAGAGGTCCCTCCTGACTCTGCCGCTAAGTCGATCCCGGGGGCACGGTCCACTGAATATGGGAATCGATTCCGAAGAAACAAATCCATAACGAGGAAGAGTTCTTAATTCAATCTATCCCGATCGAACGATACCGCCTTGTATTTCTTAGCCGCGCTCCTCGAATAGGAGGAACGGGGCGCTACATCCTACCCAACCAATTGGAAGTTTCGTCCCAAAACTTAGGAATAGAACCAACCGTTAGGGATTATTTTGTTGCTGGCGGCGATCCGGGAGCGAACAATTTTGAATCAAGTGTCCGTTGCCGCCACAGTTGTAACAAGACCCATTCTTCAAGTAACAATTAACGATGGTGTGCCCCGGCCTGTGGCAGTGCTCACAACGCACTCCTGCATTTGTCTTATTCTGACCACCGTTGTTTTGTCGCTTTGCAGCATTGTTTTCTCTCTCGTTGCCTTGGCATTTGTGATTGTAGGTATGCACAGCGCCGGTGGAAACGTGAGGATACTGCGGTTCAAGGGATAGGGCATGATTCATGACTTCACGCATTGTCCCGTACTGATTATTGACCACGTACGCATGGATGGCAGGGCGCAAACCACCTTCAAACCTTCTAGCTTGACTCGCTGCATCAGGTAAATAGGCCCTAGCGAATTTGGAGAGTCGGTTGAATTCGGCAAAATATTGCTTAACTGTCATACTGCCCTGTCGCAGCTGCACGAACTCGTTTTTTATTTGACGTTGTACTGGAGGGGGTATAAACTCATCTTCAAATGCGGCACAAAAAGTTGTCCACGAGATCGCCTCCTCTCCGTGATCAAATTGGAGAGATCGTCGATGCACGTTCCACCAATCGTGCGCGTTGAGGCGGAGCTGAAGTTGCGCGCAGGCGACGCGCTTCTCTTCGGGGACCTCTAGCAGAGCGAAGTGATCTTCAAGTTCGGCTAGCCAATCTAAAGCTACCACTGGGTCCTCAGTCCCGTTGAATGGGGTGTTGTAGACTTTCTTGAAGTATCCCAAGTTGAAGGCAGTCACATCCCTTGGCCTTGGGATTTGCGGCATCTCTACTTCAAGCATGGGCTGTTCCACCGGAGTCGTTATTGTTGCGGTGGAATGGTTGGCAGCCAAAGTCTGAACAATCTGTTACAGGGTATCTACCTGCTTCTGTTGGACTGAGAATCGGATCCCTAAATTGCTTTCGAACTTGGCTTGGCGAGCATCATCTCTTTGTCGTTGCGATTCTAACATTTGCATCACCCGCTCTAGCGGGTCGACTTGAGATATGCCTCGCTGGCTCCGAGAGCTTCCCGAAGTGCCCGAACTGCTTTCTTGTGTTTCGTTCGGAGCTTGCGCTGCAGATTGTGCTGGTACCATTCCTTCAAAAGAAGGTAAATTATATTAGAATCATAATGTATTATGGACTTATTGTATGAACGTATCTCATTTTGGCCTAGCGAGTTCAAAAGTTCGTACAGGAATTTGATCGTTAAAGAAACTTTTCCAGTGCGAGAGTCTAAGGAACTTGAATCTGTGCTCTGATATCATTATGTCATAACCCAATTCCGTAGAATCGTTAGGGCGTCCCCCAAATCGTGATGCCGTACGGGCCTGGGGTTGCGTCCGCACAAGGCTCTAATGATTTGCATAGCAAGCACATATTCAGAGTAAGCAGATAAATTAATTGAAATATGGAAAAGTTCTCTTTATTGATAATGAACATCTATTACAAACTCCTGAACGAGTCAGCTAATATGCCGAACGGCTTACAAAAGTGTTGACTCAAAATGAGATAGCAGTCCTGTACATTACATCCCTTTATAAACTCAAAATGATAAAGACCTCCAGGCTGGAGGACGGCTTTGCCACGAAGCTGCATTGTGTATGAAGAGTTGCAAGCTTCTGACTCCAAAATGCTTCAAGGGGCGCGGTGAAGATGCGCCAATAGCTGGACTGGATCGGGAAGACGACTTCGGCTCCTCGCTCGGTTCGCCTTGGTGCGGAGAACCTGTTTGAACGAGGGTCAGTATGTCGAAACATATTGGTGAAGGCGAGCTAACCGAACTTTACCAATCAACATGTTGTTTAATGAAGCATGCATATTTGATGGGTTTCTATCTTGCCTTAGTTCATTTACAAGTAAGCAGTATATAGAATTTACTGAAATGAATGTGCCACCATTCGGTGGATTTTACCTGTCCGTCTGAATGACCTGCACAATACTTACCATGCCTTTCCTGCCACGAAGACACAAGTTAGTATGCAACAAGTTTAAATATACACATGGATCACTAGCATGATGCCACAAAGGGACGGGTTATAGTCTCGAGACAAGAATGATATGCAACGCAGGTGGCGATCCCCGCTACATAGCATCCCATCCATGACAAACGACTATACGAACTCTTCCGCCCGGATCGGATCGGCCCCAGTGCCCTGGCGGCCGTCCGCGAAAGCTAAAATACCTTGTGCACAAGTTGTCCGTGATCAAGCACATTTAGTTCAAATTATTTCAAACGAATTTTGAACGAATAAGAGCGAGCTCCATTGCCAAACAGTTTTGCATAGTCTTACTGATCAATCTATGCCAAATTAAAATGTGTTCCATATGCATAGCACAATTTAAAGAAGAAACATGTATTCTAACTAAAATTGAAACATATGTTGAATATTCTAAACGAATAAGCATGCAGTGTAAGTAATCGTTCCCAAGTTGAATGACAAGCAATACAAACCAAGTCTATTCCCGTTTTATCTTGGTATGTTTTATTATTACTTGGTATCTTTTGATCGGGGCAAAGAAGAGTGCACAATTTTAGGGTGTGAAGCTTGGAAGTAGGGCTAGCTAATCGGGATGGTAGCCACTCACTTAGAAGTTAGAAAGGAGAAGGAAAGAGGCGCTTCACGACTCCGCTCGCAAGCCGCCTACTGCTCGTTCACCTGCACACGAACAACTCGATTAATACATCTTCCTCTCTTTCCAATCCCGGAATTGAAGTGCAGTTCAATGAACGAAAATAATGAAAACCATCAAAATCGTTCAAGGAAAACAAGCAAATCCCAAAATCAACTCAAAGCACGAAAGCAACAAGCGACATCGAAAACCGAGCCAATAAAAGATAGCAGCGGAGAGGTCCCTCCTGACTCTGCCGCTAAGTCGATCCCGGGGGCACCGTCCACTGAATATGGGAATCGATTTCGAAGAAACAAATCCATAACGAGGACGAGTTCTTAATTCAATCTATCCCGATCGAACGATACCGTCTTGTGTTTCTTAGCCGCGCTCCTCGAATAGGAGGAACGGGGCGCTACACATGCCAGCCGTATGGATATGGCAACTTCAATATATGGAAACCAAAATCCACACGTACGCTGTAATATGAATATTAATCCACAAGTGGTATAAACATATATCACAAGTCATAGGGTATAATCTAAATCTCATCCACGAAAATTAATATAAATGAATAACCAGCATCTATATAACTAGATCTCAACATAAGTATCTAAGGATGATAGTTGGATGGAAACAAATCCACTACCAACTCGAATGGAAAAGTATAACACAAAAAATATAATATAGGAATACCAACTAACAATCACGGGCTCGAAGAGAAGACATCCTCGAAACTTATATAACCATCCAGATATGCGCTCCTGCAAATACTCAAGAACAGATACACCTGGCAGAGGACCAGGTCCTCAGAGGGATGTAACAAGATACAGAAAAGTGAGCCAACTTGAATACAGTAAACATGCATATAATTTGAAAATAAATAAGTACGCTATACAAGACAATCTATATGAATGCAAATGAGGACAACTTTTTGACGTATGGGCAATGGTAGGCTACTCGATCTAATCCTCACAACTCATGCACTCGTCAGTGGACATCATCAGCCGACATACCTCTGGGGTAGCGACCCTCGGACTCCATCAATCGACATACCTCGGGGGTAGCGACCATCGGACACGACCACCATAGTGTGTGCTAGTGACTACGGTGTTACCAGAGTGGTTAAAAGCCCATACGCCTAATGATTGTCCTCTATGATACTAAGTGTCAAGTGTGTGTGTCAACATATCTAATATATAGTAATGACTGAAAGAACTACACATGCAATGAATAAACAGAAATGCAATAAATATACAGAATATACTAAGCATGCAAAATACTATAAACAATTTGGCAAGGTATCTTGTCTGGTCTGAAAAGGATGAAGTCCCAACTCAAGGCGTCGTCCGATCTATCCGTCACATAAATTAAACAAGTTAGGTTACAAAAATGGATGAATAGTTTTTGCTATTTTAATCTATTTTAACTCTGAATAAAATAACCTAAATTAGTATTTTAATCTTATTATAATCTGATTTTATTGTTAAGCTCTAATTTTGGTCCAAAGAAAGTCAACTTTAAGGATTTGTGATCCGTGGCACGCAAATCGAGGCAATTCGTTGACCAAAAAGTCAACCGATTCAAATCCTGGATTTGTGTATGGAATCCTATATATTTCAATGCTACATGAACACTGGAATTCACAATTTTATAAAATCATAAGTCGGTAAAGAGTTATGGCCACAAGGGCGCACATATGACAGTTTTTAGTGGTTTCCTATTTACGTCTACGTTGCACAAATTTTACAGTAGAATAAACTTATATTTTAAATTCTAGAAAAATACTTTTCTGGAAGTTCATCATGTCAGCTTTCCAAAATTTTAAACGGTTCATAATTCTGAGTTCGGGATCTCCCGAAATCTCGAAAATACCAAAATGCGTCTGATTTCGAACAGCTGGCACTTTTAGAATTTTTTGGAAAAATAGGTTCTGAAATTATTAAAATAATTTATATATTCAGAAAACTAACTTTGATATAGTTCTGACAAAAAAAACTGGAGCGCGTTTGGAGTCCGGAGCTAGGAGATATCGTATTTTTAATTCGTCATAACTAGTAGAAAATGAGGCTGAATTTATGACAAATTTTGACTATTTTTGGACGAAAAAGAGAGAAATTTGGGGGGAAAAATATGAAGAATGAGATATTTATAATGGTGGACACTACTTAATTAAATACGACTATGATTGGTTAATTTCGATAGGATTATGATGAATTTAAATAAGGATAGGATATGCACGAAGTTGCTTTCCTAGTAGGTTCAGGATTTGAATTAATTTAAAATAGAGTTTGAATTTATCTCAATAATTTGTAATCTTAAATATAATTAAAGATAATACAAATAATTTATAAAATCTTATTAATATCTATTAACACTAAATTAGCATCTATCTAATATTAAGACTATATATATCCAAATAAATCCTAAATAAAAATCTAAATAAATTTCTTAAAATTCTAAATAAATTACAAAAAAATATAATTAAATATTTTAAACTAAAATAAATATTTGGTAGGAACAACATGCAAGTATGGTCGTATAGTAAATCATAGAAGTCCTAAAAATTTATGTTTCTTAAGTTTTAATTACCAAAAATTCTAGAAAAATCTCCAAAAATCTAAAATAACCTAAAATAATTCTAAATAAATATTTATATAAGTAAATATATCAAAAAATTTATTTTCTACTTAACTAAGAGAATACTCTAAAGAAATTTAATATCTATAATAAATATAATAATATAAAATACACAAAAAATATTTATTTTTTGGTGAGGGGGTTTACAAACACGAAATCCATGGTGATATACTCCCACTTCCACTCTGAAATTGGTAAAGGTTGAAGAAGTCCTGCGGGTCTCTAATGCTCAACTTTAACTTGTTGACAGACCGAACATCAAGAGACGTACCGAGCTATTTCTGTCTCTATTTCGTTCCACCAGAAATGCTAACGAATATATCTGTACATCTTTGTTCCTCCGGGATAAACTGAATACTGCAAACTATGATCTTCTGCCATAATCTCGCGACAAAGGTCTCTACTTGGTACACAAAGTCGATTCTTAAAATGGAGAGTTTTGTCACTGTGAATGCTTAGTTCTGGTCTATGTCCTGCCTCACATTCTTCTCTGAGATGCTGAAGATTGCCATCTATTGGTTGGGCTACCTTGATTTTTTCTACTATAGTGGACTGAACTTACAGACCAGCTATCTATACTGTGTTGTCAGATAATACTACTTTTATGCCCATCTCCTGAAGATCTTCTAATATTCTTTGTTGCGTTATTAAAAAATAGGCTCATGCTCTCCCGCTCAAGGCATCTGCTACGATATTGGCCTTCCCAGGGTGATACTGAAGGTCAAGTTCATAGTTCGTCATCAACTCTAGTCATCTTCTCTACCTCATGTTGAGATCCTTCTAAGTAAAGACATACTTCAAACTCTTGTGATTGGTATAAATCTCTACCTGATCTCCATAGAGGTAATATCTCCAAAGTTTGAGTGCAAAGACAACTGCTGCTAACTCCAAGTCGTACGTCGGATAATTTTTTGCATGGTCTCGAAGCTGCCAAGATGCATAAGTTATAACCTTGCCATGCTGCATAAGAACACATCCCAATCCTCTGCCGGACGTATCACAATATACGGAAAAACTACCTGACCCATCTGGAAGAGTAAAGATAGGTGTCGTGATCAACTTCTGTTTGAGCTTCTCGAAAGAGGCTTGACATTCATCTGTCCAATCAAAGCGCACATCTTTTTGAGTCAACTGGGTCAAGGGTGCAAATTTTTTAGCAAAGTCTGACACAAAGCGCCGATAATACCCTGCTAATCCCAGAAAACTATGAACTTCGGCAACTGTTCGGGGAACTGGCCGCGTCTCAACAGCTTTTATCTTCTGGGGATCCACTTCCACTCCTCCTTTAACAATAATATGCCCTAAGTATGAAATGCGATCAAGCCAAAACTTGCACTTACTGAACTTGTCATATAACTTGTGCTCTCTGAGAGTTTAAAGAACTGTGCGAAGATGTTGCTCGTGCTCTGCTTTACTTTAATTGTACACCAAGATGTCGTCAATAAACACTATCACGAACTTGTCCATGTATGGAATGAAAATATGATTCATGAGATCCATAAACACTGCTGGTGCATTGGTTGCTCCAAAGAGCATTACTAAAAACTTTTAATGTCCATATCTCGATCTGAACGTCGTCTTGGGTATATCCTGCTCCCTGACCCTGATCTTGTGATATCTCGACTGCAAATCAATCTTCAAAAACATCGATGCTCCACTAAGCTAATTGAATAAGTCATCGATCGTTGGCAAGGAATACTTGTTCTTGATGGTTACTACATTGAGGGTACGATAATCCACACATAATTGTGACATTCTATCCTTCTTTTTTATAAGTATCATTGGGGCTCCCTAAGGTGATCCACTAGCATGAATGAATCCCTTGGTTCTCTATTCTTCTATCATCCGGTACAAGACTTCTAACTCTGAAGGCGCCATCAGGTAGACTCTCTCTGACACTGGTGTTATTCCTAGATGTAGATCAATAGTAAACTCGATATTCCTTTTAGGTGGCATGTCTGAAAGTTCTTCTGGGAATACATCTAGGAATTCATTAACAACCCTGGAGAATTGTACTTCCTCTGTTACTGCCATTCTCATGATCGCTATTGAAGACTCTGTCTCGCCTCTAGAAAATGAGAAGTCATTCTCACCAGGGATATAAAAGATAACCTTGCTATTATGAAAATCTATCGTCGCTTGCCGGGCACTCAACCAATCCATGCCTAAAATGACGTCATAATCTCCCTTAGAAAATTCTATCAATCTAGCGGGAAACTCTCGTCCACACACTACGACTCGACACGAGGCATAAACTCTATCGACTCCTATGATACCATAACCAATAAGTATATTAAGTCTTACTGATAATGATTCGGGTTCTAATCCAACTCGTGTTGCAAATTATACAGACATAAAAGAATGTGATGCACCAAAATCAAACAATACTGAAATTGAATGATAGTTGACGAGGATGGTACCTTCCACCACTTTACCTCAAGCTAACTGCTCTTCCATAGTGAGTGCTATCGTCTGACCTCGTCCTCTCAATGTGTAAACACCCTGATTTTTAAAATTTAATTTAAATTTTTTAATAATTATTATTGTAGATTTTTTTATTATTTTTAGTTAATTTTAATAAATGTTCGTTCATGGATTTATATTTTTATGAATTAAATTAATTATTAAAATAGTACATAAATTATATTTTTTGGTGTATAATTAATAATAGAATATTGTGTAATTTTTTTGGATTTTTATGGCCATATATGTATTATTTTAATAAACCAATCCAAACTAACCTAAACCAATCCAAACTAAACCCAACCAACCCAAACCTAACTAACCGAACCCGGATCCTAACCCGTACCCACTAACCCGTAACCCACCAACCCCCTATCTACTGTAACAGAAATGAACCCCCTTCATTTCCTCTCCCGAAACCTCCCCGACCCCCTTCCTTCGTCTCCCCGTAACTCCCTCCCTGACACCTTATATAATTCCTAGCCTAGCCGACCACCACCACCATCAACTCCTCTTCCAATTCTAACAAGTTCTGACCGCCGACGATCGATGGACAGTCGTTGTCGTACGCTACAAGAAGGCTCCTCACAGCCGCCCAAAATCCCGAGCAGTAGCGAGCATTGAGATACCCATCTTCTAGCCCCCGTATCTCTCTGCACAGTTAACTAAATATCGACCCGTCGAATCCTATGCGAAGATCACATGACCCTCTTGAATCTTAATTAGTTCGGTGTATCGTGTCCTGTGTCGATCACAATTCGCAATACAAAATAGGAAAAAAATGACCCAATTTATAGTTCAAAAACTGTTCCAACCACCCATATTCATGTCTGATTTTCTTTCAACCTAGTTAATATTTTTAAATTCTACTTGAACAATAATTTAGACAACATAATCGAGTTTTAATCTCTTTAATTAGTTTATTTTAATTCGATGTATGTTGTATTTTATTTGCTGTTGAATTTGATCGAAAACTTTGTTTTTTAAACCCAAAATTTTTCGAAATGGGATGCGTCCTACTAAACGAGATGACTTTATCATGTGCTAATTATACCAAAATATGTGTATCGTCAACGAGGACGTGTGAGATTTTGTGAAAGTTAATTTGGATGTGCGTGCACACCGGAATCAACGCGTTCCGTTAAAAAGTCCCGTATCGACCTGTTCTGACACTCATCATAATTTTTTGTGTGCTTATCATTTTATAATAAAACTTGCACCATCGGATTTGTAGCATTACGCTGGTCATGTGACCCAAGTTTGGTTCGATTCTGAAAACATTGACGAAACACCATTTCGCGGGCTCCATGGTTCTGCTTGACGGACGATTTCGTGACCGGCTCATCGGAATCTAGTTCTGGAAGTTTCGTATTATCATTCTGGACTTGTAGACACTAAGTTTGACAAATTTGGAAAATTTTATCTCTGGCATATTTTTTGGTGCGAAGCATGCCACATGTGGACCCCGCTTTGATCCAAAATTATTAATTCTACCCCTGTGTTCAAATTGTACTTATGGGTAGTCAATCCTAGCTATTTTAAGTATTTTGAGAACAATGTTAATATTTGTTTCAGCATTCGGAGGTGTACCTAGAGATTCCACTGTTATAGGAGGAACTGAGGGAGCTCAGAACCTAGGCAAGTGTACCTTGCCAACTTACAGTAGATCCTGTGATATTATTTGCTTATATTCTTTCTATATACTTATATGCTGTACCTATTCAACCTAGGACCGTGAGACGTTGCTTAGCGTCCGAATAAGATTCGGGTGTCGACGCCGTACGCGGAGTCGTATAACGTCACTAAGAGAGTTGAATCCACGATCCTATATATTTTTACGTGCTTGTTTTACCAAGTACGTCATACCATAGGACACTTGACACTATTCATGTGACAGAATCTTTCCTGAGTTATTCATGGTGATTCTGTATGGACTTACTGGATTCGTGACATAAGACTTGCATATACATAGATATCATTATGACTCGCTGTACTAGCTAGAGGTCATGATCTTGTGTGTTATGGACATGAGACGTTGTGGACATGAGACATAAGATTACATTAGGTGGGGAGAGACACATAGGCTACAGGCTGATTATATACATATATACTTTATTATTGAGGTGCTTTAGTCTCTGTTCTAGAGCTTAGCCCATTACGTGATATTCTTGCTGCTACGGGCTCCCCGACACAAAGCTTGTAGTGGTCTCAGCCTAAGTACTAGTGATGCTCTCATTTGCATTTTACTTAGCTGGTTACATAGCTTGCCCTGAGGATCAATTTTTATATACTATATTTTATTTGGCTTGAGTTATTCTTGTACCTTGCTATGTCCCCTAAGGACCTGGATCAGGATTATGTCCCCAGGTATAGCAGATGAGGAATACCCCGAGATATACGGGACATGAGCTGACGCTGGAGCAGTACTAGTACCAGAAGACGAGGTTATGCCAGAGGATTTCTCCTGAGTATTCTGTTACATACTCAGTTATTTATGCTTCCAGTTATTTCATATCTTGACTCATGGACTTATGTATTGACTTATTCTCTCTTTTTTTATTGGATTGTTCCCCGAGATACTATATATGTTGACTTAATGATGGACTAATCCCCTTATCTACTATCTTGATTACTCTTTCATATTTGGTTATGTTTCTTTCTGTGGATGAGATTAGAATTATTCTGTGATAGATGGTGTAGATTGTATTTATATTTATTACAACTTAAGTGCACTCTAACGGGTCCATTAAATTGGGTTTGCCCATTGGAGTTGTGCTGCTAGCCATTGCCACGTGGCTAGTCCCTTAATATTTTGGGACTGGGACGTGATATAGTTTTTGTGGTGGCCCATGTAGGTCTACGACTATATTACTTGATTTCAACTAAGGAACCGAGCAAGCCTGCGATTAGGATATGATAAGTTATAGGATCTCATCCACTTGTTGATCTGTTCTTGACCTCTATATTGACTTCAAAATAATTTCTTAACTTGCATTATGTCTTGATTCCTCTGTGCGACTCTCATAGTTTACTTTGTACGCAGAGTAATGGATCCACGAACCAGCGACGAGACTCCCGTAGGTACACCACAAGGTGTTGTGGTCACCTACGACGATGGAGTGACACCATTGGGTGGAAATCCATCCACTCAACAAAGCAATCAAGCTGATCAGCACGCCTCGAGGTTTCGGCGAGACGACATTCCACCACCGCCGTAGTTTACTCCACCAATGCCCATTTTTCCACCAGGACAGCCTATGGACGGACTTCAGATGTTCCAAATATTCTACGCAATGATGTAAGCCCAACAACAGGTTCACCAAGAGGCTCAGTGTCACGAGGCAGAGAACTTGAGGAATAGCCTAGTAACCGCACTGGAGCAGGCAAATCCACCAGCTACGGCCATCGACGGGATCTATCACTGATTTTTGCTAGCTGAAGTCACGTATCTTTTCTGGCAAGGAGGAGCCCACTGAAGTTCATGAGTGGCTCACAAACACTCAACACCAATTGGATGTAGCTGAGCTTTCGAGGGAGCGTTGGATGACTACCGTCAGGATGCAGTTGATGGGTAATGCACATTATTGGTGGCTATCTGAGGAGAGAAGGCTCAGACCGGTCCGAGTCACTTTGGAGGAGTTATCTAGACTCTTCCAGGAGATGTATATTCCAGCCATTGCCAGAGTGGAACTTAGGGATAAGTTTAACCGCCTCATTCAAGGCAACATGACGGTAGAAGAGTATAATGCAGAGTTCATCCGTTTGAGTCGCTTTGCCCCTACTCTGATTTTGATAGAAGAGGAGAAGGAGGAGAAGTTCTTCGATGGACTTAGCTTTGAGCTATAAAGATTATCCGGATCTGTTGTACCTACTTCATACACGGACGTCATTGTTGCAGCACGATGCATGAAGCGCGTCACCAGGAGAGAGTCCAGCCTGAAATGACCGTTCATATCAGCACTAGCTAGAGTACTACACGGGGAGCCTACAAAGCGACCCCAGAGGAATTTACTACAGACAGCAGCATCAAGAGTCCCATCCCTTCCTACTTGTCACTACTGTGGTAAGGTAGGCCATATTGAGAGGGAGTGCAGACGCAAATTGGGACTATGCTTGATTTGCGGATCCAACCAACATTCAGCCAAGGATTGTCCTGAGCGTCGAGAGGGAGCACCGATGGTAGACAGACCAGCTTTACCATTACCGAGACCAGTCCAGAAGCCACCTAGGCTAGCTTATCCTGTATTAGGAGTACCACAGACGGGAGTTGGAGGAGTCAGACCACTAGCTCCATGAGGGTATCAGCCGAGGCCACCTTTAGCACCAGAGGCAGCACTATTCTAGCAGGCTCGGCAGCAGAGAGGACCAGCTCAGGGACGAGGACAGGCATTTGTATTAACTATTAAAGAGGAAGCTACTGCAGGAGAGGTTATAGCAGTACTATATTAGTAGCTTTATTACTTGTTGTAGTTTTATTCGATTCAGGAGCATCACATTCATTCATAGCTTCTAGCTTCATATCCACACATAGAGTAGCTACCGCACCCCTTCCGAAGACTGAGAATTCTTACGGGAGGCAAAATTATCCCAGTTAGTAATATTTGTATATCTTGTTTGGTAGTAGTCTGTGGGAGAGAGATGCGAGATCAATTCTTGATCTTTTTTATGCCAGATTATGATGTTGTACTTGGTATGGACTGGATGAGTCAGTACCATGCGACTCTAGATTATCGGCTTGGACGGGTTATATTTAGACCACATGGACATCCGAAATTTGAGTTTCTTCGGGGAGCCAAAGAGCAAGGTGTTCAGCCTACACTTAAGGTACTCTCTGTAGAAGGGGAGGCCGAATACCCAAATGTTGTATCTGAGTTTGTGGATCTATTTTCCAATGATCTTCCAAGCTTACCACCTAATCGAGAAATAGAATTCACAATAGACTTGACTCCAGGAGCGGAGCCTATCACTTCATCATTATACCGGCTAGCACCTAAGGAGTTGGTGGAATTAAAGAAGAAAGTTGATGATTTTCTGGAGAAGTATTTTATTTGGCCAGTATTTCACCATGGGGAGCACCCATACTATTTATGCCAAAGAAGGATGAGACGGTACGCTTGTATATTTAATACAGGGCACTGAACGCTGTAACCATCAAGAACCGATATCCCTTGACATGCATTGACGATCTATTCGATCAGTTGAGTGGTGCTAGTGTATTCTCAAAGATCGATCTTAGATCCGGTTATCATCAGATTAGAGTACGGAAAGAGGATATACCGAAGACAGCCTTCAGGACCAAGTATGGACACTATGAGTTCATGGTTATGCTATTTGGTTTAACCAACACGCCAGCTGTGTTCATGAGTTTGATGAATAAAGTTTTTTATCAGTACTTGGACAAATTCATGGTTGTGTTTATTGATGACATCTTGATATATTCTAAGAGCTACGAAGAGTACGAGGAGCATCTCAAAATTATGCTAGAGACGCTGAGACAGGAGAAGCTGTACGTCAAACTCAGTAAATATGAGTTTTATCTGGATAGGGTGCCTTTACTGGGATATATCATCTCAGGAGAAGGACTTTCAGTTGATCCGGAGAAGGTTGTTGCAATAAAAACTTGGCCCACACCTACATCAGTTGCGAAAGTGAGAAGTTTTCTCGGACTTGCTGGATACTATCGGAGGTTCGTGGAGAACTTCTCAAGGATTACGGAGCCTATGACGCAGCTGACACGTAAGGACCAGGAGTTTATATGGATGAAAGATTTTCATAAGGCCTTTGAGGAGTTGAAGAGACGATTGATGACAGCACCGATCTTGACTCTTCCTTCAGGATCAGAAGGATTCGTTATTTATAGTGATGCATGAGGTAGTGGACTAGGATGTGTTTTGATGCAACATGGCAAAGTTATCGCTTATGCATCAAGATAGCAGAAGGTTCATGAGAAGAACTACCCGACGCACGATCTTGAGCTAGCTGCAGTAATATTTGCATTAAAGATATGGAGGCACTATCTTTACGGAGAGAAGGTGAAATTCTTCACTGATCACAAGAGTCTGAAGTATGTCTATACTCAGAAAGAGCTCAATATGAGGCAAAGATATTGGTTAGAGTTGATGGTTGATTTTGATATATATTTCCAGTACCATCCGGGCAAGGCGAATGTCGTAGCAGACGCACTCAGCAGGAAGCCCACAGCTTATTTCTTGATGATGCAGCCCCAGCTATTAGAGGATCTACAGGAGCTTGGACTAGATGTTATTTTACCAAGGCAGAGTGGGCAGTTGGCGAATCTTAAAGTTAAGTCATCACTAGTGGAGAGGATTAAGGCAGCATTACCCACATATGCTAGGTTCCGAAGACTTAAAGAGAAGACGGAAGCCGACATGCAAACTGGACTTCGAATCCATGAGGACGGGACGTTAAGATGCAAAAAAAGCTTATATGTTCTGAATGGGGAGTTGAGACATGAGTTGATGTCTAAAGAACATAGCTCCATGTACTCTATTCATCCGGGAGGTACGAAGATGTACGGAGATTTGAGGCAGTACTATTGGTGGCATGGGATGAAAAGAGAGATTGCGCGATTTGTGGCAAAATATTTGGTCTATCAGCAAGTTAAGGCCGAGCATCAGAGAGCCGCTGGTATGTTACAGCCGCTTCCCATACCAGAATGGAAGTAGGCACATATCACTATGGATTTCGTTATAGGATTTCCAAGAAGCCCCAGTGGGAATGATACAGTCTGAGTTATTGTGGATCGACTTACCAAATTGGCACATTTTTTACTATTTAGAGTTGGACATTCCACATAGATTCTAGAGGACATGTATATACGACAAATAATAAGGTTACATGGAGTACCGGTTAGTATTGTGTCTGATCATGACTCAAGATTTATATCCCATTTTTTGTGAAGCATGCAGGAGAGTTTTGACACCCGCCTTAAGTTCAGTACTGCTTACCATCTACAGATAGATGGTCAGTAGGAGAGCACGATTCAGATCTTGGAGGATATGTTGAGGTCGTGTATGTTAGACTTCGGAGGGTCTTGGGAAGACCATTTGCACTTGGTAGAATTCTCTTACAATAAAAGCTACCAGGCGAGCATCCAGATGGCACCTTTTGAGGCACTGTACGGCAGAAAGTGTTGGTCACCGATATGTTGGAGTGACGTTGGAGAGCGTCAGATACTCGATCTAGAGTTAGTAATGCAGACATTTGAGAAGGTGAAGCAAATTCAGAGTCATCTTCATACAGCTTAGGACAGACAAAAGTATTGGGCTGACACACACTGCCGACCTTTGGAGTTCAAGAAAGGAGAACATGTATTCTTGAGGATCTCACCTACTCAAGGTTCTATTCGATTCGGGAGCAGAGGCAAGCTGAGACTGAGATACATTGGGTTGTTTGATATTTTGGAGCGTATTGGTGAGGTGGCGTACCCATCTCTAGAGGGAGTGCATGATGTATTCCATGTCTCACAACTGAGGAGGTACATGACTGACCCAAGTCACGTAGTCGATCATTCTGAGATTTTAGTGGGATCTAGCTTGAGTATGAGGAGCAGACAGTTGGGATACTTGACATTAGTGAGAAGATATTATGGGGTCAGACGATTAGATTGGTCCGGGTAGCTTGGAAACATCAATCCCCCGGCGAATCTACTTTGGAGCCAAAGGATATCATACGCCAGCGTTATCCTCACCTATTCGAAGATGCAGGTATGACCTAAGAACTACCTATAGGTTACCATGATTTTTTAAATTTCTTAGTAGTCTAATTCTTAATTATGAGGACGCAATTCTTTTAAGGTGGGTAGATTGTAAACACCCTAATTTTTAGAATATAATTTAAAATTTTCATTAATTATTATTGTAGAATTTTTTTATTATTTTTAGTTAATTTTAATAAATGTTCGTTCATGGATTTATATTTTTGTGTATTAAATTAATTAAAATAGTGCATAAATTATATTTTTTGGTGTATAATTAATAATAGAATATTGTGTAATTTTTCTAAAATTTATTGGGGTCCAAATTTTTTTTTATGGTCGTATATGTATTATTTTAATAAACAAACCCAAACCTACCCAAACCAACCCAAACCTAACTAACCGAACCCGGATCCTAACCCGTACCTACTAACCCTCAACCCACCAACCCCCGATCTACTATAACAGAAATGAACCCCCTTCGTTTCCTCTTCCGAAACCTCCCCGACCCCCTACCTTCGTCTCCCTGTAACTCCCTTCCTGCCACGCTATATAATCCCTAGCCTAGCTGACCACCACCACCATCAACTCCTCTTCCAATCCTGACAAGTCCCTACCGCCGACGACCACCGGACAGTCACCGTCGCACGCCTCAAGAAGCCATCGTACAGCCGCCCAAAATCCCGAGCAGTAGCAAACATCGAGGTTCCCATCTTCTAGCCCCCATATCTCTCTGCACAGTTAACTAAATATCGACCCGTTGAATCCTATGTGAAGATCACATGACCCTCTTGAACCCTGTATAATTAATTCGGTGTATCGTGTCTGTGTCGATCATAATTCGCAACGTAAAACAGGAAAAAAATGACCCAATTTGTAGTTCAGAAACTGTTCCAACCACCCATGTTCATGTCTAATTTTCTTTCAACCTACTTAATATTTTTAATTTTCATTTGAACAATAATTTAGACAATATAACCGAGTTTTAATCTCTTTAATTAGTTTATTTTAATGCGATGTATGTTGTATTTTATTTGTTGTTGAATTTGACCAAAAATATTATTTTCTAAACCCAAAATTTGTCCTATGGTTGTATGTAGAAGCATGAAAAATACGCTGGATAGCTATACGCAGCATGTTGATGTTGGGCAGCATAAACAGAGGACCTCAGAGCCATCAAACGTGCAACAGAGCTTTTTCGCTGAGCACAGTGTAAAATATAGGCTCAAGGACCATCCGCGTAATGCAATATGTCCAGGCTGCTTCAGCGTAAAAAGGGTGCTACATCGCCTTTATGGCGTAAAACTCATCTGCTTTCAATGCAGCATTGAAGTGTACGAGGGACGCTTTGTATTCTTTGAAATGAACCTGTCAGGTCATGCAATGAACCTAACGTCGGGACTCCTGACAAAGAGTACTGCACGGCTACCCAGGCGACGGCTATAATGATGGCGCGGTACTGCAACACAGGCTATCATTTACTGCCATTTTCTTGACGTAAACTGCTTTTACGCATAGAAAGAAATACGCCGCCTAGTTTTACACAGGCAGATGTGAGCTGTTTACGCTCCGCAGAAGACAAACAGCCTGCCACGTCAAAAGTTGCTCTTCGTACAGGGCTCGAGGCACGTCTCTGCATTTAATGCGCAGAGCGGTGACAGGTTCTCAAGACACGTCTCTGTTTTTAATGCGCCAAATACTGACAGATGTCCGAGGCACGTCTCTGCATTTTATGCGCAGAAGAGTGGCAGGCCTTCAAAACACGCATCTGCATTTAATGCGCAGGATAATGGCGGATCTCTGTATTTAATACAGGAGATTTGATTAAATATCACCGAACCGTCATCTAGTGACATTTCCTTTGCGTAAACGGCTCTTATGCATACAAAGGGATACGTTGCCCAGTTTTACACAGGCAGACGTGAGCTCCTTACGCTACGCAGAAGACAAACAGCCTGCCACGTCAGCAGTTACTCTTCGTCCAGGATTCGAGTCGCGTATCTGCATTTAATGCGCAGAATGATGGCAAATCTTTAAGACACGCCTTTGCATTTAATGCGCAGGATGGGGGCAGATCTCCGCATTTAATGTAAGAGATTTGATTATATCTCCAAGAGCTGTAATTCTGGCTAAGACGTCCACATCATCTCGGCTTCTACACCCACTCGGCTTCTACGCCCACTCGGCTTCTACGCCCACTCGGCCTCTATGAACACTCGGCTTCTATGCCCACTCGGCCTCTATGACCACTCGGCTTCTACGCCCACTCGGCTTCTATGCCTACTTGACATCTATGCCTACTTGGCTTCTACGCCATGGTGACAGTTATTGGCTTCTACGCCAACCTCTTCTACACAAAGGATAACTACCTACGTGGCTTCTACGTCGTGATCTTCGTAGCAGATATACGCGTTGTCCCTTAGTTGGACACGCGTCACATGCTCACTCAAAAGGTCATCTATACGCAGGCATTGGTTATTGTAACCGTCGTGTAAAAGGGTGTTGTATTTTCCACTACTCGGTTTTTACACCGACTGAGTGGTCACTGTCACTAAACCTCTATAAATAGAGACCTCTATTGACAGAGGTAAGAGGTCAAAAAAGGGGGTCAAAAGGTCAAAAAATTGAAGGTCGAACGATCGGAAATTGGTCAAGGAATCCAGTATCAAATCCAAGGTCGACAATCGGGAGAGAAAATGGTCGAGAGAGAAAGAGAGAATAATCCAGAGCTCAGGCAAAGAGAAGGGATCGACGACCTTGGCATCGGACATCCACCCTCTTTAGCAACCTTCGAAGCTGCTTTCTGTCTTCTACGGCACTTCTTCATCATCGTGTGGTCCAAGGGCCAAAGTGATCGACTGCAGATCAGACTCCTATAGCAATATTTATCCAGATTAAATAAATTGTACTCGACATCCTTGTATAGGATTAAATTGTACAATCTTGTTTGTAAACACAGAAGAAGGGCAGGGTTTTTGTATAAGACCTCGTTTCCACATATTATCTTTTTGTTTATTTTATCAAACAACAAGATGGTGACTCTACTGGGGACATCTTTCTCTTCTGACGAGGAAGCAATTGTTCAACACGATGCGGTATCCGTGGGATCCGTGAAGAAGACACTGGTCGTCCAATTCGACCAGTCTGCCTACGAAGACATGCTTCGAACAGGGGGTAGCTCTCACTCTCTCTCAGTCCAAGACAATAGGAAGCTGCGTAAGGTCTGGATGCCCAAGACATCCTCTACCATTCCAGTGGACTCTCTGACCTCTCTGATTTCTCCGACCAACGAGGTTGTAGCATTGCTCCTTCCGTGCCTTGCACGTAAAATTCAGTCGTCTGTCTCTAACAGGCCAGACAAAACTTCTGGCAATGCCTCAACGCTAGTCCAGAAGTATACTCCGCGCTCTGTGCGTAAAATTCAGTCTCCCGTCCCTGGCGGAAAAGACGAAACTTTGGACAATGCCTCAGCGCTAGTCCAGAAGTCTATACCGCGCTCTGCGCATAGAAATCAGTCTCCCGTCCCTAGCGGAACAGACAAAATTTCTGATAATGCCTTAGCGCCAAATCCGAAGTTCTAAACGTGCTTCGCGCATAAAAATGCATCTACATTCCATGGAAAAGCAGATGATCCCTGCAATCTACACAAGGGAAAGCAAGTGGCGGACTACTCAACTTCTCGGCCTTTACGCCAGCAAAGGAACAATCTGCCCACCCTTCGAATTACGCGAGAGGCTGACGGCCGACAGAGGACATCCTCAGCTTTACGCCAACCAGAACAGAGCTCCAAATTACGCCAGGAGAAGCCCCTCAGCGTAAAGAAGGCTCAATTTGTGGAAAGACACCCTCCTCGGGGATTATTCGCTACTCAGATGGCCAACCTGTTGTATACAGGTGGCACAGGGAAAACTAGGGTTTCCAACATCCGCATGCCCACAGATGTGAACAGAAGGAACAAGCCATCTTCTTCTTCTGTAAATCCCCCTGACCTGCGTGACAATCTGATCCAGAAACACGAAGACAAGGGTCATAAACATGCTTCAGTTCCCCTAACAGTCAAACGCGGGGAGATCTTGTAGGAAGATGCATCAACATATAATATCATAATGACAGGTGGACCACGTGAAGATTCTATCTTTATTATTCCTCCAACTCGCGACGACCAGCATCCAATAGTCTTCGTCGCATGCGGAGCAGCCCGATCATGCAGGAAAAATTTTGCGAGTCTGAAACTGGCAGAATACAAATCCACAGATATAGCCCACAAGCGTTAAAAATTATACAAAGCATGGGTTATGATTTAAAGCTGAAACAAGGCCTCAACTATGGAAAGGGCAGACGAACACAGTTGCATGGTAATTCTTACCGTCAACAAGATCGTTTTGGATTGGGATATACTGCACCTCTTGCGAAACCCAAATCTTCAAAGTCTAATCCTGTACAACCAGAGGCAGGTCCTGCTAAATTAGCTTCTGTGGACAAATGCCATAACATGTCTGGGGGTAGCCTACCTCGACAAAACAGGGCGGCATCCAAAGTTAGGGGTAGAATTCCCTCAAGACCCGAAGATGATGCAACGACGACGATCTTCCCGGAAGACCGTAAAACTCAGGCATCAGGATCCCGAAGACCAAAAGGGACTTACTCCTTCAATGAAGATGACATCATTGAAATCTTCAATATGTTGATGGAGGAACGCAAGCTTCAGCTTCCCAACATCAGACATCCTGAGAAAGCTGGCAAAGTTGATCACCCAGATTATTGTCTCTTTCATCGGTACATTCATCATCCTACCAAGGCGTGCTATGTACTGAAAAGGAGAATCCAGGAGTTGATTGACGCCAAAATCATCACTTTGCATCTGTAAACAAAACGATGATCATTGCAAATCGGTCTTTCTAAACATGACAATTTGCTCCCTTCAAGAATGTACCTGAGGAAGAGTCCTTGAAGTTTCCCCAATAGATTCTTCAGGACCGTCCTCACTCGAGAAAATCACTCCACAGTGAATTATTCAGACATAAGTTTATATTACCTCTGAACAAACTCTCCGAGTTCCTGGCTATCGATTATCATGTCCACATTACCTCTGATATCGGTTGTCATCTCAACTTAACACCCGTACTTAACCCTAAGTACCCCAGTGGTGTTAGGTCCACAAAAAACTGCTACGTCCATATTACCTCTGGCAGGGCTTGTCCCAAACCTATTATTTGTACTCTCATGCGCAACGAATAATAGGCCTACCAAAAAACTCGTGGCATGTCCTCAATGCCGCAGTGTGATGGAGGTGGTCCCGAATATCACTTTCACTCAAGATGACATGCTGTTAAAACATAACAGACATGACAGACCCCTCTATTACACCGGGTACGTCGGTTTCATAGAGGTCGACCGGATTCACATAGATCCGGGATCATCAATCAGCATCATTCCTCATAGTCTGCTCAGACCGCTGAGGATTTCTACCAGCGAATTAGCTTACACCACCACTACAATCGTGGGTTTCAACGCCAGAAAAAGCAAGCCGTTGGAAAAGATTCGTCTGAGGATCCAGATTGGCAACCTTAGATCAGTGGCCACATGTTATGTCATTAATTCAGAGGTGTCCTACAATATTCTGCTGGGCAGACCTTGGATCCACGACCACAATATCGTTCCTTCAACTCTACATCAATGCTTTAAATACGTAGACGCCCAAGGAATAGTAGAGTTTGCTGACCTGAACCCATTTAGAGGAGTAGAATCCTACTACTTCGATGCCGTGTTATACTCTCAAGACTACACGGAAGAGGTGTCAGCCGAAGCAGAGAAGGAATCCCACCGGGAGCCAGAAGAACCCTATGCCGAACAACCGCTGTCAATCAAGGTGAAAGGACAGACTACTCGTCCAAAAGCCATAGAGCCTATGGCGATCCACCTAAACAAAACCAGGTCAGGAAAAGGGGTGATCCTCTAGTGATCACTTTGAACCAGAAGCCTCCATCCTTGGTCATCAACCTTCGGCGCAGCAAACAGCCAATTGATATAAATGCAACCGGGAACGAAGTTTCAGATGAGAATAAACATCCTCTTTTCTAGTATATTGACACTCAAAGTCCGAATCAGGAATCCTTTCCCCATGACAATATAGAACCTATAGCACAAAAGTTCTTGGGAGCTATAGATTCCTATCATCCGTATATGTGGGAAGTAGCGTCATCATCCAATGTCACCACGACATATGGACCACATGAGGATTATATCTTCAATGTCCCGCCTACTTGCAGTAGTCAACATTCAATAGTCTTCGGCCGCATGCGCAATAGACCGACTGTACAAGAGGATTCTCTCGACGACAATGTTGGTAAAATGCAGGTTCACAGATACAGCCCGCAAGCTCTAAAGATCATGCAAAGTATGGGTTATGACTTAAAGCTGAAACCAGGTCTCAACTACGGGAAAGGCAGACGAATGTCACTGCACGGAGATTCCTACTATCAACGAACCAATTTTGGGTTAGGGTATACCACCTCCCTTGCAGCTCCTGAGTCAAACGAGGATATCTTTTCCTCTTCTCAAAATGGCTCAGCGCCCTCCGACTCATCTCATGCTCTCGAACAAACATTATCAGTAAATATGGTAGTGACAGATTCCTTCGAAGCAGATGAACAAGAATCTGAACTGTTTGAGAATGACGCTTGGGCTCAGCAAATGGATACACAATGGGAGTTCTACTTCGAGCAGAGAGAACCTCCCACTGAAGATAAAGTTATCCAGATTGACGTTGGGGATGAACTTTTGCCAAAGCCGATATTTATCAGTAACAATCTTTCCGAAGCAGAAAGGGAAGAAGTTATCCAGCTAATAAAAGAATATATCGACGTCTTTGCGTAGAATTATGAGGACATGCCATGCCTTGATCCAAAGGTCGCTACTCATAAGCTCAATATATTGCCCGATTCGAAGCCTGTGAAGCAGCACCAACGCCGGTTCTGCCCGGATATGATGGACGCCATTGAAGCTGAAGTCAAGAAGTTGATAGCCTACGGATTCATACGAGAAGAATAACATCCCGACGGGGTCGCCAATGTTGTCCCGGTCATGAAGAAAAATGGGAAAGTACGTGTCTGCATCGATTACTGAGATCTGAATGCAGCCTTCCCCAAGGACGAGTTTTCTCTTCCCATCACAGACGTCATGATTGATAATACATGCGGTTTTGAATGTATGTCTTTCATGGACGGATTTTTAGGATACAATCAAATCAAGATGCATCCTGAGGACGAGAAGCATACTGCCTTCCGGACACCATTGGGGGTATATTGCTATACGGTCATGCCCTTCGGATTAAAGAATGCCGGGGCTACGTACCAATGGGCTATGAGTAAAATATTCCATGAGCATTTACGCAAGACAGTGGAGTGTTACGTGGACGATGTAGCTGTCAAAAGCTGCCTCAAGGATAATCACATCCAAGACTTGAAGATAGTATTTGAATTGATGCGCCAACATCAACTCAAAATGAATCCTACAAAGTTCTTTCTGGGGGTATCTAGTGGCAAATTCCTGGGATTTGTCATTACCGCCAAAGGCATTCAAGTGGACCCTGATAAAGTCAAGGCCATCTTAGAAATGCGATCGCCCCGTAATCTGAGAGAACTCAGGGGATTTCAAGGTCGTCTGGCTTATATCCGAAGATTCATATCCAACCTCTCTGGGAGATGTCAGTCCTTTTCTCGTCTCATGAAGAAAGGTGTATCCTTCGTATGGGATGAAGCCTGTCAGCAAGCGTTCGGTGATATCAAACGCTACCTCACTAGTCCGCCAATTCTGGTGCCTCCCGTCATAGGAAGACCATTCGTGCTGTACGTTCGAACGATGGATCATTCTCTGGGAGCTCTTCTCGCACAAAAGAAAGATGTAGGCCATAAACAGGCTATCTACTACCTCAGCAGGATGATGGTCGGAGCCGAACACCGGTACAACCCAGTGGAGAAAGAATGCTTGGCTCTGATGTTCGCTATCCAGAAAATACGGCACTATGTCACAGGCCAAACCATTCACATCATCTCCAGGGTCAATCCTCTTCGGGTATTGATGAACAAACCAAGCGTTCTTAATTCCCGACTTACGACTTGGACGATATTATTAATACCATATGACATGGTGTACGTCCCTCAGAAGTCCGTCAAAGGCCAAGCATTGGCTGATTTCCTAGCTGCTCATCCGATCCCGGAGGCCTCCAAACTGTACGAGGACATTCCCGACGAAGTTGCAGAGTATAATTCTGCAATGGAAGGCGATGTATGGCAACTATTCTTCGATGGTGCCTCCAGGACTGGTCCCAGGGGAAACGTGGTTTCGGGAGTAGGAATTGTCCTGGTTACTCCTGATAAACTCATCATCTACCGAGCATATTCTCTTAGCGAGCCATATTCTAACAATGTGGCAGAGTATAACGCTCTACTAATCGGGCTCCAAGTCGCTAAAGAATTGGACGTCGAATCTCTGGAAGCTTTCGGTGACTCTCTGCTAATCGTCAATCAAGTCAGAGGAATATATGAAGTCCAGAATCCAGACCTCATCCCCTATCACCGAGCAACGATCGAGATAGCCATGACATTCAAAGGGTTCTTCCTGGAACATGTGCCCCGATCTCAGAATCTGGAAGCTGATGCCCTAGCCAGTCTAGCTGCAGATTTAGCTATTCCGATAAGAAGGCAGAATTCGGTAATCCTTCTTAGCAGAGATTTATTCTGTGTGAAAAACAACTTTCACATAGAATGCAGCTACGCTGTGAACACAGATCCTCCTAGGAGAGACTGGAGAAGTCCCTTTATAGATTTTGTGGCATACAGAATCTTGTCGGAGGACCCTAAAGAAGCAGTGTCCGTCAAAAGATGATCATTATGCTTCTATTTCGAGGCATCCTTACAGTGTTTATATCGTCGGACCTACGACGGACTGCTATTGAGATGTCTCTCAGATGATGAGGCACAGCGGATCATCCATGAAGCTCACGACGGCGTATGCGGAGTGCATCAACCCGATCCCAAGCTACAGGATCGCATCAGGAGAATGGGCTATTACTGGCCTACTATGATCACAGATGCAATAAAGTATGCAAAATAGTGCAGAGCCTGCCAGGTCCATGCAGACTTTATCCATCAACCTCCTGAATATCTACATCTTACGGTTGCGTCCTGGCCTTTAGAAGTATGGGATATGGATATCATTGGTCCTATTCACCCGTCTTCTTCCAGAGGTCACCAGTTCATACTGGCCATCACGGATTATTTCTCCAAATGGGCAGAGGCGATCCCTCTTGCTGAGATGAAGGCATCTAATGTGATCAGCTTCATCAAGCATCATGTCATTTATCGCTTTGGGATACCCTGAAGGATAATTCATGATAATTGACCTCAGTTCATCAGCCAAGCGTTTCATTGATTTTGCGATAAAAATCGGGTACAAATTATGGCCTATACGGCATATAATCCTGCTGCTAATGGTTTGGCGGAAGCTTTCAACAAAACCATTATCAAGCTCATGAAAAAGTTTATCTCTTCGAACAAGAGGGATTGGAATGAGAAGCTGGGAGAATGTCTCTGGGCATACCGCACAACGGTACGAGCACCGACGGGTTGTACCCCATTCTCATTAGTTTACGGGAGCGAAGCAGTTCTCCCAATTAAAATCCAGATTCCGTCACTCAGGATAGCCCTGGCTAATGAGTTAACTCAAGAAAAGAATGACCTGTTAAGGCTTCAAGAGCTAGAAGGATTAAACGAGAAACGCCTCCAAGCTCAATAGCGCATCGCATTCTACCAAGCAAACATTTCCAGAGCTTTTAATCAAAAAGTAAAGGAAAGAGTGTTCAAAATCGGCGAGCTAGTTTTAGCCGTAAGAAGGCCGATGATTCTTACTCACAGGAGTAAGGGCAAATTCCAGCCCAAATGGGAAGGCCCTTATGTGATCGAGACGACGTTCTCAAACGGCGCTTACAGGTTAGCCAAGCCTAATGGAGACCTGTTAATGGATCCTATCAATGGCAAATTCCTGAAAAGGTACTATGCTTAACCTACTTTGCTCAAGTGGAATATGGCGAAAACCTCATTCTGACAAAACTACTTCCAAAATAAAACTAGTTGGAGCATATTCTATCATGTCCATATAACCTCTGAATAGATATATCCTGCTAAAACTTACCGAGAGTATATCACGTCCATATTACCTCTGATATCACTTTCACCCAAATCTGTCATTTATATTCCAAAATGATGGGTCCACAAAGTCAAATGAAAGCCTCTTTATTATTCCCAAAAAAGAGCGAAAGTACATTGAAAAGCAAAAGCAAAAAAGTACATCATTTAGGGGGAGCGGTTAGGTCGCGAATCTGCTGCGCCAGAGCAACCATTCTATCATCCCGGGAGTTCAAGACGTCGGCGCGAGCCCGTTCCAACCTTGCCGCATCGTTGTCCAAAGCAGCTAGCTCAGATCGAGCCCGCACAACACCTGAGTGGAAAGCACCCACACGCGCCAGATTCTGCTGAACAGTCGCCCGTCGCTCCTTCAGCACATCTCGGGCTGCCGACAAAGAGAGAGCCTTCGCCTCTACTCGAACGAGCTCATCCTTCAATATGCGGGCCTGCGCTGCCACTTCCTCATATTCGGCTTCGTACCGGGTCAACTCGGGAATGACATACTCCAATTGGACACGTTCTTCGTCCATCTCCCGCTGCTGAGCCTCGATGGACTTATTCAGAGATGCCACCTGTTCAGCAAGCTGCACAGTCAGGGAGTCGTACCTAGCTTGAATGAGACCGTTAATGTTGCCTCGAGCTAGCTGCAAGTATTCGTTAATGGGTTGCTCCAAACCATTAACTATCTCCTCCAGCGTGTCAGCTACCCCGGTGTCGTTGAATTCTCGGATCGGCACTATAGAGGCCCGGGAGTACCTCCTCAGTGACGCAAAGCTCAAATTCTTCTCCAACACCATTGATATTAACATTTTTAAGGTGGCATAGAAGATATGAGTGTACTGCTCGGTCAGCAGAGCTAGATCCGAATGGACGCTGGGAGTGGCCGCGATAGTGGCGAGTCCCCCTCCAAGAACAACCGCAGACGATGTTGCCACGGCCGTCACCTCAACAGGAGGTGCGACAAAAGAAGAAGCGCCAACACCAGACGAAGTGACCGGCGTACTCAAAGGAGGCAGTGTCGCAACGACATGCTCGTCCTCCTCTTGGGATATCGGAATCTCTCCGACAGGCTAGCCGGCACCCGAAGATATTTCCTCTTCAAAATCAAGCACCTCTGTGTCGCCGCCAGGACCTGACACAGAGCCAAAGGGCGCATCTACACTGCCCTCCCCGAAGATGTCTTTCCCTGAAAAGAAGACAGAAGGAAGTTAATATTAGCATAATATTAATTTTCCTGAAAGAAGAGGCATAAAAGATGACATTTACCCATGGCCAATGGTGTATATGTCGAGTCCGCGGCCAGTACAGCTAAATCATTTCTTAGTGATGCTAGACAAGCTGTCATACCTGGAGAGAGGGTGCTCTAGTAAACATCGGCAGGTACTCTTCCGAATCTTCGTCGAGATCCCCTCGAGGTTCACCAGGTGGGATCTTGCTGGATGCACCTACAGACACGGCAGGGGTCTCTCCCGATTCTAAGCCGGATAAAGATATCCTCATTCGGCTCGGCCCCGAAGGCGATCTCGTTCCACTACCGGAAGCTGTAGCAGCGACAGCAGCCTCCAGCAGAAATTCTTCGGCACCGCCAGCCGGGACTGTCGAGGGTCCCTCTCTAAAAGGCGAAGAACCTCCAATCAAAGAATCATCCCCGACATGGGGAGATGCAGGCTCACTTCTAGGAGCCTCAATACCAGGAATCCGAAGAGGACGAACAACCGTCTTCTTCTTCCTCTTGCTAGGGGAAGTCTCCTTCAGAGCATGAGCCCTTCGCTTCCCAGAGATTACCAGCGGCCCTGCGGGCAGAGGTACTTCACCCCTCGATACCGCCAACAGAGGCTCATCTGGATTGACGAACTCCTCACCCTCGTCAGAAGAAACCGAGGGGACTTCGACTCTTCCCCCAGACATGGAAGAAGGCACCCTAAAGATTCCATGCATATCAAAATCGCGATGGAAGGTGTTGGTTGCCACATAGAACTGGGCATACGAGTGGAGAATACGCAGCTCCGTGGAGAGTGAAATGACGGGCACGGTAAAAGTTGTCTCAGTGCAACCCATGATAAAATATTGCCATCCTCTGGCTCCATCAATGAGTCCACCCCTGGACCTGAAGATGGTGACGGCATTGCCCACGTACAACTGGTCATACCCGAATTGCCTGACAAACCTACTAGGCAAGTAGGGCTCGAAGAAGCAATGGTCTTCACTCCTGTACAGTAGGTGGGAAGGTCTAATACAGACCAACCAATTAAAAGACTCGGGAGAAAGAACGGACTTCCCGTCGCCTACGTCCTCAAGTCTGATCCCCTGTTGATTGAGATGTACGGGGGGGACAGTGCAGAAAAGCTTTCAGCTGTGACTAAGATTCAGTGTCCGCCGACAGTCTATAATTGTGGTCATATTCCAGGAGGAATTCTGGTAGTTCAACAAGAAACTAGCCCCCGAGCTACTGCCAGAGCCAGGAGACATAACCCTGGGGTTATGAAGAATTAACCATCCTATCAGATACAGGTATGGTAATTCTACCCTGGGAAAGCTATCACGCCGAGTTTTATCGGCGAGCAGCCCGTCGGTCATGGCCCTCAGGCCAGCTTGTATGCGGTACACCATGGCAGGGAGCAAGCCCAGCCTTGCCCCAAACACCAGACGCACTGCAGGCCATAGCGTGTTGCGGTGAATGCGGTCCGCAGATGCGATGCCAGGTACCACCAGTCGGCGCAGCCATATGGAGAGGAAGCCAGCCAATTGAGCTTATTTGGACAGAGGCCTGCGGCAGCGCCTCAAATAACTATAGGCCTTAGTGCCTACGGGATACTTTCCTACCCCTTCGTCGAGGATCCAGTCCGGAGCCCCAGCATCTTCCATGAGATCGTCGACTACCTGAGCGTTAAGTACGCTGAGAGGATTCAAAGGCTGGTCCTTGTCTTCCAATACCTTCTCCGGCTTAGCAGTCCTGGACCGGTGAAAGAAGAGGTAGGACGTCCATTTACTGACATGAGCCAAATCTGAAGGCTCGCCATAAAAAGCGGTGCAAGCGAGGTAGTGGCACATAAGCTCCTGGTACACTTCTACTACCCGAGGGTCTGAATCCCCCAGCTCCCGGTTCATGGGAACATACTCTTCATATGGAGTATCCCCCATCGGCAGTCTCGAGATCTCTGCCATCTCGTGGAGGGCCAATCCTAACTCCCCCAGTGGAGTGGCGAAAGTCCCGGTGAGCGAGATATATCGCTCCATCAATGCCAGAAACAGGTTGGGGTTGAGAGGTAACCCAACACTGGTGGCACTCACAGCTGCAAACAGACCAATGCTCTCCAGCTCGGTCTAAAAATGCTTCAGGGCCCAATCAGCTAAGCGAGCCCATCGAAGATTTGTGGGGGTGATCCACCCGCCTGTCCGAGGGTTCACCTTACGGTATACTCCCCCGCGCCCCATAAAATCATTACAGAAAGTCGGTAATTGGACCGGCAGGATCACTAAACGGTCTTCACTCGGGACACTGCCCGGGTACAGTCCCCCGAACATCGTCACATTGCCGGTAGGGCGGCTGATAAATGACCCCTGGTCAGCTCCTTTCAGATGAAATATCTTCCCCGGCCTGCCGTGAAGATCAGGAGTCAGCATCCACGACATCCTCCTGGGATGTATAGCATGGAAGAATGCCGAGATGGGATAGTCTCTCGGCATCTTGGGCAGATACAAAACCAAGCTTCCGGCAGGGAAGAGCCAGAGTTCTTTCTTGGGCTTCGTCTGGGACTGCTTGTCAATCATGTCCCCGAAGAGGAAAGATGGCTTTATGTATTGGTCCCCATCTATATACGTCAGGGGCTCTCCGTTAATCATGTTCAGCAGCGTTCGCTCGTCCTGAGCTGATATCAAAATTTTCCTTCCTTCAGGATACTGTGGCCCGGAGATAGGAAATGTCACGTGCGACAGATCCTCCAGATAGTTGGAGTACAGCATCCCGGCGGCAGAGCCCATCACATCGGCTAGCGGAGACACATGCAGGTTAACTGCAAGAGTGCAAGAAAAACACATCAGTTCCTATATGCAAAAAAATCAACAGTCTATGCTTTATGCCAAGACTGCAAAAAAACTTGAGTTTTTACGTTGGAATCCCATTCCAAGGCGTAAAATTCAAGACTGGCAGTATACGCAAAGTTTTCGACAGTCTGTGTTTTACGCCAGACTGCCAAAATTTGAGTTATTGCGCCAGAATTTCCATCCCTGCGTAACACTCAAATTATATAGTATACGCCAACTTTCGATAGTCAAAGCATTTACGCCAGACTGCGAAAATATAGAATTTTTGCGCTGACACATTAGAAATATGGGCGTAAAAGATGAAACATCTCTGTGCATCATCTTCCTCGAAGAGGCTATCAGCACAGAAGATGACCTAGCGCGTTCACGTACAAACGTGTGCGAAGGATTTTCAGTTGTTCTTTTTCGTCCCAAAAGCTCTACCTTTAAGGCCGGGTGCACTGCTAGTCGGTGGGATACTTCGTTCAGAATGAAGCTCACCGTGCCCGACGAAAGTCGCCCCCGCTTGAGCAGAAGAACGAGAAGAAGAAGCAACCTTCTTTCCCTTAGAGGAGGAGACTTGTTTCGAGGTCATTACTGGAAACTTTGAAGACTCGGAGAAGAAACGAAGAAGAACTCGAACAGTCAAAAGCTTTCTTTCGCAGAAGACGGATGAAAAGTTTCTCTCAGAAACTTGGGATATATATAGAGTTCGGATGGACTCCTCGAATCCCGAACCAAATCTCACATTTAATATTTGGTTATGATTGGGGACTACGTCAGCCTATTTACTCAGAGAAGGCGGACAGTCAGCGAATTCGAAAAATTTTCGTGCAAATAAGATTCGTGGTTTTTACGCTAAAGAGCTTTCTACGCTCGACGGCTACAGATCTACGGTTCTACGCTCACAGGCTACAAGTCTATGGTTTTTACGTCCGGATGCTTTTATGCTCGGTAGCTTTTACGCTCGAGAGGCTACAAACCTACGACTTCATGCTCAACAGCTACAAATCTATGATCTCGCGCTCGGTGGCTTTTTACGCTCAGAGGCAACAGATCCACGACTTCACGCTCGGAAGATTTTCTTTTCAGCAGCTACAAATCTACAGTTTTTATGCTAAGGAGCTTTCTACGCTCGACGGCTACAGATCTACGGATCTACGCTCACAGGCTATAAGTCTATGGTTTTATGCCCAGATGCTTTTATGCTCGGTAGCTTTTACGCTCGAGAGGCTACAAACCTATGACTTCACGCTCAACAGCTACAAAGCTATGATCTCGCGCTCGCTGGCTTTTTACGCTCAGAGGCAACAAACTTATGATTTCACGCTCTACGACTTTCCGCATATCTGAAAAATGTGTAGGCCAGAGTACGCGTACATCTGAACGATTCTCAAGGCGGTCAATTATAGGAGTTCACACAGAAGATACTCCTTCTTGACCTTAAAATATCCCAAGTACCCAAAGCATACAGAGTTCAACATTGAAAATTACTCTTCTTCATGGGTCAATTCGAAGTTTATCCAGAATCCAGTCTGAATATTTCGTCTACAGTTCAAGATGGCGACTCAGTTTTTGACAGCCATTTCTCGCCCTATTCTAAGGGATTTTCGAGAAATCATTCTTGAAGATGACGGTCTGAACAAAAATTCTGTTTATCAGAAGTGACAGTTCAGAATTCTACGCGGTTCCTCATTCCTAACAGCATGACAGTTCGAACACTCGACTGCTAAGCGGCTTTCTGCGCATCCTTAGTTATGCGTAAAAGACAGGACATGACCTAACACTCTTTCTAAACAGAGTCGGCATAAAGTTATCAAACGTGTCGAAGCTACACATATTCAGACTTCACAACAAAATATGACAAGACGATCATATGCAAAGAAGAAGACGATTTTATTAAAATTAAAATCATAATTACATATGAGAGAAATCCATTCTACAAGGGTTTTTCTTCATTTTTATGATTATATATGAGGAAAATCCCGTCTACAAAGGACTTCCTCATCGTCGTCTGAAGATCGCGCCCAGAATCTATTCTGCCAGGTTCTCGCATGGGCGAAATTCTTCATCCATCTTCTCCAGTAGTCAGTCGGTGACCGCAAACCGACTGACATATGATCAACGGCGGGAGGATACAAAAATGGGCCTAGACCCATCCTCCAATACAGGAAAGCAGGGTAAATCTGCTTTCCTGCGTCCAGCGCCATGACAGATTGAGTTAAGATATTTCACCCAACTCAATCTCGGACAGCAGCTAGTTCGCCTTCCCTCGTCCGCAGGTAACGGGAGAAGATACAGCTTGCAAGCTGTGTGGTCTAATACGACCCTTCCTCTCTCCCGAAGAACCGCCATAAAAAGTTGCTGATTATCCCGAGCAGAGGAGGCTATGATATCCTTCCATGATCCATCGTTGCAGAGGACATTTGCTCGAAGACGCCGTCTTTTTTGGCTCCTTACATGCTGGAAGAACATGGTCTCCTTCTTCCTCAAGTCGACCCGACGAGCTCTGGCCATCATCTCTGTGTGGTGAAGAAAATGTGGGAAGAACAGGTTAAAACCTCAGCCTTTTTATAGGCAAAAAAGATCACACCGATCCCCAATAACTCTGCCATAAAGTCAGCCTTGAAAGAGCGTGCCAGACTTGACCGTTTCAGAGCGTTTCAAATTACGAGGAACGCTTCATGCTTCATTCAAAGCGTTTCAAATTACGAGAAATTTAAAAGCTTTGAAGGGGGTCTTGTAGAAGCATGGAAAATACGCTGGATAGCTATACGCAGCATGTTGATGTTGGGCAGCGTAAACAGAGGACCTCAGAGCCATCAAACGTGCAACATAGCTTTTCCACTGAGCACAGCGTAAAATATAGGCTCAAGTACCATCCGCGTAATGCAGTATGTCCAGGCTGCTTCAGCGTAAAAAGAGTGCTACATCGACTTTATGGCGTAAAACTCATCCGCTTTCAATGCAGCATTGAAGTGTACGAGGGACACTTCATATTCTTCGAAATGAACCTGTCAGATCATGCAATAAACCTAACGTCTGGACTCCTAACAAAGAGTACTGCACGGCTACCCAGGCGACGGCTATAATGATGGCGCGGTACTGCAACACAGGCTGTCATTTACTGTCATTTCCTTGGCGTAAACCGCTTTTACGCATACAAAGGAATACGTCACCTAGTTTTACATAGGCAGATGTGAGCTGTTTATGCTCCGCAGAAGACAAACAGCCTGCCACGTCAAAAACTGCTCTTCGTACAGGGCTCGAGGCACGTCTCTGCATTTAATGCGCAGAGCGGTGACAGGTTCTCAAGACACATCTCTGTTTTTAATGCGCCAAATACTGACAGATGTCCGAGGCACGTCTCTGCATTTTATGCGCAGAAGAGTGGCAGGCCTTCAAAATACGCCTCTGGATTTAATGTGCAGGATAATGGCGGATCTCTGCATTTAATGCAGGAGATTTGATTAAATATTACCGAACCGTCGTCTAGTGACATTCCCTTTGCGTAAACGGCTCTTACGCATACAAAGGAATACGCTGCCCAGTTTTACACAGGCAGACGTGAGCTCCTTACGCTCCGCAGAAGACAAACAGCCTGCCACGTCAGCAGTTACTCTTCGTCCAGGATTCGAGGCTCGTATCTGCATTTAATGTGCAGAATAATGGCAAATCTTCAAGACACGCCTCTTCATTTAATGCGCATGATGGGGGCAGATCTTCGCATTTAATGTAAGAGATTTGATTATATCTCCAAGAGCCATAATTTCGGCTAAGACGTCCACATCATCTCGGCTTCTACACCCACTCGGCTTCTACGCCCACTCGGCTTCTACGCCCACTCGGCCTCTATGACCACTCGGCTTCTACGCCCACTCGGCCTCTATGACCACTCGTCTTCTACGCCCACTCGGCTTCTATGCCTACTTGGCTTCTATGCCTACTTGGCTTCTAAGCCATGTTGACAGTTATTGGCTTCTACGCCAACCTCTTCTACACAAAGGATAACTACCTACGTGGCTTCTACGTCGTGATCTTCGCAGCAGATATACGCATTGTCCCTTAGTTGGACACGCATCACATGCTCACTCAAAAGGTCATATATACGCAGGCATTGGTTATTGTAACCGTCGTGTAAAAGGGTGCTGTACTTTCCACAACTCGGTTTCTACACCGACTGAGTGGTCATTGTCACTAAAACTCTATAAATAGAGACCTATATTGACAGAGGTAAGAGGTCGAAAAAGGGGGTCAAAAGGTCAAAAAATTGAAGGTCAAACGATCGAAAATTGGTCAAGGAATCCAGTATCAGATCCAAGGTCGACAATCGGGAGAGAAAACGGTCGAGAGAGAGAGAGAAGAATCCATAGCTCAGGCAAAGAGAAGGGATCGACGACCTTGGCATCGGGCATCTACCCTCTTTAGCAACCTTCGAAGTTGCTTTCTGTCTTCTACGACACTTCTTCATCATTGTATGGTCCAAGGGCCAAAGTGATCGACTGCAGATCAGAATCGTATAGCAATATTTATCCAGATTAAATAAATTGTACTCGACATCCTCGTATAGGATTAAATTGTACAATCTTGTTTGTAAACACGGAAGAAGGGCGGGGTTTTCATATAAGACCTCGTTTCCACATATTATCTTTTCGTTTATTTTATCAAACAACATTGTATTAGAGGGAGCAGTACTTAGTATGGTGTATTGCACTTGGTGTGCATTTGAATGATAAGAACAACTAGTATAAACAATTTTAGTAGATAAGAGAGCTAGTAGTGGGTGTATGTAGCGCCCCGTTCTCCCAGTGCGGAGAGCGCGGCTAAGAAACACAAGACGGTATCGTTCGATCGGGATAGATTGAATTAAGAACTCGTCCTTGTTATGGATTTGTTTCTTCGGAATCGATTTCCATATTCAGTGGACCGTGTCCCAAGGATCGGCTTAGCGGCAGAGTCAGGAGGGACCTCTCCGCTGCTATCTTTTATTGCCTCAGTTTTCGATGTCGCTTGTTGCTTTCGTGCTTTGAGTTGGTTTTGGGATTTGCTTATTTTTCTTGAACGATTTTGATGGTTATTGTTTTTGTTCATTGACTTGCACTTCTATTCCGAGATTGAAAAGAGAGAAAGAAGTATTAATCGAGCTGTTCGTGTGCAGGTGAACGAGCAGTAGGCGGCTTGCGAGCGGAGTCGTGAAGCGCCTCTTTCCTTCTCCTTTCCAATAATCCAAGTGAGTAGCTACCAACCCAATTAGCTAGCCCTGCTTCCAAGCTTCACGCCCTAAAATCTGCATTCTTCTTCGCCCCGATCAAACGATACCAAGTAATAATAAAAGAAACCAAGATAAAAGAGAATAGACTTGGTTCATTATGCTTGTCAATAAACTTCACGAACGGATACTTAAATTGCATGCTTGTTCGCTTGGAAATAATCATAAACTGTTGCTTGTCTTATGCAAATACATGTTTCATATTCGTGTTGCCTGAAGTGCATGAATGCTTAACAATTATGGATATGTCGTGTTCTCGTGTTGCCTCGAAGGCGTAAACTGATTGTTTAAGATAACGTATTGTTCGATCATGGACAACTTGTGCACAAGGGTAAGTTCTGCGGACGGTCGCTGGGGTACTGGCACCGTTCTGGTCCGGGCGGAACTCGTGTGTAGTCATCGTGTGCTGGAGGGGATAGCTTGCAACGCATCGTGTGCTTGTCGTGTGCTTGTCGTGTTCTCATTGCATGCTATCCCTATCCTTGACTATGTCCGTTATGGCACCACGCCAGTGATCATCGTGTATATTTAAACCTGTTGCATACTAACTTGTGTCTTCGTGGCAGGGAAGGTATGGCAAGTATTGTGCAGGTAATTCAGACGGTCAGGTAAAATCCACCGAACGGTGGCACGTTCATTTCAGTAAATTCTATATGCTGCTTACTTGTAAATGAACTAAGGCAAGATAGAAACCCACAATTATGCTTGCTTCATTAAAACAACGTGTCGATTGGTATAGTTCGGTTAGCTCGCCTTCACCAGTATGTTTCGACATGCTGACCCTCGTTGAAACAGGTTCTCCGCACCAAGGCGAACCGAGCAAGGAGCCAAAGTCGTCTTTTCGATCCAGTCCAGCTGTTGGCGCATCTTCACCGCGCCCCTTTGAAGCATTTTGAAGATAGGAGCCTGCAACTCTTCATACACAAATGCAGCTCCATGGCAAAGCTATCCTCCAGCCTGGAGGTCTATATCTTTTGAAGTTTAGTAAAGGGATATAATGTACAGGACTGCTATCTCATTTTGAGTCAACACTTTTGTAAGCCGTCCGGCATATTAGCTGACTCGTTCAGGAGTTTGTAATAGATGTTCATTATCAATAAAGAGAACTTTTCCATGTTACAAATCTGTGTTTTAATTTATCTGCGTACTCTGAATATGTGCTTGTTATGCAAATTATTAAAGCCTTGTGCGGGTGCAACCCCAGGCGCGTACGGCGGTCACGATTCGGGGGACGCCTCAATTGATTCTACGGAATTGGGTCGTGACATAATGGTATCAGAGCACAAATTCAAGTTCCTTAGACTTTGTGCTGGAAAAGTTCCTTTAACGATCAAATTCCTGTGCGTACTCTTGAACTCGCTAGGCCAAAAATGAGATACGTTCATGCAGTAAGTCCATAATACATTATAATTCTAATGTAATTTACCTTCTTTTGAAGGAATGGTACCAGCGCAATCTGCAGCGCAAGCACCGAACGAAATACAAGAGAGTAGTTTGGGCACTTCGGGAAGCTCTCGGAGCCAACGAGGCATGTCTCAAGTCGACCCGCTTGAGCGGGTGATGCAAATGTTAGAATCGCAACGACAACGAGACGATGCTCGCCAAGCCAAGCTCGAGAGCAATCTAGAGACCCGATTCTTAGTCCAATAGAAGCAGGTAGATACCCTACAACAAATTGTTCAGACTTTGGCTGCCAACCATTCTGCCGCAACAACAACGACTTCGGTGGAACAGCCCGTGCTTGAAGTAGAGACGCCGCAAATCCCAAGGCCGAGGGATGTGACTGCCTTCAACTTGGGTCACTTCAAGAAAGTCTGCAACACCCCATTCAACGGGACTGAGGATCCAGTGGTAGCTCTAGATTGGCTAGCCGAACTTGAAGATCACTTCGTTCTGCTAGAGGTCCCCGAAGAGAAGTGCGTCGCCTGCGCGCAACTTCAGCTCCGCCTCAATGCGCACGATTGGTGGAACGTGCATCGACGATCTCTCCAATTTGATCACGGAGAGGAGGCGATCTCGTGGACGATTTTTCGTGTCACGTTTGAAAAGGAGTTTATACCCCCTCCAGTACAATGTCAAATGGAGAATGATTTCGTGCAGCTGCGGCAGGGCAGCATGACAGTTAAGCAATACTCCGTCGAATTCAACCGACTCTCCAAATTCGCTAGGGCCTATTTACCTGATGCAACGAGTCGAGCAAGAAGGTTTGAAAGTGGACTACGCCCTGCCATCCATGCGCATGTGGTCAATAATCAGTACGGGATAATGCGTGAAGTCATGAATTACGCCCTATCTCTTGAACCACAATATCCTCATGTTGCTGCCGACGCTGTGCATACATCCAGTCATAAACGCCAAAGCAACGAAGGAGGAAATACTGCTACAAAACGCCCGAATAATGCTGGTCAGCAGGACGAGGATTGGAGCAAAACTTGTCACTTCTGTAAAAGAAAAGGGCACATTAAGAAGTATTGCCGCAAAAGACTAGGATTATGCCTCGCTTGTGGCGATCCAGGCCATGCTATTACCTCATGTCCCAAGGATCAGCTTAGCGGCAGAGTCAGGAGGGACCTCTCCGCTGCTATCTTTTATTGCCTCGGTTTTCGATGTCGCTTGTTGCTTTTGTGCTTTGAGTTGGTTTTGGGATTTGCTTGTTTTTCTTGAACGGTTTTGATGGTTTTTATTATTTTCGTTCATTGACTTGCACTTCTATTCCGAGATTGGAAAGAGAGGAAGAAATATTAATCGAGCTGTTCGTGTGCAGGTGAACGAGTAGTAGGCGACTTGCGAGCGGAGTCGTAAAGCGCCTCTTTCCTTCTCCTTTCCAACAATCCAAGTGAGTGGCTATCAACCCGATTAGCTAGCCCTGCTTCCAAGCTTCACGTCCTAAAATCTGCATTCTTCTTCGTCCCGATCAAACGATACCAAGTAATAATAAAAGAAACCAAGATAAAAGAGAATAGACTTGGTTCATTATGCTTGTCAATAAACTTCACGAACGGATACTTAAATTGTATGCTTGTTCGCTTGGAAATAATCATAAACTATTGCTTGTCTTGTGCAAATACATGTTTTATATTCGTGTTGCCTGAAGTGCATGAATGCTTAACAATTATGGATATGTCGTGTGCTCGTGTTGCCTCGAAGGCGTAAACTGATTGTTTAAGATAATGTATTGTTCGATCATGGACAACTTGTGCATAAGGGTAAGTTCTGCGAACGGTCGCTGGGGCACTGGCACCGTTCCGGTCCGGGCGGAACTCGTGTGTAGTCATTGTGTGCTGGAGGGGATAGCTTGCAACACATCGTGTGCTTGTCGTGTGCTTGTCGTGTTCTCGTTGTATGCTATCCCTGTCCTTGACTATGTCCGTTATGGCACCACGCCAGTGATCATCGTGTATATTTAAACCTGTTGCATACTAACTTGTGTGTTTATGGCAGGGAAGGCATGGTAAGTATTGTGCAGGTAATTCAGACGGTCAGGTAAAATCCACCGAATGGTGGCACGTTTATTTCAGTAAATTCTATATGCTGCTTACTTGTAAATGAACTAAGGCAAGATAGAAATCCACAATTATGCTTGCTTCATTAAAACAACTGTTAATTGGTATAGTTCGGTTAGCTCGCCTTCACCAGTATGTTTCGACATGCTGACCCTCGTTGAAACAGGTTCTCCGCACCAAGGCGAACCAAGCGAGGAGCCGAAGTCGTCTTTCCGATCCAGTCCAGCTGTTGGCGCATCTTCACCGCGCCCCTTTGAAGCATTTTAAAGATAGGAGCCTGCAACTCTTCATACACAAATACAGCTTCGTGGCAAAGCTATCCTCCAGCCTGGAGGTCTATATCTTTTGAAGTTTAGTAAAGGGATATAATGTACAGGACTGCTATCTCATTTTGAGTCAACACTTTTGTAAGCCGTTCGGCATATTAGCTGACTCATTCAGGAGTTTGTAATAGATGTTCATTATTAATAAAAAGAACTTTTCCATGTTACAAATCTGTGTTTCAATTTATCTGCGTACTCTGAATATGTGCTTGTTATGCAAAACATTAAAGCCTTGTGCGGGCACAACCCCAGGCCCGCACGGCGGTCATGATTCGGGGGACGCCTCAATTGATTCTACGGAATTGGGTCGTGACAGTGTACTTATAGTAGAAATTATGCTACCTAAAGAGATAGAAGTATCAAACATTGGATGCATCATTTGACCTATGGTTGTGTTAGAGGTTCTTGGTATCAGATTTTGGTATTAATAGATATGTGTGTGTAACGTGGATGTATCCATGGATATCTTATGGATTGGTGATTAGTTGATATGGGTATCAGTGTATAAGGATAGGAATTAGTGAGTGAATGTGCCAGAGTTAAGTATATGTTGGAAGTTGAAGATGTCCAGGTGATGTGTTAGCAGGTTCTGTTCTGTTCCTTTCTTCTGTTCATTTTTCGCCTATTTGATTGATTGATTGATTCCTTAGTATCGTAGCTTATATCAATGATCTTCTTTCTAGAATGTAGTTAGTAGTACACCCGACAGAGACTATAATACAATGACAAAACATACCATAGACCATACATTTTTCTAGATTGCATGTTGTATGACCGTAGGTAGGATTTTCTTGGACCTTGATTGTTGGGGGGTTGACCATAGTAAAGATTAATGAAGAGGTTATGACTGGACAGAGAGAGACAATGTGCCTTAAATTTTGAGGATAAATATTAATTTAAATAAAGAGTTGAGAACTTAATATGGCATAATTGACGATTTGTTAAAATTATTAATTTTTATGAAGATTACAATATGATTGAAATTATCATTAAATTTTGAGGAATTAAGAAGATTATCAGTATATCTATTGACTAGAAGATATAAATTTTAAAAAAAACTTATGATTGAATGTTGTATTTGAAGACTTCGTAACTATTACATTGTTTGAGTATTGTGTGGAAAAAAATCGAGGAATAAGATCACTAATGGATTAGAGTTTGAAATTAAAATTTTGGATGAGATTTTTTAAATTTTCTAAATATACATTGATTGGATTTAAATTAAAGAATTGGATATTAATTTTTTGAGTATTAGATACGAACTTAAAATTTAGGAGGAGATTGTGATAAAAATGGAATATGATTTTAAACTTTAAGATTTTCAGGAATATGATATCTATAGAATTATGAAAGTTTTGTGACATAACAATATGAATTTACTTTATGATTATAGGTTTGATGAATCTAAATTTGATGAAAAATAATATATATAATTAGTAAATACAACTATTGAGAATTTTAAATTTTGAGGACAAAATTTTTTTAAGGAGCGTAGACTTGTCACTACCACATCCTGAAAATAGGGATATTTTTGTCATTTTATATATTATAGGTATTGTGTGTATTTATTTTAAATAATTGCATGATATGTATATATATATATATATATATATATATATATATATATATATATATATATATATATATATATATATATATATAGTGTTCCTTAACGCGTGAGTTAGTAGACTAGACCTAGAAGCCCACTAGATGAAGCCCTGACCAAATTATAGAATCATGGATTTTAATTAGCATTTTTGGGATTTAATTATTGAGGTTATATTTATTATTGTGATTTTTATTTAATTGTTGTGCCTTGTCGTTGCTTCGATATTTGGAGCGTTACCCTAGCTTTTGCCTTCCAACAAATTACACACCCTTGTCCTAGGCATGCCCGTCTTCCATTCTGACATTTGTGTAACTCATAAATATGCCCTCTTGTGCTTCATTTTAGTCGCACAATATTCGTCGCGTACGTTTATTCTTATTTCTAAATAAATCCAACTTTGTATCCTTGTGCGTTCCAATCGAAATTGGAGACACAATCTCGACCCATTTTGTGCAACCCAAATTATGATAATATTTTATTCTGAGTCTTCTGCGTCCATGATACTTGTGTTTCACCTAATTTTTATCCCATGTACTTCTAATTAATTTTAGAACACCATTTATATTTTAAGTAAATTATTTGAAAACCCCTCTTTGTGCAATTTTCCAATTGTTAGGCACTTTTATGCAAAAGTGTATTAAGGTGTCCACCCCATTGGACACAACACATGAAGAAACCTATTTCTCCTTTATATAAATTTTTCTATAATTTTTGGAGTGTGTAACACTCAACATCAACCTCCTCAAACCATAGCCCTCCATTTTTGAATCAATGCAATCTTAGCCCTTCAAATACCTACAAGACAAGCCAAGGCCCAATCCCAAAGAGGATGTTGACTAAGCCCAATTTTTTAGGTCAACCCAACTCCTTTACACATGTATATATATATATAAACCTTCTTACTTTTTTCTTTTCTTTTTCTAAACCTAAGCATCAGCCGACTTCTCCCTTCCCATCTTCTTGTTCTTCTTCCTGCACGTCTCCCCTCCTTCACCCGACCGGAGTCTCGCCGAACGCCGAAGCCGACTTTCCCGCCCTCCTCGCCATGAATGGCTGCACACCACTCGCCTGAACTCGCCGGAACAGAACCCGACCGCCTCGCCGTTTCCTTCCATCCCGTTCGCTATCTCCTTGACCGGATCTATCCCGCTCGCCTGAAGCTCGACCCCCTCCGCCGACCGACTGGACGACCCCGACTACACCTGAACCCGTCGGAGCTCCTCGCCTGCTGACTTTCCCGCTGTTCACCATCTCCCTCTCCTTCTTCCCTGAAACCCGACCGGAGCGCCGTTGTTCTGGACTGAACGCCAGCACCCCCGTCGTGCTCTTCCAACCCCTCGCCGAAGTCAAACTCGCTGCACCACCCGAGCCCGCTGTCCACACCTAAACCGAGCACCCCCTTCCTGCCAACCCGACCGTGCACCTCGACCTTGCCTGAACCAGATCCACTCGACCGAGCAGCCTGCCGATCGCCTGAAACCGACCTCGACCCGCTACTCATCGCTGAACGCTGCCAGACCTCAAGACGACGAACCTGACCTCCTTCCTCGATGACGCGGCCGAGCATCGCCTGAACAGTAGCAGCAGGAGCATCCCACCTCGACGTCGAACACCCTCGTTCCCACGCGCACATGTTCGAATTGTACTTTCATGTTGTGTACGCATATACGTAATATGGCTATTAGAATCTAGCGTATTTCCATGACGTATTCATTAGATGTTGATTGCTAGGCTATGCAAATTAAACCCAACTCGTACGCGTACGCGTATATTATTCAGTTTGGTATATTTATATATATATTTAATATATGTATATTATGCAAATTTGTTATACATATAATTATTGGTTGATATATACATATATATATGGTATATATGTATATTGTAAGCAATTAAATGCTAGTTGGGACTATATATATGTATATATGTACTATGAGACCCTAGTGTTAATTACGGATATTCCGTAATTTCTTTGACCATGGGACCTGAATGACTGTAAGAAGACTGTCTGTAAACCCCTCACCCAAAATAGATATTTTGTGTATATTTTATATTATTATAGGTATTGAATTTCTTTAGAAGTATTTTGTTATTTAATTAGCAAATGAATTTCTTGATATATTTACTTATATAAATATTTATTTAGAATCATTTTTAGGTTATTTTAGATTTTTGAAATTAATTAGGATTTATTTGGATATATATAGTCTTAATATTAGATATATGCTAATTTAGTGTTAATAGATATTAATAAGATTTTATAAATTATTTGTATTATATTTAATTATATTCAAGATTATAAATTATTGAGATAGATTCAAACTCTACTTTAAATTAATTCAAATCATGAACCTACTAGGAATACAACTTAATGTATATCATATCCTTATTTAAATTCATCATAATCCTATCAAAATTAACCAATCCTAGTTGTATTTAATTAAGTAGTCTCAACCATTATAAATACCTCATCCTTCATATTTTTCCCCAAATTCCTCTCTTTTTCGTCCAAAAATAGTCAAAATTCGTCATAAATTCAGCCTCATTTTCTACTAGTTATGACGAATTAAAAAGACGATCTCTCCTAGCTCTGGACTCCAAACGAGGCCTAGTTTTTTTGTTAGAACGATAATGAGGTTAGCTTTCTGATTATATAAATTATTTTTCTAAATTATGAGTATTAAATTCTGGAAAATTCGTAGAGCACAGCATATCCAAAAATTGACGTGTTTCGATGTTTTCGCGATTTCGGGAGAACCAGGAATCAGAATCATGAACCGTTTAAAGTTTCGGAAAGCTAATGTCGAGATAATCGACATATATTTTTCCCAGAATTTAATTTGAAGTATTTACATACTGTTAATTCTGTAGAACTTCTAGGTTAGAATTTAACCATCGGTGCACAATACAAAATTTGTATGTGCCATAATTCCCAAACAAATTTGAATTCGGACGAGCCGTAAATTCAAGCATGTTTTTGACGCTGAAATCTACAGGAAATCATGCATGAAAGTTGAGTTTGTGTCGGTTGACTTTTCGATCAACAGATCGCCTCGATTTGCGTGCCATGAGTCTCGAGTTGATAAAATTCAGTTTCTTTGGACAAAATTTAGGAATTAACATAAAAATCAGAATAATAAGATTAAAATAGGATTTTAGAGTAACTATTCCAGAATTAAATAAATTAAAATAAATTATCTTTTGACGTGATAAATTTGTAATACATAGGATATTGGATTTGTTCTGCGCGACTTCTGGAGCAGGTTATTGGTACATCGCAGCTTCCTTACCAGGCAAGTGTACCTTGCCAAACTCTGCAGTATTGTTACACATTTTTCTTGCTTCATTTTATTGCTGAGCATGCTTAACCTAGGACCGTGTGACGTACTTAGCGTCCGATTATTAGTCGGGTGCCAACACCGTACGCGGTGTTGGGCACGGTCATCTAGAGATGGACATTCGCGACACTATATATTCTCGTACTTGTCTTACCAAGTACGCTTGACTCAGGACACTTGACACTATTCATGAGACAGAATTTTCTCGAGATATTCGTGGGAATTCTGTATAGGATACAGGACTTGGACATTATATTCTTAGATATAGTATGACTTGTTGCATTAGTCTTGATCCTGCGTGTCATGGACATGAGACGTGAGATTTCATTGGGTGGGGAGAGTATTACCATATGAAAGGCTGATTATATTATATATTGACATCTGGATGTGTCTTAGTCTCTGACACAGAGCTATGGCACCAGTTCTGGCCCTTCGAGAAAATACTGCTATGGGTTTCTCCGACACTGATCCTGTAGTAGTCTCAGCCCGAGTATGGAATAATGTTCTCAACTTGCATATCACTTAGCTGGTTATATATTTACCCTATTTGTTTCATTACTGCATTTATTTTGGGTTGTATTTTCTGTACCTTGCTGTCCCCTGAGGACCTGGATCCGGATTATGTCCCCAGATATTGCAGACAAGATCGATCCAGAGGTTTATGGAGCATGAGCATTATCAGGAGCAGACATTGGAGCAGTACCAGATCCAGTAGACGCGTGATCACCGAGGGTATCTTCTGAGTATATACTGTTCCATACTCAGTATTTGTTGTGGTTATCTTTATTCTTGTATCTTGACAGATGTATTCAGACTCATTATCGGGTTATTTCCCCGAGTTTATATTATATTGAGATTGATCTTTCTTTATGATTCTGATATTGTTGTATTCATTTCTGTGGATGAGATTAGTATATCTAGACCCTTATTGTTGTACTACAGCTTAAGTATGCCCTGATGGATCCATTAAATTGGGTTGTCCATCGGTGCGTACTGCTGGCCATTGCCACGTGTCTAGTCCCTCGGTATTTTGGGACTGGGGCGTGACACTGTCTTATGTACACTGACGTACTGGCGAGACCCGTATTATTTTGACTGTCTAATTTTGCACAACAATTACAGATGTGACACCCATGCAATTAGACGCACACTTAACCCTAGTTGACAAGTGTCACCCTAATGTAGCTGCTGAGTTCAGCGTAATTATATTGTGTGTGCTAGTGTAATGGCTGATGCTGTATTGTGTTATATTATATGTATATAGGACCATTGGATTGTTCTGCGAGACTTCGGGAGCAGGACATTCGTATTGCCAGCTAAGGACCCCAGGCGAGTACATTCTCTGATAGTTTCTTGTTTATGATATCCTCTATGTTCATTGTATTTAGTATAGATATCCATATTTCTTGACACGATGGTTACACGGATTGGTATATTCGGATCTCGTCATGAGATGTTATTCCATGTTCATGGTGTATCTTGTGCAAGTCTTATTTCATTATTTTGTCTTGTACATGTACAGACACTGATTCTCGGGAAGAGTCGCTATCTTCTTGGGAAATCCCGTGCCATAGCGTACCATGGTTGGATCTACTATACTAGTCGGGATTGGGGAGTATTTTAGTGTAGATATGTGATCATACCCTTCATGTACAAGTCTTGTTCACATGTTAGTGTTGGTCATACACCGCACGTATGACTAACCAGGCCATTATTCCTGTACAACTTCCCAAGCCGATCACATATTAAAGCTAGTACTCACGCACTTAGTCATTAGTATTCTTGTTCATTGTCATACTGCTCATTCTCGTATTTATTTCCAGTATTTCCTTTATTGTGTATCTCTTGTACATATATACGTATCTTGTATATTTACATCTAATTACTGCTACATAGTTTATATCATTGATTTAGAACTGCTGTTAGAGATGTACTTCGTTCCATCCTGACTGTAAATATTTTTCCAGACTGCGACTTAGAGGACTTATTTTTGGCATACTTGGAGACTTGGATGTTATTGTTGCAGGTTAGATTATTTTATTGATTGGACTTGTGTTGTATTTCATTTATTTTCTTCGATATCTCATCGTGCTTTAGTTTCTGTGGTTGAGTATTCCATATTATATTATGATAACTGTGTCTCCTTGTGGAGTTGGATACTCGTGTGAGATTGTTTAGATAGTGTATTGACCTAGACAGCGTTCTACCGCCGATGCTGCGGCGTAGGCTGGACGTACCCACGTACTCGTACCCCAAATTCTGGGTGCGGGTCGTGACACATTTTTAGTTGTGGCCCATGCAGGTTAGACTTCGCAAGTTGTGCGATCTCGTGGTAGTACGACATCTTAGTTGTACTGCTGCATGCCTGCGATAGGATCTAGGATATAGTACATAGGATGCTAGGATGATAGAGGATACTCAATCATAAATTTCTTGAGAGATTCCTGGGACGACCCTTGAGAATCTCATTATAATTTTTAATTTAAATCTTTTTTCCTTGTTTTCGTCCGTTCTCACTTATTGAATTTGGTTCTTGTTGATCAGTTGTTAAATTAAATTCTTTGTGTCATTGTTGAGTTTGATTTCATATCGAGATAAATTTTATGGACTAATTTACGGCATCATCTGATGACACATGTTGACGAGGACAGTAAGAAATATTAACATTAGAGCTATTGGACTACAAGATGTTGATTTAAATTATGATTTGAAGATTAGAAATAAATTTTAGTTTTTAAGAATTTTTGAGGAGTTGAGATTTTATGTTATTAAATTTGAGGATTCAAATTCAATTCAATAAACATAGTCAAAGCTATAAAGATTTTTGGAAGTGATTAAAAGTTTATTTCAATAATTGAATATTTGACTTTTGAGGAAAGTAAATACATTTTATTTTAAATTGTTCGAGAAGTTAAATTTTAAAGATTTTATTTTAAGAATAAAATTTTATGGTGGGTAAGAAATATATATTTGTATATGAGTAGATGATGTGCATGCGTAAGGATCTATTGGCTTGAGAATGCTTGAGATGTCACTGCAAACTGACTTGGGTGTCCATCTAGAGTTGTATTAGAGGGAGCAGTACTTAGTATGGTGTGTTGCACTTGGTGTGCACTTGAGTGATAAGAACAACTAGTGTCACGCCCCAGTCCCAAAATATCGAGGGACTAGACACGTGGCAATGGCCAGCAGCACATACCGATGGACAAATCCAATTTAATGGATCCATCGGGGCATACTTAAGCTGTATAACAATAATCAGGGTCTACTAATCTCATCCGCAGAAATGAATACAGAAATATCAACAAAAGGAAATAAACATCATCCAGTCACAAATAAATAAAATTGGAGAACAACCCGATATTAAGTCTGTTACAATTGTTCATTTAAACAAGAATAAAAGAGTTTATTTGCCATTTAAAACTGAGCATAGAAGAAGCAGATGTTCAGGAGAAATCATCAGCGACCACCTCATCCTCAGGTTCTGGTACTGCTCCGAGAAGTGCTCCTGTTCCGTACACCTCAGGATAGATATCCTCTGCTAATCCTGGAGACATAATCCAGATTCAGGTCCTTAGGGGACATAGCAAGGTACAAGATAACTCAAGCCAAAATAATGCAGTGCATCAATAAATAAAATAATAGGGTAAATAAATAAACCAGCTAAGTGATATGCAAGTGAGAGTTTTAGTCATACTCGGGCTGAGACTACTATAGGATCGGTGTCGGAGAAACCCATAGCAGTATTTTCTCGAAGGGCTAGTAAGGTACCAAAGCTCTGTATCAGAGTCTAAGGCACAATCCATTAAAGTATTATATATATATTCAGCCTTTTGTATGGTAAATCTCTCCCCACCCAATGTAATCTCACGTCACAGTTCACGATGTACATGTTACGCAAGATCAAAACTAATGCAACAAGTCAGGATAAAATCTAAGCATGTAAAGATGTATATGTCATAAACCTGTATCCTATACAGAATCACCTTGAATATTTCAGGAAGATTCTGTCTCATGATTCGTGTCAGGTGTCCTGGGTATAATGTACTTGATATGGCAAGTACGAGAATATAAATGTCACGATATCCATCTCTAGGTGACGTTACACAACTCCGCGTACGGTGTTGGCACCCGACTATTAATCGGACGCTAAGTAAGTCACACGGTCCTAGGTTAAGCATGTACAACAATTAATTAAGTCAAGGAATATGTAACAAGAACTACAAAGTTTGGCAAGGTACACTTGCCTGGGGTTCTGTATCCAACTGTAGCTCTGACCTCAGTGAAAATTACAGAGACTCCTCCGGTTGCTGAAATAGACATCACCATCAGGTTTAGAAAATATCAAATAGCTAGAAACGCCTGTCCTTGAGTCCAATTTGGACACAGGGGCAAAAATGACATTTTCAGGTCCAAGCGGGGTCCACATGTGGGCCGCTTTGCACCAAAAAATGTGTCAGAACCAAATGTCTCAAAATCTGTCAAACTTAGTGTCAACAAGTCCAGAACGATGATACGAACTCAACAGAACTTCCATAGATTCCGATGAGCCGATCACAAAATCGCCCATCAAGTGGAGCCGTGGGGCCCACGATACACGATTTTGTCAACGTTCTCAGAATTGAACCAAACTTGGGTCACAGGACCATCGTATTGCTACGAGTCCGATGACACAAGTTTCGTTTCGATCTGAAGTGTGTACACTAAGTTACAGCAAGATTCAGAACAGGCGGATACGGGGCGTTGTCGGCGGATACGCGTTAATTTCGGTGTGCACGCACATCCAAATCAACTTCTGCAAAATCTCGCACGTCCGTATCGACGGCGCGCACGTTTTGGTGAAGACCGCACGTGACCAAGTCGTCCCGTTTGGCGGGGCGTACTCAGTTCCGGGGTGAAACAGGGAGTTGGTTTTTCTGTTTTTGGATCGCGGTTTGCGATCACCACAGGACGCGATGCGCCGAGCGGATTGCACGGACATCGAAAGGGTCACGCAGGGTTCGCGTCACAATAGACGGGACAGAAAATGGAGCAACGAGGAGAGAGAACGGGTTACCTGAACAGGGCTCCGTGAACCGAGGATTTCACGTGTCTGTGTGTCGTCTCGACACTGTGCTGTGTCCTGTGTCCGGGCTATTCTAGGGTTAGGGCTCAGGCGGCCAGCGGCTAGGGCTTCGCCGGAGGGCGTCGACGTGCTGGTGGCTGCTCGTCGGAGGCTACGCTGGCCGGGGCTGGGCGGAGGCGAAGCGACTCTGGCTCGTCGGGGCGACTTCGGCGGAGGCGGTGATGGTGGTGGTGCTGGGCTTCGGGCAGAGGCGGCTGGGGAGCCGGTTCTGGAGGAGGAAGTCGAGAGAGGAGGTCGACGGGGAGACTGCGAGGAGATGGCGGAGGCTGGGACTGCTGCGGGAGGCGGAGGGCGGCGGATCGAGGGGGCTGGGCAGCGGAGGAAGGAGAAAGGAGGAGGCTAAGGGGGATCGCCGGAGAAGCGGGGCGGAGGAGGAGAGAGAACGGAGGCGGGGGCGGGTTTTTATAGGCGGAGCGGGAGGCGGTGCGACGACCGGTGCGGGGAGGGGAAGGGACAGAGGCGGCGGTCGGTTAGGCGGCGGCCGGAGGCGAGCGGGCGGGCGTTGCGGGGAGCTGAAGCTGAGCGGCGGCCAGCGGCGGGGAGGCGATAGGTCGGGGAAGAGATAGGGTTTTCGGCCGGGTCGGGTCGGGTCGGGCGGTGGATCCGGCCCGATCCAATAAGCAATGAATGCGGGTCGGGTTAACGGGTTTCGGGTCGGCAGGTTAGACCCGAATCCGACCCCCTAAGGTTTTGGTTCGGTTTAGCTAAACCGGTCTAGGTTGGTTCTGGTTGGTTTGGTTCAATTGAACTGGGTTTAATTCTAGATTTATTTTGGTTTAATTATAACTTGGTTTTTAGGGCTTTAAAAATATTTTCGGGGTCCAATAAATTCTCGAAAAATTACCCTATGTCTAATTTTTTATTTTACACCAGAAAATATTATTTCCATAATATTTTAATATTATTTAACATAATTTAGAAATTATTTAAATTCAAAATACCTTAGTTTTAATTACAGAAAAATCCCAGAAATTTACAGAAAATTGTGAAAATTTCCAAATTAAAAATTCTTGAAAAATCAGGGGTTTACAACTAGTATAAACAATTTCAGTAGATAAGAGAGCTAGCAGCGGGTGTACTTGTAGTATAAATTGTGCTACCTAAAGAGATAGAAGTATCAAACTTTGGATGCATCATTTGACCTATGGTTGTGTTAGAGGTTCTTGGTATCAGATTTTGGTATTAATAGATATGTGTGTGTAACGTGGATGTATCCATGGATATCTTGTGGATTGGTGATTAGTTGATATGGGTATCAGTGTATAAGGATAGGAATTAGTGAGTGAATGTGCCAGAGTTAAGTATATGTTGGAAGTTGAAGATGTCCAGGTGATGTGTTAGCAGGTTCTGTTCTGTTCCTTTCTTCTGTTCATTTTTCGCCTATTTGATTGATTGATTGATTCCTTAGTACCGTAGCTTATATCAATGATCTTCTTGCTAGAATGTAGTTAGTAGTACACCCGACAGAGACTGCAATACCATGACAAAACAGACCATAGACCATACATTTTTCTAGATTGCATGTTGTATGACTGTAGGTAGGATTTTCTTGGACCTTGATTGTTGGGGGTTTAACCATAGTGAAGATTAATGAAGATGTTATGACTGGACAGAGAGAGACAATGTGCCTTAAATTTTGAGGATAAACATTAATTTAAATAAAGACTTGAGAACTTAATATGGCACAATTGACGATTTGTTAAAATTATTGATTTTTATGAAGATTACGATATGATTGAAATTGTCATTAAATTTTGAGGAATTAAGAAGATTATCAGTATATCTAGTGACTAGAAGATATAAAATTAAAAAAAAACTTATGATTGAATGTTGTATTTGAATCAAAGGTACTCTGAAGATAAGACCTCCTCAGTCTGGTATGAAGTGTTAGGTCCGGGTCCGTACTCCTGTGGATAATCATGTTCGTCTATATCTGGAAAGGGACCAGGTCCTCAGAGGGACATAACAAGATACATATAAACATGCCAATAAAGTACTAAAAATAATCATCAAATGGGTCGCCTAAGGGTCTGCTTGATGACGGTATTTTTGTCAATTTTTGGAATATTTTTGAACCGACCGGTTATGAAGTATTTTAAAAATTGTTACTTGTTAATTTTTTGATGCACTTTGGTTGGCTCAAAAATCTTTCAAAATCGGTGTAATATAATTTTGGGTGTCTTTCTAAATATCTCAAATCAACGAATTTTGAGTGGTTTTATTATTCGATTATATTTATGTCATCACCAAAAATATATAATTACAACTACTAATATCCTACCTTTTTTTTCTTTTTCATCAGTGTTTTTCTTCTACTGCTTTCAAATTACGGCTACTTTCTCCAATCAGTTCTTAAAATCTTTCCCTTCTACTTTTATCCAGTCGTTTCTATTATATCATGTGTTTCTATTATTTTGATCAAATGTGGATTTCTATTTCTTCAAACTACGGCTATTTTTCAGTAAGTTCTGAAAATCTTTCTCTTATGTTTTGATCCAGATGTTTTTATTATTTCATGTGCTTTTATTGTTTCATGTGTTATTTTTATTATTTCATGTGTTTTTATTATTTTATTTATATATGGACATATAGATAATTTTATTCGTGTAAAAAACTTTCAGAACCGTTCGTTGATGAATTACCAAGCAATGGTTGGACTGGTTTAAAAGCTGCTACTTAAAACCATCCAAAATCGGACCTTTCATAACCGCTCATAGCTGGTACTTTAAAAATACCTCATAACCGCTATCTCTAAAATTGTCAAACATACCCTATGGTATACTAAAACATACCAAAATATGTGCCGTTTCCATGTTGTTATGTTGTATCCGTGTCCATCCAACATACACTAGGACACATAAAAATTGGTCTGGTGCCCGTGTCATTGCAATATTGTGTCGCATCCGTGTCCATGCACCATAGGTTGTGTTTCTCATCCAAATTTTTTGGTAGGTGTGAATCCACCCAATTAAATTTCAACAAGTTACTTACTTTGTGATCAGTGTCTAAACATGGAAAACGCATGTCTAACATTAGGCAGGTATCAACTCCTAAAAGTATGGTCCTCTGATCTTGGACAAATTTCAAAAGAGTAGAAGGAATCTGATGCCTCGACCCAATGACTTGAGAAACAAAATGAATATGAAAGAGAGATTTTCTTTGTTTACACATCATACTATCCTCACTGCATAAATAGGCTCCTCAAACTCCTCTCCATACCCATTCCAAGAACCTCTCAAAGTTCAGATATGGAGAAGAAGAGCGAGTACGCGTCCAGCAATGCCCCAGGAGTGTGCGAGAAGCTGTTCAACGCGCTCAGTATAGGCCCCGTGATCCGACCCCTCCGCAGCCTCACCTTCCGGCAGCAGCAGCAGCAGCAGGACCCTCTCAGGGCCGACACGGATACAGAGGATAGAGCCACTGCGAGCGTGACACGACTTCAGGCTGCCGGCAAGGTGGACATAGAATACGTGCCCGAGCTGCTGACACAAGAGCAACCGAAGCAAACGAAGGATATCAATGACAAGGTAGACGACTACATCAACCAGATGAAGATCAAGTTCCACAGAAGCTCACATTATCTGCCCTGATATTGCATAAGTTAACCCTGGTCTCAGGATATCTTAGTTATTTGGTATAGACAAGATAACTTGTGCATTTTCGCCAGGTTACTATTAGATAAGATGAACCCATCCTCTGTTGGTTCTTTGGCTTGCATTATATAGCTTGGTAATGTTTCCATCCTTGTGTACCCTGATCTTGGTATTATCACATATTTGTTGGTTATTGCCAATCCTTCTGTAATATACTCCATCTATTCTCTGATTGTGAATTGAAAAAAAAAAAAAAAAAAAAAAACATGTAGGATATTATCTTGAAATATGTATGCAGACTTGATAGTGCATGTTAGACACTGTCCATCTTATTTTCCTGAAACTTGAAGTCATCTGCAGTACTGCATAATTCCTAGAACTGTAAATAAATTTATAAGTTCATGATACAGTTGCTGAAAGTGGAAAATTAAACAAGTGCACCAAAACACAGGACACCAGGATGCTATATATATATAGAGGAAATATCAGGGGTCAAACTCTAAAGTGTTGGTGCTGGACAAGGGTTTATATATTTGATGCAGGTCAAAGACATTGGATTCAGTCAGTGATAATAATTTCTTTCCAGGTTTCCCTAAAATGCACACCATGGAGATTGAAAATCTTGGTTACCCTGATATCATACCATATAGAAGTCCCTCTTGTAATGTTTTGTTCCGTTTGGTTCATTAAGATGATTTGTTGGCTCAGAGGACAGTTTGGACTTGGGTTCATGCAGAGGATTTATTCAGAGATTTGTTCGGTTGAGGCATATGTGTTTCTTCATGTGGATGATTTTTATCATTCTCTCATTTACCTTCACAAAAATGAAACGGATGATGCATGTTTAGTTTTTATAATAAAAGTTTTGTTACATGCTAATAAAATAAAAGAATCAAGATAAATAAAGAGAATAATCACATTTCTGTAACATTCTGCTATAGAACATGGATTTGTAAACTGTTGATATAGACCTGTGTGAACTTTTATCTTATATCACGGATTATTAACTTGTTGTATAGATGTGGGTATAGTACTATTTTACATATCATGTGAAATATAGTAAGTTGTTTCAGATAAATGGAAACATAGAAAGATTTGGGACCGTTGGGTCGTCAAGGTAGAATCCATGGACTATAGGAAGTATATTGCAAGCGATGACTTGAGGATTATGGTAATGCGAAAGAGATGTGTCGTGGTATATGATGAGTAGAGATGTGTTGTATAGTTTTTTCGGATTTTGTACCATGTATATATGTTAGAGTCTTATTGTTCAACATTTGCATGGTCATGAATAACTTGTGCATAAGATTTATATGCTCCTCGATCGAGTCCCCGGGGCACCAGATCATGTCGGACTAGGAGGACACAAAGGTAGTTGTGCTGACGTAATAGCATAGGTGATTCGAAAACTTTCAGTGGGGTTCGCTACCGGCGCTAAAAGGATCACCGTCTAAGCAAACTACGATCCAAGATGGCATGTCACCAGTGATCTTTATATAGGTAAGCTACATGCTAATATCAATCTGCTTGCAAGCCTATCAATGTTCGCAGGAGAGTGCATTAAATACTTATATTTTATGAAAGCTAACGATTGTCTTCTGTAGGGACACTCTTGTAACAAATTATTTTTAAGTTATTATGAATGATATCGTTACAAGCAGAAAATGATTCCAAGTATTGGGTAAGATCAATTTTGCTTCGTGATACGTATATGCTTATAGACACATGTATTATATGCAATGTAACTGATCCTAAAGCAATATTAGAAAAATCACATATATTTGTCTGCACTCACTTAATCAACGTATTGATTTTAGTTGAGTTGGCTATAGGCCACTTACTAGTGCATTCTCCAATGTACTGACCCCTCACAAGATCTTCGCTGGTGCGGAGTTTACTTGGACGTGCCGAGGCATTGGAGTTTGATTGGAAACTTGAAGCGTTACAGTGGAATATGCTAGCTTTGTATATAATGGACATAATGTATGGAACATCATTTTTTTATAGTTCTTGAGTTGTAAGTCTTGTGGCATGTTTCATTGTATTGAGAGAAAGAGTGATTGTAATCTAATTGTTCTTTGGCTTCGAGCCTTTATAATTTCGCTGCAATATTATCAATAAAGAGAATTTATTTTGTATATTTTGTGTCGTTTCAACTTTTCTACTTAGTATTTCCGCTATATATCTTAGATGTTCTATCGATCATTTTGGTATTTGTCTTATATAAGTACAGTTTAGATTTGTATAATATCACGTCCATTTATGACTTTCGATTCTGCAGAATCGAAACGTGACATCTCTCACTGCACATGACCAACCCAAGGCAAAATGGAGCTCTGGACGGAAGTTTGAAAATGGGTTACTCATATATATTAGTGACAATGTCCATCCATCCAATCCGGATACAAATTGCCTACCTAGATTTTAAAATCTCAACCGCGGATCGAAGTCATAAATTTGTCTTTGAGCAGTGCATTTGTCATCAAAAGGGTGAGTATATGCAAATCGACGTAATAAAAATATGGCAAATAAATTATATAGTTCCAAATAGTTATTAGTTAGAAAGAATATTCCACTCAGTTTGAGCTTGTTTATCATTGTTGTTTCTGTTTATTTTTGGCAAAATTACAACTTGATATCCTCAACTATTCCAGATGCTTAATTTGATATACTGAACTTTGATAGGTCCTAACTTAATATTTTTTTAAATTTCTATCAACCACTGTTAACCTAAAATGATAAATGTCAAAAATACCTCCCAATTCTCTCGCCTCTTCCTCTCTCTTCTCCGACAGCCCCATCCCCCTGTCTTCTTCGGCAGCACCCTCCCTCATGTCTTCTCCGACAGCAGCAGCGTGCGGAACAGCTCAGGACGACGGGCGGGACAGCATGCGGCAGCAAGCGGCGGCACAAGGCAGCGCAAGGCGGCGCACGGAAGAGAAGGGGGGGTGGAGCCATGGGGGTGCGGCCGGCGGAGGAGAGGAGTGGGATTTAAAAGAAAAATGTTGGAGTATTTTGGTCCCTTTTTATTTTATTTTTTTAAAAAAATAAAAAATTTAACGGTGGGTGACAGAAGATATCAAGTTAAAAATATTAGTTGAAGAAGAATTTTAAGTTTGCACCTATCAAAATTCAGAATATCAAATTGAACATTTATTCAGAATATCAAATTAAATATTTAAAATAGTTGAAAATATCAAGTTATAATTTAGTCTTTATTTTTTAAAGTTCACTTCCAAAACTATGCTAACTGTAACTTATATAATATAATAAATCGATTAAAAAATATGTACACGTGTATATTTCTTAAATTTGAACGTGTCCTTACCACATTGGGTCCTAGACGATTGTCTAATTGCCTTGTGGTAGTTGCTTTGTTTCTTGGGTTGGTACAGAACACTGATGGAATTAGCGAATTTGATGAGACAATTTCTAAATGATCACTATTGTTGCTCCGCATTAGAAATGAGGCAAGAAAGTAGGAGAAGTGGTTCTCCCGTTTGAATTGTTCAACCGGAAGGAGTGGGAAGTTGGTTTTTTTCCCCAACCGTATACAACAATTCCCCAAAAGAAAAAACCAATTTCCGAAAAACACAGATGACAAGAATAAGAATAGAGAGAGAGATTATCTGGACAAGTATATACTATGCATATATGAGATGGACTACAGCCTTGAATCTCACTTAGTGACTATTGTGTTTGTCTGAAAAAGTGCTTGATGGACTATGTCTTGAATTAGACTTCTTGAACCAGATTCAGAAAATAGCACACATAGTACGCTAGAGGTTCTTGGGTCTATCGAGACGACGCTTTTGATTGGCCATGTACGCTTTTCCATATTCATAAGAGTTGTCTAGGATCGTCATGTCCCATAGTCACGGCCTTCATGACCTCTCATATAGGTAAGTCCTCAAAGAGTTGGTGATCGGAGTCAACTCTGCATAATAATGCTTCTACCTATTAAGAGTTTAAAAACTCATCCTAACCCGATCACACCGGAACACTGTCACCATAGGGATGAGAAATTATTGTACACCTTATACAGCAAGTTGGACATTAGTTTAATAATATTTTAATCTCGGATCAGTGTTCCATAAAAGTCACCTAAGTCCAGCTTGTTTCTACCCATTGAACCGGCTTCTTGGGATCTCCAGTCAGACTCGGTTGGGTTGTCACTGCTGGTGACTTACTTATGGGCTTAACCACATCCCCCTCGATGATTCTAGGATCAAAGTCCTAGACATACTCTTCGTCAAGAGTAAACAAACTCTTCGTCAAGAGATCTGTAAATTTCTTTTGTGACTTTTAAAGTCAAGAACCACATTTTTATCTTTTAGGCTCTTTAAGACTTGATGTGCAGCTGCAGGTACCTGTTCATCTTAGAACTCACAGAAACATGTTTTAGTAGTTCTTAAAACAAATTGATTATCACAATTAAAAAAAAAATGACTCAGATAAAGCATTTAGATCAGGCTTAGTGTCATCAGAATTATTTAACATATATGTGATTCAATCAATTGATGATATCAGCACCAAGGTATTGAGCAAAAAAACGAATATAGCTCTGCTATCTCTTGAAGAAATAACCAATAAACTGTGATGGCTTGGCACTAGAGTATTCATCTTAATCACTCATTGTAACATTCTAATGTTCTACAAGAATTGTGTATTGTGTCAATATGACAGTCTATACAGCCAGAAGAATAGTTTAAATGAATTTTGCTGGTGTTGATGGTTCTGATGATGAGGCTGAAAGTTCTTCTTCTTGAAGAAGAAGAAGTTCTTCTTGGGTTTGTGAGGATTATTAGACTTGGGTTTGTCTTGGGGTGATTTTACAAGGTTTACCTTAACTTTAGACTCAGACTTAGGATTAGACCTTAGTCTAATCTCTTCTTCTGTTCTAATTTTTTTTAGGACTTGAGCAAAAGTAGGATCACCTTATGTATGAATAAGATCATTTTTAACATCAGACCAAGAATGAGGGAGCTTATCTATCAGGCAAGCTATCTTATACTCAGCAGAAAATGTTGAACCTTTGGCTTGAATATACCTAACGTATTCTTGGAGTTCATGGATTTGTAATTCATGTATTACAAATATAGATCTAGACGGAAGAAACAAAAATGAACTATTGTTAGGATGAAAAATATCAATGGGCATGAGTCATATGACACAACAATTGTACATGGTGATGAACACGGCTTGGAATTTTGGATCGTTTTTAGGCCAATTCTAAATCGGACCGTTATCTTTCGATGCAGAAAATAATCGGACCGTCCGAACATATGGAACCGCACCAACCTAATTTGTCAAGGACAATGCTATCAATATAATGCTTACAATCCACTTATAACCGATGACGTGACAGTCATGTGGTGGCCGTCCATTGAAGGAGGGAGAAGATCGGTGGAATCTGGTGGCTGTCCGGTGGCAGAAACATCACGTAACGGCTGCTCATTGGGAGAGAGGTGGGACCGGATGGGACCCAGATAGTCGGAGAGGAGAGAGAGTTGTAAGTTGGTTGTAAGGAATTGATAGTAAACTTATCATTATTGAATTTGTCAATCTCTGTTGAGTTCGGTATTTTTATCCAGTTCTACACCCTAAACAAATTATGCTTAAAAATTTGCACATGTATTCAATACTTAAATAGCAAATGTCCCATAATTATTTTAAGACATATAATCCACTATTAGTTCCGTTTGAAATTTTGTGATTAATTGTCGATCGTAATTTTAAATCCATAAGGTCTTTTTTTTAGTACACTTTGTCCGATTCGATTCCAAATAATTTTTTTAGTTTATCAATGCCAAACTATACCAGAAAATAAAAAAACCAAGAGAGAACCGTTCGGATAAAGAAACCAATGTGATTCAACCCAATGGTCCGATTTGGTTTGGCTTGATTTGATTTGGTTATCACACACATCCCTTGGATAAAAAAAGAAAAAATTTGACTTACCTTCCACTTTATTTATCCATATTAAGGGTGTACCATACATTATTTCTATAATGTACAAGTTCTTCTACTTTTGACGAAATTCATGCAGTAATGACGGTCAACTGCTTTAACTAATTTTTTTTTTACCAAAATGTTCCTCATTTCTTCTTCCTTTCACCCCCTCCCCGCGGACAGGATGATGCCCCCCCCCCCCCCTCTCCGCCACCAATGTCGCTCCATCCCCTCCCCGCCACCGCCCCCTTCCCTGCTCCCGACCCCCCCCCCCCAGCCAACAGCAGCAGCCGCTGCTCGTGCGCGCCGTCGCGCCGCTTCTATTGCTGTTGTTGCTGCGGATGAGCGAGGGTGGGAGGGAGGGGCGGAGCGGGGTCAAGCGGAGGGTGGCGGTGAGGAGGGGGAGGGGTTGCGAGCAACGGGGAGAGGGAGAGCGGAACCTGCGGCGAGGAGGGGAGGTGGCGGAGAGGGGGGGCGGAGCGGGGGCCTGAAACAAGGAGGAGGGAGAAGACAAGAAAATTTTCGTCCAAAAAAATGAGTCAAACGAGTTGACCGTTAGGAAGAGACAGTTTTTGTCAAAAGTGGAAGAACTTGTACATTATAGAAATAATATGGAGTACACCCTGAATATGGATAAATAAAATGAAGGATAAATCAAAATAAAGATAAAATAAATAAATAAATAAATAAAGTGGAGTGTTAGTCAAAATGAAGATAAAAAATGTTCTAGATTGATTGATCAAAATGACAGCGAATTGCCTTGGAAGAGCCCCGAGTTCTGTCATTTTTTTAATTTAAAAATGAAGGTAAAAAAAATAAAAAAATTACTGTAGGAAAATTAATTTATACTAAATTAATACAAAAGAAACAAGTTTACTAAAATTAAAAATAAAGACACAGTCCGCCAACTCAGTTGACGAAAAACACAACACAGCGAACACGTATAAAAAAAAATCAAATGTGGATCCCACTGTCCAATTTCGGCCAACAGTGTTGGCAAAAATTTGGCAATGGAACCCGCGGGTTGGGTTGGGGTGGTTTGGTTTGTTTGGTTTGATTTGGTTTGTTTTATTAGTTTTTTTTATTAGTTATGTTTTGATTTTTTTCATTTAGGTTTTTTGATTTAGTTTAGTTTTGGAATTTGGTTTAAGAAAATTTACTTTAACAAAGTAAAATTAAAATAAATTAATTATAAAGAAAAAAATTTAAAAAAAATTTAAAAAAGAAACCGTTTGGTTTTTCAGAAAATTGTAAAGAATTTTTTTTCCATTGCAATGTTTGATAAGAAAAAAAAACTTGTATTTTTTTTTTGTCCTCTAATTTTCTGTTTATTTTAATGTTTTAGTTTTTTTTTATATGAAAAAAATGAAGACTAAATAAAGAAGAAATACAAATAATAGGTTGGAGAATGATTTGGTTTTTATTTGGGTTTGAAATTGGGCCTGGGTCTATGGATTGGTGTTGGTTTAGTAGTTGGTTTATGTCCAACGGCTATTTCACAACCGCTATTTCAACGGCTCTTATTTTTCCAACGTTCATATCCAACGTTCGTCTAACGATCGTTTCGAAGTTACCTATATAAACGTATTATTTGTTTGATATCAACATATCAAACATTGCAAACAAAAATTTTATTTCTTTCTATACGAAGTTTCTTTCTTTCCACACGGAAGAAGCTCAGTTCAATATACAATCTTTGAAGTCCATTTTCTTGTTGCCATGGTTCGAAGTATAACAATACTATGCTCGCTTGGTGGTGTACTAAATGGGTTAGCTTATGAATGAGGTTTAGCTGAAGTTCTTTTAATTGATCAAAATATTTCGTTTGATAATTTACGTAATCTAATAATTAAAAAAAAATTCTATTGACTATGAATTTTTATTAGTACATATTTATCTATCTAATTGTATAAATTTAGTTTGTGAGAAAAGCATAAAAATTTATTCTTGAAGTTAATATACAATTACTGTATATTAATATTTTTGTGACTCCACTACCACCACCACCAAGAATTAGTAGTGCTCATAATTCTTCTCATGAAGTTATTTTATTTACTGAAGAAGAACATAGAGTAGATGATGGTAATACCAACGATGAAAATAATGATGATTTAATAAAAAATATAGATGATGTACTTGATGATAATGTTGATAGTTTAAACAATTTATTCATTGGAAAAAAAAATTTTGAATCGTCATGCATTTAGAAGTTTTATTAGTGATATAGTAATTGCAAAAAAAAATTGTTGCAGAGCTACTAGAAACAATGTCAGTGGAATATAAATATAACATTTCTAGTTGTAATTGGAGAGTGTACACTAAAGCCATTGGCAACAGTGAAACATTCGTCATTAGTACGCTAGAAAATGTACATTCTTGTTTATGTGGACTTACAACGGAAAATCATCCATTAGCGATAACTATATGGGTTAAGAATAAGATTATTGATCAAATTCGTGATAATCAGTCGTATAGTCCATCGCATGTTATAAATGATATCTATAGGGAACACCGAATACATATTAAATATTGTAAAGTTTGAAAATATTGAGAAATTGCTCTATCAGAAATAAATGATAGTTATATTGATGCATGTAGTAGTCTTGAAGAGTACGCTTTTACAATCATTGAGACAAATCCAGGTAGCAGATGTTATATAAAGACTACAGAAAATAATAAGTTTCAAAGAATTTTTATTTGTTTCAAGGCATGCATTGATGTTTTTTAACGGGATGTTTACCTGTGATTAGTACTGATGCTACATTTCTTTCCTCTAAATTTTAAGGTATTTTATTTATTGCGTGTACTCATGATCCTAACTATCAATTATATCCAATTGCTTATGCTGCTGCTGAGAACGAAAACACGGATTCTTGAACTTGGTTTTAAAACGGTTTAAAAACATCTTTTGAAGGTAGTTTTAAAGCGTGAGATACAATTTCTTTTATATCAGATAAACAGAAAGGATTAGTAAATGACATGCATGCTACTTTTTCAGAATCACCTTATTTTTATTATATTCAACATTTTTAAACAAAATTTAAAACAAGTATGTAGACTGCCTTATTTTCAACGTAAATTAGACTACCTTGCAATATGTTATAATGAGACAGATGCGAATATTTGCTTTGAAACAATTAAGGCTGAAAACATCGATGTTTACAATTGGCTTGTTGGAGTAAATGATGAAACCCGTATTTTATCACACTAGATAACAACTTATTTTTCTTGTCCTAGATTAGATATTAACACATCGAACCTTGCTAAATGCTTCAATAACTGGGTTAAAAACTTATGCGATCAACCAATAACAATACTACTTGATGGTATTCGAGCCAAAATTATAATACTTCAGGACAAAAATTGGCAAAAAACTGAAAATCTTGCAACTGATTATTGTTCGAAGATGTTAAATACTATGGCCAGTACAACAAGAAAAAGATACCAGCTGCAAATATTGAGTATAGTTGGTTATTTGTTTGAAATACTAGATCGTAAAACAAACAAAACATATGTTGTTAACTTAGATAAAAAATATTGTACATGTTTTAAATGGTATCATACTTGTCTGCCATGTGTACATGTATGTTATGCTTGTAATTCTAAAAATATTAGCATCGAGAGTTTTTATCCAGGTATTTTTCAAAGAAGCATTAAGAAGCGTATATGAGCCGCACCTGGAGCCAATTCCGGTCCCTTACAACAGTCAAAGTACATTGATTATAGGCGACATTGGAGTACCAGATGTACAACGAAAAGAGAGAAGACCAAAGAAGAACTGCATCATGACGAATGATCAATCTTCAAGAGATCTCCGATGTAGCAACTGTAATAATTTAGGACACAATCGAAGAAGATGTACCAACCAACCAAGAGAATAAATGCATTGGCATATATTTTCTTAGAAAAGTTATAAGTTCATTGATGTAATTTTATTTCTAATACATAAATTTCTAATAAAACCTAGCAGTACAAGATTTTCATTCTCTGCCTATTGTCATCATGTCATAATACCTACGAGACCTTGGCCTAAGACCAAGTCTATTTCTTCTTGCTACTGTATCCTCGGGTCTCTTCCCTGGCAATGGTTCACATGGGTCAAATTTATTAGTCTCATGTGTCTGCACCGACGCTGTTGGAGTCACAAATAACTGAGTAGCTGTATCAAACTGGGGTGCATCAAATATAGAAGTGGCCATCTGCATGTAATAATCCCAATAGTCACCACCAGGTTGTGACGTCCTCTCGCCCGCCTCTCGGTCCATCTATAGGGTACGTGCCTGTGATGTCCCCTCGTCCGCCCACTGATAAGTGCCCTGGTCAGCCTGTTGTGAAGTACCCTGGTCAGCCTGTTGGAAACTGCCCTGCTTAGCCTGCTGAGGGACCTCGTCGTCTTGTTGAGACGGGCTATCCATATGCCAAACATGATTATACTTTCTACGCGGACGTGATTGCCGTCGGCTAACTAAGCCTTGAGGATAATCCGGTGAAATATGTAACAGAGGGTTCGGTGGAGTCAAAATTGCTTGCACATCATCCAAAAATGATCTTACTGATGTGCTCAACGAGTCTCTCACTGGATGATTTTCACATGCTATATTTAAATTTGGAAGCTGAAATATTAAGTAGAATCCAATTAATTCATATAAAAAAACTATGGAGACAAATATTTTTATCAATAAAATACGTACTTTCTCAATTACACGTTGATACCATTCACGATAACTAGCATCATCAACGACCCGATGTTGGAATCACAACTCTTCATATCGGTAGGATCGATCGGTTACTGATAAGAGGAGTTCCCCACAAAGATCTATAGGCAATATCACCTAATGCTACACCATTTAAACAAATATGAGTGTATAATTTCATATAATTTTAAAAATTTTATTTTGTTCAACTTTTTAAATAACTTACCCTCATCTATAGAGTCCATTAGTTGAGAAGACGGTACCGCAGGCTGTATCTCTGATCTAAAATTCCACTGTAGAATTATTTTGCTTGTTCTTTTAGTTGCACTCCCTCTACTACGGTTTAAACATGGTGGCTCATCGGGAATCTTTTGTTTCACCTAGAATTGTCGCATAACGCGATCAGCTGGATGATACATGATTTCACCGTCGAATATTAGGAAACAACTATGGACACTAAGGTCATAGGCTATTGTTTGTATTTTAGTAGAATTATGCTCAAGCTGGTACCGACAGTATGTCACCTATTTTATCACAAAAAATTATAAGATAATGGTCATAATGGCTTTATAAAATAATAATATAGATATTTTACCTCGTTATACTTCAGTGTATCAAATTTGTCCCGGTATAAAGAGATAATTGTATGTTCACAGTGGACTACGGATGAGTGTACTGGATCTGCTGCATCCGTAGTCCACCGTAAAGCTAACGGAAAGACACCAACATCGATATTAATGCGGGAGACTGACCTACCAATATGAAATTGCTCGTAGACCAAACCTAGAAAATACGAGCATATGATATAAGTGCATATATTTTCAATGTAAATGGAATTAAGTAAAAAAATTTATAAGATATAAGTGCACATATTTTCATACATGTATTAATGTCGCGCAACCACTTAAATTTACCTTCATTGCATTCATGTCTTCAAATTGTACAAAATCTGTCATAGAACTATATAAATATGTCAACATTGACGCTCCCCAAACGTGGCGCGTAGGTGCGGCCAGATCTACCAAAAAAGGTAGAAAACGTAAATCAACTAAATCTGATGAGTCTGGAAACAATATTCCGTTTAATAAACCTAGCAAGTAGGCTCTGATGTAAGCAATGACCTGAACAAATGATGATGAAATAATATGCGTTAAATTAAATTAAAAATATATTATGTAAATAATAACATAAGTTGCGAAAAAAATTATACTTACCCGTTCCTCATCTACTGAGATAACTTGATCACCAATACGATCTTGGTGCAAAAAGTTATGACGGAGCCACGTAAACATCACAAGGTTTTTATTAGGTTTATTATGCGGCGTCTCCACACCTAGGTAGTTCGTAATCATAGTGTCGGCGAAAATTAATTTATCAAATATTATAGGTTCACCCATAATAGGTAAACCTAAAATATTTGTCACGTCTATTAGAATAATACTCATCTCTCCGAATGGTATCTGGAAGGTATTTCGTCCGGGCCACCAACGCTCAACTAAACTGAAGATTAAGTCTCTATCGTGTTGTATAAAATGTATCTTGTCAACATAATAAAAGCCAAATATTTTTAACAGTGCCACCTGGTGGTCACTCAACCTCCAATACCCAAGTCTGCTATCGTGATGCCACGACACATGCTCTCGCCACCGTTCATCATTAGTATAATCGTATTGCTATATATGAAAAACATAGACGACGTTATTAGTAGACATGTACAAAATATCATTCATATTGATTTACACAATTAAATTTTATTGCACCTTCCCATAAAATACCAAACTAGATATACGTTTCGCACGTTGCTGGATTATTAAATCCGTCGTAGGCCCTCCAGGAATACGTCCGTCATTTTAACTGTCGATCTGTACAATTATGGTTGTCAAAACACATATTTTGGCTGTCCGTTGTTTTGCACGTTACATAATTTAAATTCACTAAATAAACACTAGTATCCTAACATTTTAAAAATAAAAACTAACATAAAATTATTGCATATATAAATGAGAGTATAAATGAAGGAGAATAGAATAGAAACCTTCAACAATAAGGATTGTGTGTGCTCACAAAGACTGCTGTGTCCACTTGTAAATGAGAGAAAATGAAGGCTGTTCGAATTGTTGTTATGTGCTCACAAGGAATGTTGTGTCTTATTTCTTAGTGCACTATGTTCTTCTTCCTCCTCCTTTCTTATAACTCATACCTCCCACCAACTTCTTCTCCTCTTTATTTCATTACTCCTCTCCTTTACTTCCTCCATCCACGAGACATGTCTCTTCTTCTTTTTTCTTGTCAAGTCTCTTCTTATTTTTTCTTGTCAAGTCTCTTGTCTCTCAGTATTTTTGTTGTGTAGGCTTTCTTGTCTCTTTCTCGTTAAACCAAACCGAAGAACATTACCTCCTTCCACGTTAAACCAAATCGAAACAATAGTCATTGGACATAAACCAAAACCAACTCTTAAACTAACATCAATCCATAGACTCAGATCAAATTTCAAACCCGAATAAAAACCAAACCAAAATTAAACTAAATAAAAAAAATAAAAATAAAAAAAACCCAAAACATAACTAATTAAAAAAAAACTAATAAAATAAACCAAACCAACCAAACCAAACCAACCATCCCAACCCAACCCGCGGGCTCCACTGCCCAATTTTTGCCAACACTGTTAGCGAAAATTGGACAGTGGGGTCCACATTTGATTTTTTTTTATACGTGTTCGTTGCGTCGTGTTTTTGTCAACTTAGATTGTGTCTTTATTTTTAATTTTAATAAACTTATTTCGTTTGTATTAATTTAATATAATTGATTTTTTTACAGTAATTTGTTTGTAAAAAAAATTACATGATAAGATAAAATTAATTGATTGATCAAGATATTGTTTCTCATTGGAACTTGTGGATATTTATAATCTTTCGGTACTTGTTCTACTAACAAGTAGCGGTCATCTCTCCATGGTAATCCCCTACCTCCGTACTTCCGTTGTGCTCTCCAGTGCTTACTTTAGTGTCAAATATGCTTGTTTAGAGCATCGTTAGTAAGGTCCGTTCAACATTCGAGATTATCTACTATTTCTAGTTTTAATTTCTAGATTTTCGGTTCTATTCCACCAATATATGCTAAGTGTTGGATTTTTCAATTTCTAGATTCTAGATTGTAGAAACTAATTTTATAGAATATTAAGTATCAATTTGAAGTCCAACTTTCTAGATTATATATTTTATATTTTATTTTTATTAATTTTTTACCCAAATTTTTAGGACCGAAACTCACTTTCTACTATTTTCGTACAAATCCAACTCATTCTACATTTTCTTTTTTAAAATTTTAGATTCCAAATTGCATTAAAAAATTTTAACTACTAATGATGCTCTTAACTACTATCTTCTTGATAGTTACTAACCATCATGATCGCCATTCTTGGAGATAACACCCACGACCCATCGTGGGACATATTGATTTGTCCCAAGTTGTCCTTGAATTCTAAACTCTTTATACTTGACACCATATCCGTATTCAACTTCGAAAACCTAGAATTGAAGGACTAAGATGCTATTTGATTCAGCAAAGATGAGCGAAGTGAAAAAATAAAAAATATAGAATTTAATAATTTGCGTACGGATTGATGTGAAGTGGAGCGAAGTATTATTTTTTAAAGTTTTGGCATTTTGAAGAAGTGGAGGTTAGAAGTGAGAAATCACAAAGTTCGATGTTTTTGTTGGTTTTTAAAGTTAGTGAAAAAGAGTAACTTTTTTTTCGAAGTGACATGAATAATAATAATTTTTTTAAATAGAGAGAAAGTGGTCTTCCAACCAAAATTTATTTATCCATATTCAGGATGACCCCCCCCCCCCCCCCTCTCCCAGCCACAGCTCGTCGATGCTCACGCGTCGCCGCCGCCGTTCGCAGCCGTTGTTGTTGCTGCTAGGGGGAGCGGGGGCGGGGATGGGAGGAGCGGGGGCGTGGCTAAGAGGGGGGGGGGGGGGGGGGGGAGGGGGTCGACGGCGACGGCACGGCTGGGAGAGGAGGGAGGGGGTTAGAGGAAAGAGGGAGAAGATAATGATATTTTCGTCCATTTTTTGGGTCAAATGAGTTGATCGTTAGTTTTGGACCAATTTCGTAAAAAATGGAAGATCTTATGGATTATAGAAAAATAGTGCAATGAATCATGATTATGGATAAATAAAATGAAAAGTAAGTAAAAATTTCTAAAAAAAAAAATGGCATTTTTTTTTTAAATAGACGTCTTTGAGAAAAACCTTTACTCTTGACCTCCATCACAACCATCCGCCAACTCTCCCTTTCCTTTCCCTTTCTTCCCAAACCCAATCCTCCCCAAAAAAAAAATTCAAAATTTGCCACACAAATTTCTCCTCCAAATCCCCAAATCGAATAAAATCCTAGTCTCTTCAAACCCCACTCTCGCATGGGAGCTCGAAAACCCTAATTTCCCAGATTCCCCTCACTAGAATGATCCCGTGGGGAGGGCTCGGGTGCTGTCTCAGTGCCACCGCTCTCTACCTATTGGGGAGGAGCAGCGGAAGGTCATATCTTTGCTGAACTCTTCACTGCTGGAATTTGTTGCTACTGCTGATTTTTTTGTTTTTTTGTTGTTGCAGAGATGCTGATGTTCTAAAATCGGTAACCAAGGTCAACCAATTGAAGGATTTGGGTGAGTGGATCGGTCGCAAAATATGATTTTTTGGGTTGCCCATTTGTTGGAATGGGAGTTTTGATTGGTCTACTGACTGAAAGTTGCTAGCTTTGGTTCATTAGTAAAATATATTGATGCCAAAAGGATCAACTAATATTAGGGAAGTTGGAATTTTTTGGGGTTTATTGAAATTATCCTCTAAAAAGTGGTCCCACATCATCCATGTGGCAAACCCCAAGTGTTTTTTTTTAATACTCGCACACCCATCTACACTCAACACTGTAAACGGTTCTGAGGCTCCAACTCTCCCCACCAGGTCAGATGCTTGCTGCGATACCACTGGAGCAATGCTGCGTTTGCCAAGTGTGTATTTCAATATAAGAAGTTTCTTTTATTAACTTGCACACATGAGGAGGTATAGCCTATGTATGTGGTTGGTATGGTATATGGTTGGTATGGTGGGATGTTTTGCTAGAGAAAAATGTTCAAATTCTCCAAGAAACATTGATTTTTGCCATCCATCTATGAATTTTTTTCTTAGGGGACACGGATACGGACATAGGCAAAGGGCGCACTTAGCGTTTTGATGATGCATTTCGCACGTATGCATCGGATGCGTGATGACGTTTTTCTCCATCATTGCGCCGTTCAACGCTTATTCAGTGTGTGGTCCAGCGTGGGTGGTAGATGCTTCCACTGGACCTGGATTCCACGTAGCTACTGCTTCCGCTAGAATTGGCTTCCAGCGTGGACGTTCGTTTCAGCTTCGTAACTGCCAATTTAATGGGAGTTACTGTTGTAACTGTCGACTTAATGGAGAGTTATTCTGTGACGTCCCAGTTCTAAAATACAAGGACTAGGCTATGCAACAATGGCCAGCCAATACGTAATCAAGGATTTTTTTTCCAATTTAATGGAATTCTTAGTTACGTATATCGCTGTACCTAAAAAAATAATATAGTCACAGGTATACTAAATCTAACCACAGGAAAACAAACTAATCTGAATACGATAAAATCAAGTAATTAGAATATGTCATACAGAACCATAATGCATCTAGAGTTGGTGGAGACAAATCCAATACACAAATATCTCGAATGGAAATGCAGAAAGTAAGATAACTAGATGCATACTCTAAGTGGAAGCTTATATCCAAGATGGTACCATACCCGATCAGAAAACTCAGTTGGCAAGACCTTTTCGTCCTCCAAGACGGCGTCTGATCCTGACCCGTATGTCTCTGAGTACTCCTGCTCGCCTAAGCCTGGAAGAAAATCGGGTCCCCAGATGGACGTAGCAAGATACATAATATACAAGTCTCTATGAAATAAAGCATACAATATCCATGGGGTACTCTAGCAGCTATATGTAAATGCAATGAGAACATTGTTCGTCCGTATGAGACTCTCTGAACACGAGATCCTCTCGCAACGACGCTCACCCGAGTCGCATCACTGTCAACATCAATATAACAATAGCAGCCCCTACGTCTAGTAACTGTCCTCCCCACCTAATGAATCTAGAACGGGTCGACTCCTCGCCACGTTCAATCCCTAATGTGAAGTTCAGTATATAGCAAGAATAAAAGTATCTAGCATGAACTAAGCTGAAACACGTCCCGATCGTAATGATGATCAGTTGAGTACGAGGGTACGTGTCCTCTATCATTGTAACATTTTTCCGTGTCCAAGTAAATATCAAGGTCCTGCGGGATATCGGTATATCCATAATGCAGTAAGGAATGACTCCTAAATGTCTAGGTTGCAAAACTAACCAACGCACATCGTTGGTTGCACCCGCAGTCATGCTCGGACGCGCAAATATAAATGCAATAGTAAAATAGCAAATCATGAACTGTAACTGAAATGGAAATGACATAGTGGTAAGGTATACCTGTCTGGATCCGGAAGTTGGTACAAAGTCAGAGTCACGAGAACCCAAAGAACCTAGAGAATAATTTTAAGATTTAATTAATTTAGGTTTTGGTTTACTGACATATATGTATATATAAATAAGATACTTGCTAAATATTCATAAATATCTACATACTACTATTTTCAAACTTATGGGTAAATATCAATACCACTTTTTTCTCACAGTAATATTTTCTCACTTGCTTCCTTATCTCCCATGACCAACTTAAAGGGGAAAAATTCAACACACTCCACAGTTCCTAACCTAGATAAAACAAATGGAGATACACTTCCATATAAATATCCCATGTCTTCTCCATATGTAACCTCATCTTTCATTTATAACCTTCATTTTTACACACATTATTTCCTCTATATTCGAACTAACATATGCTAGTAAAGATTTCTCCACCGAGCTAAATACTGAACATCAATTACTACTTTACTATAGGTTCCCAACTGAACACCTCCATATTACAGTCACAAGCTCACCAAATAATTTGGTACTCACCATATTCTATCCTTCCTATAATATGAAGACACCATCACCGTCCTATTCACCATCACCAGACATTTGACACCATTCCCATATTTATATAAATGTCCTTACATTCTCTTGTTCCCACACACATCAATCAAGGATAAATCTTCCAAAATTCAGTTTTCTAATCAATATGATCCAAACCAACTCCTTCTAATATGTCCACACACACACACACATAAAAGAATGGTGCTTCTAGCTTCCCTCTGCCATCCACTTATCCCTATATCAGTAAAACCTCATATACACACATTCAACCATTGGGTATTCATCAATGAACCATCCATATACATATTATTTTTGCACACACTCGAACACCACAAATTCTTAATATTTTCAGACTTCCTTACACCCATGTATTTCCAACCCACAAAGCCAAATCCCACAGTTCCAGACCTGACCTCTTCCTATTTTCCTTGGTGAAGAACACACATGACACAGGAGGGTTTTAGCTAAGGATCTTAAAATGGAGCCCGCCCATACCCATGCACCATTCCTTTACTTTTTGTTCTTTCCCATTTACACACGTTATTCCATTCATATGAACAACCACAGATTCTCTCTTTCTTTTCTTCCCTACTACATCCAAAGTCATCAAGTAACCCAATATATATATATATATATATATATATATATATATATATATATATATATAACTCATTCTCTCATGCTAAATCAGTATATTTTTCTTCCCCATTGGACACCACTCCATAGAACACCTAAAAAAGAGCAAAACCATTACCCTTCCATTCCTTCATCTTATTTAGCACACAAGAAAATTTTCCATAGCTCTGTAGGAATCACTACATTTATCCAAACCAATTTCTGCCTTATAATAAGGTGCAACCGATTATCACTACTCATTCTTTCTGTCCCATAATACACCCTTATACAGTTATCTATGGCTCACATATAACCCAATGATAAAATGGTTCAACCTTAGTCTTTCGATTGCTTAACCTCAACACAAGTTCAGTGCACTCACACCCATTTCTATCATCATGGTCAGCTACTAGGAACCCACATACAGACCTAGCTGGGATTTTATGAACGGGTTTCTCCATGGTTCATGTTTATCACTGCTTGCATGGGTACTAGTTAACACAATACATGTATCATATGCTAGTTGTTCATCTGTTGGTTATTGCTAGCTAAGCTAAAAGTTTGCTACACAATAATCATTAAGAGTTGAGAATAAAAAGGAGTTAAAGAGGGGTGGAGAAAAGGAATACTAGAGAGAAGAAAGAGTAAGGTGCTCTCTGGAGAAGGACATCGGCAAGGTTGTTCTCGTCGAGCAACTGGAATGTCGCTTGTACCACTTCCCCGAGTCGCGCGAGAAGAGAGATTCGCCTTGGCGTCGTGTCCCTTGTCCACAACAAGGCTCACGGAAGAATGTGGCGGCTCGTTTAGGGTTTACAAGAGAAGGAGAACGAGAGTTTATATAGAGGGAGAGGGGTGATCTAGTCGAACAACTGGAAAGAGAGTACCGTACTCGCGTGCTCTGTTATTTCCGCAGTCGGTAGAGAAACTACAGCTCCATGCAGCGTTGGAAAAGTGTTATCCAACGGCTGATAGGTCAAACTCAAAACCGGGTGGCTTGCACACATGGTAAGGAGATGTTGTTACACAATGTTCTGTAGCAAGCAAATTGCCATGCTGGCAATGAAATGGGCAGTAGTTCCAATATGGCCTGTAGGGAAAGATTCCTCTCCATTTGCTTAGGGAAAAGAAAATAAATGAGTTATAGTAATGAATGGGTTGGACTTATAAATCAAGAATTTTAATACTTAGGACTCACAAAATTTTATAGATAATATCAGTAGTCTATGACATAATTATAGAATATATAAGCTTAATTATAATGCTAAATAATAATAATAATACATAACACTAATAATATAAGCACTAGAATATAATTATTTATATGGGAAAATATCTAAATTTAATTTTGGTAACAATAAAATACTAGTTAAAAGTAAATTTGAAATAGGGGGGTTTACACATTTCCCAGATTAACTGTCCATGGGTAGTAATAACTGTCGGGGCCTTGATTCCCCTATATATTCTCTTGTTTTTGGTTTTGGCAACATACTTGAGAATATATACAACGAGAGGAGAGTTTGCATGAGCGTAGAAGCCACAAAGTTAAGTCTGAGTGAAGTCCATCTTTCGAGGGTGACAAAAGAACGTTCCAGAAGTGTAAAGTCATTGAACTTACTGGTTCCTGGAAACAAATCGACGAAAAATGGTTAAATTTTGTTTTGAGCAATGGTGATCGACATCACCCCAATAAGAGTTTTAAATCTTTTGTTTCTTCTTGTAGCAACCTGGTTGCGTTGTTCTAAAAAACAAAGAAGTCAATTTGTAATCTTTCTTATTCCGAGTTGTAATCTTGAAGTTGTATTTACTTTTTGTTTGAAAGTTGTTCGATTTTTGTAACCAGAATAACAATCTCAAAGCAAGATCCGAACAATATTAACATAGAAAATCGTGCAAGTACCCTGGATACAAGTTTTTACAAACATGAAAAGTTCGATCGAGAATATTACAATACCTGGAAAAGGAAGATTAGCCTTAATTTTCAACACGCCAATATGGATTACGTTCTGACAACAAGAACAAAACATGTAATTTCATAAATTAACGATGTGCAAGTCCTTGTAAACGTGATTACCACGCAACAAAAATGGAGACGAGACAAAAACCTATGCAACTTGATTATCAACTCCTTGGATGGTTATATGGCAATATCTTACAAGTAGAATGCAAGAGCGTTTGAGAGTCTCTTGAAAAATAATACAATGACGATAAAAAGATATCCAAAATTCATCTTGTTAACAAGTTTCTGAAAATAGAATTTAAAGATGAGAAGATGATTCTGCCACAAGTAAAAGAACTGCTGAAGTTGCATTAAAAGCTTGAGGAGGATGCTATGCCTCAAGCACATAAGTTCATTATAGAAGCTATCATCTCCAAACGCTCTACCAGCTAAGATCGGTTTTCAACCGACATGTACCGCAAGAAGACAGATCATTCTTGAGGACCTTTTACGTTTTATACGTATTGAAGACGAAGCAAGAAGCAAAATCGAAGTGGACTCACTGTCCAAGAAGTTTGCTAAGACAAACATGGTCCAATCTGAAGATCACAAAGGGAAGCAAAAGGTAAGAAGAAGGAATCCAACAATCTGAGGGTGAAGTCAACTTCTTTCAAGCCTAAGTCTAGCAATGATGGGGCTTGCTTCAATTATAACAAACAATGTCGTTTCAAGAAGGACTACAAGGTCGAAGCTAAAGCTAAAAGAATAATGTGAGCTTAACTTTGTTGCTATGATTATGCATGTTGACTCATCTAGCATGAACACTGCCTTGTGGGTGGATACGGGTGCATCCTGACGTGTGTTCTAAGAAGGACATGTTCACTACATATGAACCTATATCTGAGAAGGTTTCAAAGACGCCAAATCTAAAGTTGAAGTGTTGAGAATCGAGTTGGTTGTGCTAAAACTGACTTCAGGAAAGTCATTTACTCTTGAGAACGTGAAGCACATTTGTGTTCAAGCCAAGAACCTGATTTTTGAAAACTTACTATGTAACACAGGCTTGAGGATGGACATCAATATAAGCCAAATGGTCATTTCATATAAATGAGCATACTTCATAAAAGTTTTCTATATCGAAGGAATGTTCAAACTTCAAGTTGTAACTCCAGTTGAATATATTAATGAAGTGTTTGTTTCTGATTATTCTCTTGAGTTATGACACAATAGAGTATGACATGTTCATTGTAAACGAATAAACAAGATGTCTAGTCTAGATTTTATCTCCAAATGTGGAGGTAAGAAAGTAAAGATATGTGAAAGTTGTGTGTAGATTAAAGTTGTAAGAAATTCGTTCAAGCGGGTGAACCGAAGCACATATCATCTGGAGTTTGTGCACTCAGATATCTGCGACTTCAAGTACTTCTCTACAAAGGCCGAGATGAAGTATTTCATAACCTTCATCGACAACTTCTTGGAGTACGCTTTTTTCTATCTTCTGAAATCTAAATATAAAGCATTCGAGAAGTTCAAAGATTTTAAGGCGAAAGCCGAATGTCAAATGAACAACTCAAGAAACTCTGAAGCGATCGAGGCAAAGAATATCGTTCTTTTGAATTCGCGTCGTTCTGCAAAGAATATGTAATTATCAATGAAACGACTACTCCATATTCACCCCAATCTAATAGAGTAGCAGAAATGAAGAATCGTACTTTGACGAAGATAGTGAACTCTATGATGTTTTTAATGTCTTCTAAACTGCTTCTGGGAATAAGCGGCACCGACGAGCACTTTGATTCTCAACATAGTACCGTTTGCACAATCATACATTGCTCCTTATGAACTCTGGTTCAAAGTCAGATCCAATTTGAATGTCATTCGAGTGTGGGGTTGTATGGCTTATGTGAAGTTTTTCGATATCAAAAATTCAAAAGCTAGGAACGGGGACTATAAAGACAATATTTTTGGGTTATGCCGAGAAGAGTGATGCTCGTAGGTTTTTTGATCTTGATCAAATCAAATTATTGAATCCTGCGACGCTGAATTCTTCTAGGATAAGTTTGTTACGTATAAGAACATTATTTTTGCGGATTTATCGGAGAACACTGTAAACACTGAGGAGGCTAGAACTGCCAAAACAAGCTGTATTCCGAGAAGAAGTTGCAATTGAAGATGCAATATCTGAGCGAGTACTCGTTGAGCCAACATCAAAGCTAGTGAAGAGGCCGAAGGACTTCGAGGAAGACTTTATCACCTATCATGTGGAAGCAGATATGCTTACCTATGATAAGGCAATGAAAATAAAATACACTATTTTCTAGGAGAATCAATGATGAGATTAGTTCCATAAAATACAATAACACGTGTGTTAGTCAATCTATCTGAAGGAGCAAAATCTATCATATGCACAAATGGATCTTCAAGAAGGAAATAAATGCCGAAGAAATTGTTGATAATTCAAGATTAGACTGGTTGCTAAAGGGTTTTCTAGGAAACATATGATCGATTGTTTTGATACCTATGATCCAGTTGCACGGATAACAACTATCATGATGCTTATTGCTATGGGTACAATTCACAAGCTAGTAATTTATCAGATAGATGTCAAAACTGAATTCTTGAATGTTGATATGACCGAAGAGATTTACATAAAGCAACCATAAAATTTTGTCGTCAAGGGGCTTGAAGACAATATACAAGTTGGTAAAATCTCTATACAGTATAAAACAATGTTCCAAGATGTGGCACGAGAAGTTTAATAAAGTTATTAGATCAAACAGATATAGAATCAGCGTGACAGATAAGTATGTATACACCAAGTTAGCTAATGGTAGATGGGGGGTTGTGTCTCTATATAGATGATACGGTAATCCTGGGTACGAATTTAGATATCGTCACTGAGACGAAGATCCTTTCATCCAAATTCAGTATAAAGGACATGGGAGATGTTGATGTTATCCTTGGGATAAAGATTATCCAGATGTGAGTCGAGCTTGCTTAATCAAAAGCTCTCTCTACGTAGAGAACATGGTCACACGTTGTAGACTAGGTGACAAGAAGCTGAAGCCAAATTCAGAAAAAAGTGTCAGGTAGTTGGAGTACTAAAGTGTGATTAGAAGTTTAATGCTATGAGTGCTACTAGACCTGACATTGCTGTCGTCATGCTGAGTCGGTTCACGAGTACTCCATGTGTGGAATACTGGAAAGTTGTAAAAAGAATTATGTGATATCTTAAGAAGACTTAGAAGTTTGCACTGTACTACAATGGTTACCAGACTATGGTGAAAGGTTTCAGTGATGCGTTGATGCTTAGAAGAGGAGAGCGAAAGGTCTACATGAGGATATATCTTTTCCATGGGTGGAACTGCTATATCGTGGAAGTCGAAGAAGTAGATTTCGCTCTCTTACTCATCTATGAAGTCCGAGTTGTATGCTCTGGTTGCTGCAATAGATGAAGCAAAATGACTTTGGAAGCTCATGTACGATCTTTTTCTAGTTATGGTGCAGATTTCGACTATACCCATTTATTGCAACAACCAGAAAATTGTAATAGTTGCATCAAATAATCTCTTCAATGGTAAGAAGATGATTATGAGACTGTCACACAACACTGAATGAGCGCATCAAAGATGACATCATTGCAGTGGTTGATGTTCGGAGCCAGGAGAATCTGACGGATCCGTTCACCAAAGGCCTCAGGCGCTAGCGGGTCGAGGGCACAACAAAGAAAATGAGTTTGAAGGAATTTTGATGTAATGTCTTTGTAATTTTACCATGAAGTATTATGCTTTTAGTTCAAAGAGAAATATATTAGGTATATTGTTTTTGGTTCAAGGAAGGATCATTGACTACGAAACATCAGGTAAAGAGGTTAGTCATTAGGGACATTATTGAGATTGCATCCCGGAACATTTGTTATGTATTCTTTTCTCTAAATAAAGAGCAAATAGTGTAGGAGAATAGTTTTATACCTTTATGTGTTCTTGAGCATTTAGAATGCTCGACATGCTTTACAGGAAGCACGGGTAGCTATGCACTATAAAGGGACAACTATTCCATACTACAGTGGCGTGACATCACATGAGGTGAGACATTGGCTTCAAGCTATGTCACAACGGCGTAACACTGCACTGAGGCATGCAACCTCATGTTGAAAGACGAAGAGTGGTAGTACAACACTACAAAGATGCTAGTACCTCAAGCTATTGGAGAATGTCACCGCCAAGAGGTTGGACCTCGACTTCGGATCGTGTCATACCGGCGTAGCACCGCAAGGAGATGAAATGTCTCATGTTATAAAATTTAAACTCTATAAGAACTCACCTATGCGTATGAATATAGATGCAGGCCGCCTCTTGAGGGTACATTTGTAGACACCCAAGATACATATACAGATACTAGGTCATCACATGATTTTTAATGTGCGATGGTAGTCACAATTGATGTCATTGTGTAAGTGGAAATAATAGCAGTTAAGTTACTAAATCGAAGGCTTAGTCCATTTTGTATCGTTATGTTGTTTGATCCACACAGAAAGATTCAAGTTGTAAGCGACATATATCCTAATGCATGTTGTACAATCACTATAGAAAATACTCAACCCATATATTGAAATATGTGAAGAATTGTTGGGGTTTATTAAAATTACCTTCTAGAAAGTAGTCCCACATCGTCCATGTGACAAACCTCAAGTGTGTATTTCAATATAAGATTCTTCTTTTATTGACTTACATGCATGTGGAGTTGTAGTCATAGTTTGCAATATTGTCTCATACTGATCCATACGGCTGATACCGATACGGTTTGACGTGTCTCGATCTAATACCAACCGATACCGATAGTAACCGATACACTAGGGGTCTTTTTTTTAGTCAATTCAGCAAAAAAAAAATTCAACGGAAAAGACCAATAAGCAAGGGTGTAAAAGCATAGTAAGGTTGTAAAAGCATGTAAAAGAAGAAAACTTACCTATCGCAGGTAAACCAATCGACAATGGTGACTACTATTTCAATCAATTTCAAAACTACTACGAAACAACACAGAAAATACTTAAAATCATGCCTAAATGTATAAAATATTTGTTGTAAATTTTTAACAATTTATTAAAAGTTATTTGCTTTTCGATACCAAAAATTTAATATTTCGATCAGAAACCGTCGATACCGCCGATCCCGATACTACTTGGAAGGATCCGTTACCGATTTTGATACTACAAACCTTGGTTGTAGCCCATGTGGTTGGTATGGTAGAATGTTTTACTAGAGGGCAAGGTGTGGTTGGTATGATAGAATATTTTACTAGAGAACTATGTTCAAATCCTCCAAAAAATATTAGTTTTTGTAACCTATTTTTTGGAAATTTTCTTTAGGAGTTAGGTCCCGAAGGGGCCTACATACTTGGACGCGAGCGAATGGCGTAAAGTGACGCTTTGATGGCGCACTTTATATTTCGCATCGGGAGCGAGATGACGCCTTTGCGCGTCATTGTTCCGTTCAACACGTAGTCCATTGTGGTGCAACAGGGTGTAGCGGGGTCCAACGTTCCCTCTGGACCTGAGTTCCAGCACGACCAGTGCTCCTGTTGGACCTGGGTTCCAGCGTAGCAGATGCTCCCGCTAGAACCGAATTCCAGTGTGGTTGTTTTAGTATGTTTCAGCGTGGACATTTCAGCTTCGTAACTACCCACTTAGTGGGAGTTACTGCATTAACTATCTACTTAATTGTGAGTTATTCTCCGGACTAACTGTCCATCATGGGTAGTTATGGATGTAAGGGGACTTGGCTCCCCTATATATTTTCTCGTTTTTGCTCTTGGCAAGAATATATCCAATGATAGGAGAGTTTGCCGCAACGTAGAAGCCACGAAGTTTTGTCCGAGTGAAGTCCATCTTCCGAGGGTGACAAAGGAGCGTTCTAGAAGTTCAAGTTGTTGAACTTGCTGGTTCCTAGGAATATATCAACAAAAAATGGTCGAATCTTACTTTGAGCAACGGTGATCGTCATCACCCTAACAAGAGTTTTAATCTTTTGTTTCTTCTTGTAGCAACCTGGTTGCGTTATTTTCAAAGACAGAGAAGTCAGTTTGTAATCTTTCTTATTTCGAGTTGTATTTACTTTTTGTTCGAAAGTTGTACGATTTCGGTAACCGAGAATAACAAAAATATGGCCGCAAGTGCACGTTTGCTGGGGGTTTCTTTTGTGCCTAGTTCCTGACGTCGATATTTTGATTGGTCCTACTAAGTGAAAGTTGCTAGCTTTAGTCCATGAACACAATATATCGATGTCAATGGTACTGTTAATATTACTGAAGACAAATATGACAGCGAGCATGCATGTTTTGTTGCATTACTTTGTGCCTAGTTCCTGAAATGGGGATTTTGACTGGTCTACTGAATGAAACTTGCTAGCTCTAGTCCATGAAGACAATATATTGATCTCAAAGGGACTATTAATTTTAGTGAAGGCGAAAATATGGCCACAAGTTTGCACATTTGGTCGTGTTTCTTTGTGCCCAGCTCTGAAATGGGGATTCTGATTGGTCTACTGAGTGAAAGCTACTAGTTTTGGGAGAGAAATCTAATTATATGTCTCAAGTATATGTCAAACAATTGAAGGATTTATTTGACTGAGTTGCTTGCAAACTATTTTTTGTCTTCTTTGTGTGGATAGTTTTGATTGATCTTCTGATGAAACTTGGCCAAGTCTATTGATAATACTTATGGAGATACCCATTTTCATCAAAAACAGAATATTTATGTCAAGGGACTGATACTAATAACAAGTAAAGATTACAAATTTATACATTTCGTTGTGTTTCTTTATGCAGAATTCTTGAAATGGGAATTTCGGTTGATCTACTGATGAAAAATAATCTTCTCTCTTATTGAGCACTTTGTTGGCTTAGAATGAAGCTACTTGTTTTTATTGAAACAGTATATCTATCTTTGTCAGAATAGAGTGAATATGATGTCACACAAAACTAATGCATTTAATGGCCGAAACTGACTACGAGTTTTTGCGTTTTCAATGTTATGCCATCTACAGCTGCTCTTTTGGATACTGCCTGCAAAATTCTACCCTTGGTTGTGACCATAACCGGACGAGTTAGTTCTGACACCCCAATCAAATGTGAACATAGTGGCTTACGAGGTGTGATTGTCGAGGAAACAGTATGTCCCTTTATCATATACCTTTTTTACTTTGGTTGATGAGAACCAAGTTGATGGTTCCGTGTTGGGGAAAGATGATCACTCTTGTTTTCTCTATCAGGCCGAGCAACATTTTTTGAAGCACAATGATGCTGGATCATGGATACAAGATTCGGCATTGATGCTATCCATGAGTAAGGAGGTCCCTTGGTACTTGGTGAGTAACAGTCACAATGTTCCTATTCCCATTTGTCTCTTATGTCGATGTTGTTGCATTGAACTTCTGTTTTGTACTAAGAAGGTTTGTACTCATTTTATGACTATATATCAACAACTAAGCAGAACTATGTTGTAACCAAATTTCATTTCTAACATACGTTCCAATTATCAACAAGTTTGGGTGAGGTTTGGATAGTATGGTAATTGAGTGTGTTGGTGTTAGTGTCTAGTGGGGGAGAGTGATACCATGTTACCTAGAGTATTAAGATATTATTTGTATTAAGGTACTAGTTGTGTTGGGTAGTGTTTAAGGTATGTAGAATACTAAGAGTCTAAGATATGGGTAGGTGAGGGTATCATGATGTAAAACACCGATACATGGGACCTTTGACTGATACGGATTGATTCCGACGTGCACACACGTCCACTTCTTATAAGTCTCTTTGACCTCTTCATCAGAATTAGCATCAGGCTTAGGAGGACATTCCTCACGGAGTACGTATTTGTATTCTTCGGTCTATACGAATTTACTATATTTGAGGATGCTAATGGAAGAACTTTACAGCATAGATAGTTTCCTTATAAAGTGTATAGATAGTTTCCTTATCGGTTGTCCAATTCTATAGGGTTTTTTAAATCTAAGCAGACGCAAGTCCCTTTGTCATATTTGTGTTGCACATGTTATTTTTTGGTCTCTTGTATCTAGGGTTGGTAATTGGTTGGGTGAGAAGTTCATTCATTCACTTGTCTAATAATCAGGTCGAGTTGTGCAACCTCGGGTGAGCTGGAGTGGGCTAGGGAGGGCTAGGTACGGATTGATTCATATGGAAAAAAAAGGAGGAGGAGAGGGGGGGAGGCAGGGGCGGAGCCACCACCCACCCCCCCCCCCCCCACCCCCACCCCACCCCACCCCACCCACCCAATTTTCTTTTTCATATATGTATATATATATATATATATATATATATATATATATATATATATGGATTTTTTGGTTTTATATGAGTCAGCGACGCTTCAACCCCCCTTATCCTAACCTAGCCCACCCTAGGTTGAATTTCTAGCTCCGCCACTGGGGTGGGGGTAGGGGGAGGTGGTGGGCTAGAGCCAATCCTAGCCCCTAGCTAGTCCCTCCGTCTCTGATCCGAACACTAGCAATTTATTACATGAAAGTTGAAACCTGAGTCCTATCAATGTAAATATAACCCTTTAGATCTCATGGGTGCACCTATGATGAGTACCATGAGATCCTAGCTAGTGTTTAACATAATTAACGGGATATAACCGTCAGGAGTAACGGGGACTTGGGAAGTTTTCTTTTATGCCTACGGATGTCATAGTCAAAGGGTTATGTCTTTATATATTGGCAGTTCTATCCATCTTATATTAAATAGGAAGCAACATCAACTATTTCTTCATTTTTGCAGCTGGGTTTATTTTTAATCATGTTTTCTTCTTAGATAAGCCTTGTATATTCTTTTTTTTTATCACATTGCATATAGGCACACTTTTTTCCCTTCAAATTGTAGTTTCTCATAAGGTCCAATTACATTGTATTACTTTCATCAATAAGGGTTGCTTTACACTGTCTTGTTGCACTTCATTTTCAACTGCAACAACTAAATCCAGCGAGCAAAAAGTTGTTGTCAAAGCTTAATTTATGAGTGGATTGTGCTTAAGTGGATGATGTGGTGCCGGCCTATTATAGGAACGAATAATGTCCTTAAGGCCTATTAGAGAAGGATTGGTGCGTAAAACGAGATAGGGGTGTTAATGAGCCGAGCTTTGAGTGAGCACCCCCTGCTCGGGCTCGGCTCTGTAAGAAAAGATAGAGCTCGAACTTTATTACGATCCTAAAATTAAGCTCAAGCTCAGCTCTCTAAAATATTGGCGAGCATGAGCTTGGCTCACGAGCGGCTCTTTTAAATGCGAAATCTTCGCGAGCACGAGCTTGCAACCTCTGCTGCAACTAAAGCCAACCAAACAAAGGGGCTGTTACTGACTACAAACTGGCCCTTAAGATGCTCCTGAATTTTAGTTTTGTAACTTGTTCAGACATTTTATGTGACACTTTTGACTTATTTTATAGTCACCATTGGCGAGTTAAGCATTCTTGGCCAGAAAACTCTCTTTGTTCCCTGCAAACAAATCTTGTGATTAACTTTAAGAGGGTCTCTCTTAGATACTAAGGCATTAAAATATCACGCGGCACATAGAATTGCCTGTTGACATGATTCCTCCTCTCTTTTCTAACGGATTCTCGTAACTCCTCCTTATCCGTTCTTTGGATGGGTGATCTACTTTTCACCATCAATATTTAATGTATCCTCATGACCAAACGTGATAAGCTTGCAATTTGTATATATATATATATATATATATATATATATATATATATATATATATAGGTCCCTCTGTGCAACAAATATGAAGATCATTGAAGTCATGGATGTGATATCTAGGTTCTTGATAAGTACTGCAAAGATGACTCGTGCTGTCCCAAATTTATTTTCTAAATTTTTCACTTAAAATTTTATTCAGGGCTAGCCCAAAAATATATTTAGGACTGTCAAAATTTTAACAGTCCTTCCAATAGTTTTTACTGTCAAAATTGACAGTCCTAAATAATGTATGCAATTCAATGGACTGTCAAAATTTTGATAGTCCAACATATTGAAAGGACTGCCAAATTTTGACAAAATAAATTTTTGGACTAGCTCCGAGTAAAAGTTTAAGTGAAAAATTTAGAGAAAAAATTGGGCCAGCTTGAGTGTATTTTGTAGTGCATTTGTCATCAGCCGATATCTAACTAGCCATATGCTGATTTACATGTTCTCCACTTAATGAGCTGAGTATTTTTTCCTTTCCGGCAACATTGTCAACAATGACTTGACTGGTAATTTAGGTGAATTACTTTGTAATATATACATATATCTACTAAAACTAAACCGTTTGTACATTTCTCTTACCCACTTTTGATTCCAACTGTTCTTGAAAGTAAGTAGGCCTTGTTCTTTTCCTCATAAGTTAATGATTCCAGGATGATGGAACTGGCCGTGTATATGTTTTGGGGGCACGAGGTGCTACAGGGATGGTGCTAACAGTTGCAAGTGAAGTTTTTGAGGAGTCTGGGCGATCTCTAGTACGTGGAACTCTGGATTATCTCCAAGGTCTTAAGGTTTGTCTATACACCAGTTATTGAAGTATAAAATCTGCTATTTAGTTGTTTTATTATTTAATACTGTCTATATTAGGTCATCAAAAGAAAGCATTTGTATCTTGTAGATGCTTGGAGTGAAACGGATTGAAAGAGTTCTTCCCACGGGTACTACTTTGACTGTTGTTGGTGAGGTAATGTCTTGAATAGCAATCTGTACTGTAGGGTTCCATGTTATTTTTCCCAGCGGCTTCTATTAGTATTGAGCTAATTTCCAGTAAGCAAATGATGTCCTTTTTGTTGCTAAATTGAACCAATTGAAGTGATGTTTTGGAGACCTTTTGTTATTGTCAATATTCTATTACGATATAATCAAAATATCTGTTACCATACAGTGGTTCTTGTAGTATCATCTTCAGGTTGTACTCTATTGGAATATCTCTTCCCTACTTATTTAGTTGTTTTTGATTTGTTTCTTTTGATTTATGACCAGGCTGTTAACGATGATATAGGGACAGTTCGGATTCAGAAACCCCATAAAGGCCCATTTTATGTGTCCCCAAAGAAAATAGATGAATTGATTGCAAATCTTGGGAAATGGGCCAGGTGAGCTTATACTGTTTGTTTCACCCTAAATCTGTTATGACTGATGCAGTAAATGGTTATTAAGCTGTTTATTTCCTATAGGTGGTACCAGTATGCTTCCATGGGATTCACAATTTTTGGTGTCTATCTTTTGGCCAAGCATGCAATTCAGTTTATTCTGGAAAGAAAACACACAAGGGACTTGCAGAAAAGGTAAAACTGAAATGCAGCATTCACATTCTTTAGTAGTTGATAATTACATTTAATTGAGTGATAGTGGTAAGTTCAGGTATTACTACTGCGACAACAACAAAATCTTTACCACGGATTTTGAGAGTTGGAGCAATAGATATTCTATAAGAAATAAAAACAGAAGCCTCTTCTTTCTTTTAGGATTGCAGATCTTTGTACACTATTTTATTTTCAAGTAATCCTTCATAGAAATCATATAAGATGACGAGGTATAGTAATCAATCGAATTTATATTTCTTACCTGAGAAGATTGCATCTAAGGAATGCTCTCAGTTTCTTTAATGATCTTGATTTTCATGCACATCCCTTGTAAAATCTGGGCCCGCCGAGTTCTAGTGTGTGTGAAATGTAAGAATGATCGCACTGTTTATGTTCAAATTTCATTGCTTGTTAATGAAGTCGTGAAAAGTTTATAATTCAATAACTATTTATCCTCCATACACAGCTTATTAGCATAGTGTTTCTATTTTATTTTTATCGCGCTCGATCATTTTTTCCAACAATATACCAGAATATATTGGTATATGTGCACACTTACTAAGGAATCTATTGTTTATATTGGTATATAAACAGCTAAGTATTATATATATTATGAAGGAATAATAAAAACCATGGGAGTATTGACAATCCAAAATTGGTGCCATACCAGTGTCACATCGTATTGGACACACTACAAGATGCCCAAATTGGTGCCCTATCCATATCGTGTCGTATTTGTGTCCATGAAATATGTGTGAAAGTTGGTCGTAATTTGGTGCTGTATAATTGCTTTAGCTGAATGGCTTGCATTAGATTTTCTTTCTTGGCAACCAGATTCGTAGTCAGTTCTAAATATTTTGGGTAATAAATAAATGGGAAATTACGGTTATTTCCTTGGTTTTCATCATTGAGTTAGGTTGTTTTTGGTTTGCTGGAAAGTAAGGGAAAGGAATATGAAAGAATATTATATAGAAACCGGATCACATTTATATAGGATTGAGTTTCACTTTATTTTCCTTCCCTCACTTCCCACCAAACCAAACAAGCCTACAAGGAATGTAATGATAATGTGTTTCGACCAACAGTTATTTTGACAGTTCGGATAGTATATGTCTCATTTGGAACTGATTTATGCTGCAGCTGGTCTTAATCATGACTACTAATTTTAAAGAGAAACAAACATCATATTACCACATAGCATTTAACTCATATTTTAATAATTTTCATTTATCTTTTGTTAAGTTTCATATTTTCAAGCAATCACTGGTTCTCTTCCATGCAGGGTTCTTGCAGCTGCTGCACAACGACAGGGTCAGGATCCTGAAGGTACCACCAAGTAGTTAAGATTAAATTAGTTAAGTACTTCTATCTGGTCCTAATCTTATAGTGTTTACTTTCCTTGTTCAGTAGGATTGATGGGAAACTCTGAAAAAGGATCAGAAAATACGAAGAGGGAACAACGAATGCCAGACCTGTGTGTTATTTGCCTTGAGGCTGACTACAATGCTGTTTTTGTTCCGTAAGCTTACATCTTTTTCCTGTTTCATTCCATCTACTGGATATACTGAGTTTCATCATGGCTGCACATCTTTAAAACCTAGTAATTTGTTTGCCGTCATGTTTATCTTGTTGTTACTTGCGCAGCACATACTTTTTATAGTAGTTTAGCTCAACAAATTTCTTTTGTCATGCCTGGATTCTCTTCCAACATTACATAAATTCGTCAAGTTCACTTTTATTTTGAGCTTTCCACCTTTTATGTCCATGATTTTCAAAGGTGTAAGCTGTGAAGTAATTTTTTTTTTTGCGAAGGTATCATGTGAAGTATTCCATGCGCACCGTTCAATTAAGAGCATATTGATGATGCTATTAAATGCACATAGTGTATTTATGGCTTAGGCCTTAAAATCTTCTAAAGAAGTTGCGCCTTAGGAGCAAAATAATCAGTTTTGGTGTTTTGATCCTGAAGGATGCTAGGTTCAATTCATGGGAACAGCCTTTCACAAAATAAGAGTAAGGCTGTCATCTTGACCCTCCTCAGACCTTAAGTGTGAACCATGTGGTTATGGGGTGCCGACGTGAGGCTCTTTAATTTTGTGCTTTTACTAATGAACAAATTAAATTCTTAGATTGAATAACAAAAGGGAACTGCAATAACATGTATGTTGCTTTCCTCAATACGACCATCTTCTTTCTATCTTAAAAGCTTATTAGCTTTGAATAAGGGGGTTTGATTCTTTCCTCTGATGGCAAATAAACTTCATTAATTGGATAAATACATTACATATTGAAACACTACTGCGTTAGATTGAATTTCAGTCGGTAATCAACAATTTGGTTAACATGTGTTGCTTTGACATTTCCAAACTGGAAATCTTATATGATCAAGGGCATTTCATCCTCCTTTCAATAGCTACAGAAATATCACTTGGACTTTCAGTTTTCTAACATTTGGATTTTGGATAGTGGATGGAGGTATCCTTTTGATATCTGTATGTTCTTAGAGTCTTTGGCTTTCAGCAAGAATGTCCTCACTCTAGAGTTTGAATGCGGTTCACACATGCTTTTCCAACTGCACTTAAAATCCCAGCCCTTTGGGGTTAATAGTGACGTGATTCTAGCATTAACCAACATAATCAGTTTTGTTCCTCCAAACCCCATCCCCTGCCCCTACCCCTACCCCATCAGCCTGCCTTCTTATCAAGGTTTGCAATGTCCGAATCGGTTTCGGATACTTCCTATGAGTATTGGTATCGGCAATTTCTGCTATTTTGGATCGGAACATCAGGTTCTTTGTTTAGGAAAGCAAAAATGCTAGAAATTAGTTTAAAGGCTACAAAGCATTCGATACATTTAGACATAATTTAATATTATATGTTGTTGTTTTTTAAATTTTAAATGGAGTAATATTCTAGTTGCAATAAGTACTATTGTTTATTTATTTTCCTTTAGACAGGCCATAATAAATAGTTTTGAATGTAATAATATTAATATTGATAAATGTTGTGAATTTATAGACATACAACTTTGACAAATGGTAATGGTTATTGAATTCATAATTCAATTCATTAATTATTATGATTGGTTTGGGCTATTTTTTTATTTTTCAATTGAATCAAATAAATAGTAGTTTATCGATAATGAATCTTGTTGACATACTGTAAGGTTGTCAATGTTTGACACAATTGAATCATTGTGTTTTTTTCATTCTTGTTTCTTTTTCGTTCAATTTTTTTGTCCAATTGACGGAGAAAGAGCCCCCTAAGTCGGTATCGGTAGCAGTTGGTATCATATCGGGACATGCCAAAACTTATACGTATCCGTGAACTATGCTTTTTATACGTTTCAACTCCAATCTTTCTCCTTGCATAATATAAGTACATATTCACAAAGCTGTTAATTCTTTTACATTTAAGAAAACGGTTTGGTTGTAATGTCACGTGAGAAGTTGCGTGTGCATCACTTCCAATAGAAGCCTGTTTGAAGACTTGTTTTGGGCATTTTTCTTCTTCGTTTTTGTTTGTTTGTTTGTTTGTGATATCTAATTCTGACCCACTTATCACTTGGTGGTCCTGTTAGGCATTTGGTTTAGATTTACTACTATTGTTTTCAGCAAGAATTCATGCAGCCACTTCCTTTGATTAGAGCAATAATTCTAGTACAATTATCTCAAAAGAGAACCCCAGTACAAAGAATAACTTTGCCTCACATTTATGCCTGATTTCTTTTAATTAGCTAGCAATCGACTCTCTGTGAGAGCATCTCCAGTGGGGACACTCCAAACCATACTCCAAATCATACTCCAAATCACACTCCAAACTATTTTTGGAGTGTCACCTTGATATTTGCACACAATGGTACACCCCAAAATAGACACTCCAAATTAACTTCTCCCTTTCCCTCCCTCTTTTCCCTCCCTATTTTTCCTCTTCATTTTCGTTCCTTTTCCCTCCATATTTTTCCTCATTTTCATTTCCTTTATAACTATTAAAGCTTTCCCTCGTTTCCCTTCAGAACCATTAACCAATACTGACGACAAAGATGTCTGGAGAAGAAGAAGAAGAAGAAGAAGAAGAAGAAGAAGGGGTGGGGAAGGAAAGAATATGTAGAAGGGGAGGAAAAAAAATACCAACAGAGGAAACTCAGAAATGGAACCTGCCTTTTCCAATGAAGAAGAAGAAGAAGAAGAAAGAAGAAAGGGTCTCAAAAGTTTCTCTGTAAAAAAAATAGAAGAGGAGAGAGAGAGCGGAAGGGGAGGAAGAAAAATAAATGACAGGTTTTTGGTGGGCCCATCGATTACTATAGACCAGCTACGGGACTCTCCAAATTTGGAGTGTCTCTTGGCTTTCTACCATTTTTCAAGTGTGGACAAGAGTCCATTGTAGCCCTCAAGTGCTATAAAATTTGACAAAAGTCAAAATATAGCACTTGAAAGTACTCCCACTGTGGATGCTCTGAACTTTTACAGCTTTTGATGTGGTGTAAATAATCATTTTCTGGAAGTTAGAGATCCACCATTTTTTATGATCTTAAATCTTAACACTGATTACTTTCATATTAATTACCTTTACATTTCAATGAAGAAATATTTGAATTATTGCTATTTCTTATAATTATCCAATCTAGTTTAGTCCTCGAGGTGACTGATGGAAACAAAATTTCAGGTGCGGTCATATGTGCTGCTGCACGTCTTGTTCTTCACACTTGAGCAACTGCCCTCTCTGTCGCAGAAGGATCGATCAAGTTGTAAGGACTTTCCGTCATTAGTTGTAGACACCTGGTTGTGGTACTGTAACTGTTCAAAGATTCGGGCTTGTCGCCCATGATGTACTGCAAGTTAGCTGCTAGCTATGCTACATCTATTAAAAGTACCTAGTCTAAAAGAATTACTTCTGTAAAGATATTTAAACTGCCCTCTCTGTCGATCATATGTGCTGCTGCACGTCTTGTTCTTCACACTTGAGCAACTGCCCTCTCTGTCGCAGAAGGATCGATCAAGTTGTAAGGACTTTCCGTCATTAGTTGTAGACACCTGGTTGTGGTACTGTAACTGTTCAAAGATTCGGGCTTGTCGCCCATGATGTACTGCAAGTTAGCTGCTAGCTATGCTACATCTATTAAAAGTACCTAGTCTAAAAGAATTACTTCTGTAAAGATATTTAAACTATTTTTGGATTTTTTTTATTCATAAGAGTAACACAAATTTCTGTGGAAGGATTGATCCAATATAGCAGTGATGAGACCTGTTCTATATAATGAATTTCCTCGAGTTGATGACAATAGTATTGTTCCGATTTATTACTGGTCTTGCTCATTTTGCAACATGGGCCGGGCATTCCGCAAATCGGCCCATGACCTTTCTGGTCAAACGTGGACTGCAACAGTCAAAGCTTGGTCAACGTTTGAGACCACCTCTGCCCGAGGCCCACTCTTCCAACAGTCAGGTTGGGATAATTTCATAGGTTACTTCTGTAACTGTATTGTACTGTTTTTGGAAGTTTCGTCTTCATAGAGTAGCAAATGGAATAGGACCCGACCCAGTATAGCAGTGATGAAAATGATATTCCTCAAGTTACATAATGACAACTTTATTTTCACGATTTATATGTATCAATGTTGTTGTTTTTGTTGAATCAGGTTGAATTGTTATTCTCACTGTTGTCATGTACTGCTAGGTTAGTTCATGTTAGATTCTTTTGCAGCCAAGGAAACCAAAAGGATCGAACTCTAATATGGGTAGTTCTTCCTCTTTGAGTTTGATCAGGCCGGCCAGGTGGTTGGGTTGTTCTAGCCAGAACTAAATTTGGTTGTCGTTTGTCCTTGACTCAAAAGAAGATAGTCCTTGATTCCAAAAAATAATATAAAAAATGGAGTTAGCAGTGGTGTCGAGTTCTCCAGTTTCTGATGGCATCGTGGAGTTCGAATTTTGAGTTTCTCCTTGAGCTACTCGAGAGGTCTTTCCAGTGGAAACTCAAAATATGGGTATGGTGGGTTGCTAGTTCAACCGACAAAGAAAGTTGGGGTGGACCATGGAGGCTCGACTGGTAGAGGTAGGAACTTAGGGTGGGGGGGGGGGGGGGTTACCTTAACCAGGAGGGTTGTCCATGTCCGTTGGCTTGTCCGACTTACCCCAGGACGGCCGGCCAAGTAGTCCAGCAGCTAGAATCCAGTCCCTACTATATATGGGCACTGTAATCCTCGACTGTGCGTTACTACTATTGAAATTATAGAGCATTGTTCTAGAAAGGAGATTATTGATCAATACTGATGGCACACTTCTGTTTATTACTTATGTTGCTTGCTTGCGCTAATTATTCTTAGGCTGAATGTTACTGGTCTTTGCTATAGCATGATATTAGTCTTTCGTACTGCAAAACTGCTGTATGAAATACTAAAAAATAAGAAAAAAAAAACATTTTTTAACTACTATAAAAAAAAAAAATCCTGACCTTTTAAGAATCCTGTTACTGTAGTTTCTAAAAATAAGGAAACATAAATCTAAAAATGAAAAAAATTCACTTATGGAGGTTAAATTTTTGGGTACTAATGATTTTTGGAGTCATATGCGATTGTACAACTTGTACATGCTTAAAAATTGTCTCTGCCATTCCAAGCCCATCGGTTCTCTGTCCGAACATTTGTCATGGCTTGGGCTTGGAATTGTATGATCATTTCTTCGTAACCACCGATCGACAGTGGTTTGCCATCCCACTCAAACGATTGTCACGTGTGAAACTAAAAAATACTATTGTAATTTTTATCTCTAGTGAAATAGTGAATATCTACACAAGTTTTGATGGGATGAATAAAAATGGACTCTTTATGTAGCACGACAACAGCTGCAATTTTCCGCGAGACCTCATAACATATTGTACTACTCTTTAGACTTTACTGTATCCTAATTTCTCGTATTAAAGAATTTGATAAATTAAACATTAGTATGTATTGTATAATAAGAATGGTTTGCTGCTAACAAAACATTACTTCTGAATCATATAGTGAGAATGAAGTTCTGTTTATTTGGATGAGGCCTTTAAATCTTAAAGTTTGTTACATTCATATTACCATTCACATCTGAAAAAAAAAAAAATCTTCGAATTGTTTCTATTTCATACAATCATGCAACCTAATTAGTCCTTTGAATTGTATAATGATATATGGCTAATATTTTACTGATTAAAATTGAATTTCATGTAAAACTAAATTAGCGAAAGAAAACGATAGTCATATGTCATTATATCATTGGTACCGTAGGACTCACCATTCGTCACTACAACGTGATGAATTTCGCCCACTGAACAAATTCTCTTAAAAAATGAGTGTTGGGCTTCCAGTAGATCATCGTTAGTAGGGGTACAAATGAGCCAAGTTGAGACAAGTTTTTATAAGCTTGAGCTTAGCTTAATTAGAATTAATCGAGCTCAAGCTCGAGCTTGATAAATTTTTTTATTTTAGAGCTTTAGCTTAGCTCGAGCTCGTTTATATTAAGCATGAGCTTGGCTTGGTTAGATCTCAAGCTTGACTTGATAAACAAGCTCGATAAGCTCAAACTCAAGCTCATTAAGCTTGATTTCAAGTTTTATTTCAAGCTCATTATAGCTTGATTTCGAACTTAATGAACTTGATTTCAAGCTCATTATAGTTAGACTTGAATTCAAGTACATATAATATTAACAATTTATTTATAAAAATTCAATTAAAAAGGTTCTTTAATATCAATTATTAAGGATAAATAGTTATATATAATGCACACAACTATATTATTATACAAATATACATAAAATTAGAATTCAACAAAGGACAAATTAAAATTTCAAAAATAAAATAAATTGGTAGACTGCCAGCAACGAGCTCTTAAACGAGCTTCTAAACGAGCTATCTTACGTGTCAGCTCGCAAGCTTCTAAACGAGCCAGCTCGCGAGCTCAAACGAGCCGAGTATTTCTAATCTTGAGCTTGGCTCGTTTATCAAACGAGCTCGAAAATGAAGCTTGAGGTTGGCTTGTTTACTAAACGAACCGAGCTCAAATGATCTTTTATCGAGAGCTTCGAGCAGCTCGCAAACGGCTTGGCTCATTTGCAGCCCTAATCGTGAGCTCTTTACTAGCCTTGAGGTCATCATGAATGGTGTCAGGTCACAGAAACGGAAAGAGACACCAAAGCCACCACCATGTAAAGAGAAACAGAGAGATTGCTAATGGCAGTATTTTGCAAGGCTAACAAAACAGCTGTTGAGAAGAGTTATGAAATTAATCTATATATTATAATAATATATTTATCACAAGAAGCCCGTCTAGCTCAGCTGGTAGAGCGCAAGGCTCTTAACCTTGTGGTCGTGGGTTCGAGCCCCACGGTGGGCGAATGGATGCATTTATATATTTTTAACAAAAAATAGTTATGATAATTAATCTCTCTTTTTTCGCTTTATAACATCTTTTTTTAACTTTTATTTCTTAAAAGCATTTTTAAGATGAAAGTAGTCAAACGCAAAATCTGAATCTATATACTCAGAAAATAACTTTATAATTTATTTATTTTAAACTATTTTCAGAACAAAATTTCAAAAAGCCTATCCAAACGAATCCTATAAATCTGAAGACGAACATTTCATAAAAGATTGATAACTTGTATGCTGCAACAGGAAAATGGAACCATAACTATGTTGAAACACCAATCCCAGTTTCTTTCACAGGTTTCATTGCCGATACTATTTTTGTTTCTCAGTTTTCCAAATATTTGTAATTTGTGGTCTAATCGGACAACATATTATTTCTAACATAGAAATTGCTAAAAGTAAAATTCGAAAAAAAGTTAAAACACAAATATGCTGATTTAAACACGGTTACTATACGTAGCAATATACATTTTTACGATAAATAAAATAAAAATTGGATTTACATATATAATATATATCACTCTCGGGGTATTTTTTTTTTTTTTCTTATTATACTATATAGATCTCCTCCTCCATATATGGAGTGCAGTGAAGGAAAAATTCAGTCAGTTAAGACATTTTTAGAATGTGTTTTTCATCATAGTGACAGAAAACTGCAATTGCTTCTTGAACATGTCATTTCGAATGAAATCTTCTATGTTAGTTGTGAGCGAGTCTATGGCCAGCTTCTAATGTTGCCATTTTTATCTATTATTGTTTTCTTTCAATTTTCAAATACTATTATTTATCACCTTTGATACGTGCAACCTCCACTGCAGATTTGTGATGGAATTTCCATTAGTACATAAAATTTCACAAACGATTTTTGTCACTGGTTTTATTGCTATATTATTACCACTGTCACACGTGGTGAATCTAGCTGAATATTTTTTACTCAGTTTGGAAAAATAGTTGTTTGCCTGACAAAATTTTATTTAAAAAGTCATTCTTTAAGCAAAAAGATTTCTACATATAAATATATTTTAGTAAAATTAGCGGAAGAGAACAAAATTTACGAAAATTTGAAGTAAAGAACAAAAACGCATGTGTTAAGTGCGTTTTCGATAAAAAAAATACGTAAAGAACGACAACGCATGTGTTAAGTGCGTTTTCAATAAAAATTTAATTTTTAACTGTAGCCGCACCTACTAAATACGTTTTCATATTTTATATATATATTTTTTTTTTACAAAAGAAAAAAAAATACAGTTAAAAAATAAAACAAAAAAAATAAATCTGAAAACGCACATAATACGTGCGGTTTCAAATATATATTTTAAAAAAAAAAAAAGAACATTGGAAAAAAAACTGAAAACGCATCTAATACATACGGTTTCAAATATATATATATATATATATATATATATATATATATATATATTAAAATAAGATTTTTTTCGAAAGAAAAGAAAAGAGAACGTGTAAAAAAAAATTAAAATAATCGGAAGCCGTACGTACTATGTGCGTTTTCAAATTTTTTTAATTAAAAAAATTCAAAAAACGCAAACGGTAAGTGCATTTTAGAATTTTTTTTGCATTAGAGTCCCTTATAATTCACTATTTGCAACTTCAGTCAAAGTAAGAAACAAAATTATTTTATTTATCATAATTTCTTTTATAAACTTCAATGAAATGAAAATAAATAAATAAAACTTAATTTTTTTCGATTTAAATTTTTTTAAGATAATTTTTTTTAAAATAATTGTTATTTTTTCACTAAATAATTTTTTTAGTTTTTCGGCACAAAAAATAAGAGAAACCACATGTTTGTAAATTATTTTTTCGGCCCAAAAATTTTAAAATTAATTTTTGTTTTTATTTCTTTCATTGGAATTTTTTGCCACGCATGGGATGCGTTCATGTTCTTTCCTTGGAATTTTTTCAAACTATTAGGTGCATTTTCACCTTTCTTTTTCAAAGAAAAAAAAAACCTTTAATAACCGGCCCAAAGAACCCCCCCCAAAAAAATATTTAAAATAAATCGCAAATCGTAGCCGCACCTACTAGGTGCGTTTTCACCTTTTTTTTTCTTTTCCTTTTTTCTAGAGTTCGTTTTAAAAAAAAAAATTGAAACCACACGTATTAGGTGCGTTTTCAAAGAAACCAAAAAAAAAAAATTCAAACCGCACTAGGGTGCGTTTTCACATTTTTTTCTTTTATCTTTTTTCATAGTTCTTTTTAATATATATATATATATATATATATATATATATATATATATATATATGAAACCGCACGTATTATGTGCGTTTTCAGATTTAATTTTTTAACTGTATTTTTTCTTTTTTGTAAAAAAAGTATATAAAACGTGAAAACACATTTAGTAGTGTTGCTACAGTTAAAAATTAAATTTTTATTGAGAACGCACTTAACACATGCGTTCTCGTTCTTTGCGTATTTTTTTTTATCGAAAATTCACTTAACACATGTGTTTTTGTTCTCTACTTCAAGTTTTCATAAACTTTGTTCTCTTCTAAAAATGTTGCTAAAATATATTTCTCTGTAGAAAAATTTCACTTCTTTAAGAGCATCTCCAATCCTATTATTTTATTTTGTGTTGTGATTTCTATGTGGCATGAGAAACAAGACAATGTCTTTTCTATGTGACAAGATTATATTCACACAAGACAATAAGATAGAAAATTATTCTCCAATGAAAAAAAATATTGAGAAGGCAATAAAAACTACTTTTTTCAACTTCCAAGACAACTTTTCCACTTCTTCATTTTTTTATAAATATTTTTCTTCATAATTGATGATGTGAAAGTAAAGCATTGTGAAGTCCATTGTCTAGATCTAGACAACCAACTTCACATTGTCTTTGACATTTCAACTTCACAATTTATTTCACATTTGCATTGGAGAATGAATTTTGAAATAAAAAATTGTGATTCATATGTGGCAACCATTTTTTCCAAACTCACAATAGGGTTGGAGATTCTTGTTGTGAATTTGAAAAAAAATGTTGCCACATAGGAATCACAACTTCTTATTTCAAAAAAAAAAAATTTCAATGCAAATGTGAAATAAATTATAAAGTTGACATGGCAATGATATGTCAAAGACAATGTGAAATTGGTTATCTACATCTACACAATAGACTTCATAATGTTTTACTTTCACATCATCTATTATGATTAAAGATACTTATAGAAAAAAGGAAGAAGTGGCAAAGTTGTCTTGAAAGTTGAAAAAAAATAGTTTTTATTGTCTTCTCAATACTTTTGCATTGGAGAAGAATTTTCTATATCGCATTGTCTTGTGTGAATATAATCTTGCCACCTAGAAAAGATATTGTCTTATGCCTCATGCCACGTAGGGATCACAACACAAAACAAGACAATAGGGTAGGAGATGCTCCAATGCAAATGTCAAATAAATTATGAATGTGACATGGTATGACATGGCAAAGACATTGTGGAATTGGTTGTCTAGTTCTAGACAATACACTTGACAATAATTTTACCTCCATATCATCAATTATTAATAAAAATATTTATAAAAAAGGAAGAAGAGAAAAAGTTTTCTTGGAAGTTGGTTTTTTTTTTATTCTCAATACTTTTGCATTGAAGAAGGCTTTTCTATCTCATCATCTTTTGTGAATATATATAATCTTGTCACCTATGAAAAATATTGTCTTGTATCTCATGCCACCTAAGAATCACAACACATAACAAGACAATGTGGTTGGAGATGCTCTTATAAATATTTTTATTCACAATTGATAATGTGGAAGCAAAATCATTGTCATAGTGTATTGTTTAGAACTAGACAAACAATTTCACAATGTCTTTGTCATGTCATGCCATGCCACATTCATAATTTATCTGAACATTTGCATTGGAGAATGACTTTTTAAATGAAAACTTATCATTCCTATGTGGCAACAACTTTTTTCCAGACTCACAATAGGGTTGGAGATGCTCTAAAAGGAAGAAGAGAAAAAGTTGTCTTGAAAGTTGGAATAAAAAATATATTTTATTGTCTTCTCAACACTCTTGTATTAGAGACATTTTTTTCGACTTAATTGTCTTTTGTAAATATAATCTTACCACCTATAAAAAATATTATCTTGTATCATATATCATCTAAGAATCATTACACATAACAATAACAAGACAATAGGGTTGGAGATGCTCTAAAAATGAGTGTTGGTTCTAGGAGGTCATGGTAAGCTCCGACTTGCCATGAGGGTGCCAGGAGATCACGATGCAGAAAGAAAGAAAGAAAGAAGGAGGTCCTCTAATGTCAAAATCTCGGATGGCCACGAAACAGAAAGATACCCTATTTTGCAAGGCTAACATCCAGTAGTCCTATTTTGCAAGGCTAACATCCAGTAGTTCTGTATATTATCTGAGTCTGTCAATATATATAACACAAGTTGCCCGTCTAGCTCAGTTGGTAGAGCGCAAGGCTCTTAACCTTGTGGTCATGGGTTCGAGCCCCATGGTGGGCGATTGTTGTTATTTTTATAACAAAAATAGTGTCTTTTCGTTCTTTCATATCTTTTGTCTTCTATTATATAAGGCAGCTCGTCCGAGGAAATAGAGGGACATAACGTATGGAACGGTGTCATTGTAATCGAGAGAAAAGGAGAGTTTGAGCGAACTGTAACCTCGACTATGCGTCGTTTGTAACACTTTCGATTATCAATAAAGAGCATATTTTCATATGTCATTGTGTTCTTTACTTTTCTGCAATATATATGTACCGCTGCTATTGTCTTGAATAGCTTACTTGTCCTTATTCAAAGCTTTGGCCTTGTGCAAGCGCACTTTAGGCTTGCACGATATCACGTCCGTGTGAGGACGATCGGTTCCGTAGGGACCAACGGACTCCTGCGGGACCGGGACATAATGGTTCTTATCATCATCAATTAATTACTTTGTAAAAATTATTATTATGTAAAATTTTGTTGAAAAAAGTTAAATTTGTTATAAATAATACTACAAGAATTTGAACTCAGCCAACCTAAGAGAATACCTCCCACCTTAACCACATGAGTTACAAGAGATGATTGTTTATAATTAGATAATATTATATATAAGTCGATTGTTGTTATTTTTTTATAACAAAAATAGTATCTTTTCGTTCATTCATATCTTCCGTCTTCTATTATATAAGGCGGCTTTAAAATGGCTCAAAAATAAGCCTTCTAAGACGTATGTTTATTATCATCAATTAATTATTTTTTAAAACTTAATATTACGTAAAAAATTGTTGAAAAAAGTTAAATTTGTTATAAATAATACTACAAGAATTTGAACTCAGCCAACCTAAGAGAATACCTCCCACCTTAACCACATGAGTTACAAGAGATGTTTGTTTATAATTAGATAATATTACGTAGCTAACAGTTTCAATACTCTTTATAAAAAGTAAAAATATATCCATAACTAATTAAAAATAAAATATAATAAATATATAACAAATTCTAATTTAAATATAAAAATATATATAATAAAATTTAATTTAAATAATTTTATATTAATTTTAGAAGAAAATAATATTTTACATGCAACACACGTGAATTTACTAGTGTAAATATAGGATCGTGAATCGGTCGATCGTCGACCTATACCAACTCGTCGATTCGGTTCTGAAACCGACTAATTTGGTTCGGCTGAATTATTTTGTATTTGAACAAAATATATTTAAAATCAAAAAAAAATTAAATATTTTGAACAATCACTTGCTACATGTTTGCTAATAAACTTTTTTCATAATTCAATTTCTAACAAACACGATAACTTATTTCTATCAGTCTATTTTCGGTAAAGAAAAAAAATTCTAAAAATAACAAAGTCAAATAATGAAAATATATAAGGTCCATCGGTTGATCGGTTTGGTCCGGTTTATCGATTTTTGATATTATCAATCCATTGACCGAACGAAATTGTTCGGTTATTAAGAATACCCAACCAATCCCATACGAACAGTCCATCGGTTCGGTTAAAACCGATCTGTTCGTTTTGGATCGGATCGACTCGGTTCAACCAGTTTGATCCAAATTTGCAGAACCCTATGGAAATACATCAAAATGTTGGGAATCAAGTTTGCTGAAGGGGGCAGAGTTCGGTCCGAACTCGGTCCCTGGCCAAGTTCGGGCCAAACTCGGTGTGGTGTTCCAGAACCTTTGAACCGAACTCAGTCCGAGTTCGGTGTCGGCGGCTGCTGCTCGGATTTTAGAATTTTTATGTTATATTTTGGACCGTTGGATGCTAGTGGACGGTTAGACCTTATGGTTGGCTATTTTTAGGGTTTTCTAACCCTAAAATAGGTTTCTCATCATATAAATAGGGAGGGGGGTGGAGGCACAAAGAAGTAGCACAAGTTGGAGATTTGAGGTGCTCGTCCACAGAAAATCTAAGAGAAAGTCCGTGCTTTGCTCTTAGAACTTCGCCATCCAAGACAGAAGGAAGAAAAAGATTTAATCGAGGAGTCGTCAACTTCGGCTAGGAAGATTGCTAAGGGTTGGTGAGTGATTTTAATTGTAATCTTCTATTTTTTTTTTGAGTGTGGTGAGGGGGTTGAACCTATTAGGGCAAAGGGTTTAAACATTAGTTTTTGCAATCTTGTAATTTTATCTGAGTCATAAAGGTTGAGATTTGTCCAGGTGACGTAGTCACCGCCATATACTTGTCTTCATCTGTGCTTGCTGTTCGTAGATTGGTTTGGTCATCTCAGGTGGGTTGGCAACGCGCTTCTTCCGCTGCGCGACCAACACGTGGTATCAGAGCGCACGTGTTCCCAACACGTGGTATCAGAGCCAGGTTCTTCTCAAGAGGGAAGGTGCAACTATGTCTACGGAGCAGATGAACACTCATATGATCACCCTCACAGGAAAAAACTGGACGATTTGGAAGCCAAGGATGGAGGATCTACTCTGGTGTAAGGACTTGCATGGTCCGTTGGAGGGAGACAGCACAAAGCCGACGAACAAAGGTGCTGATGACTGGAAACGACTGGATCGGAAGGCTGTTGGATTCATCCGCCAATGGCTGGACGACTCGGTGTTTCACCACGTGTCCATGGAGAGTTCTGCAAAAGCATTGTGGGAGAAGCTGCATTCGTTGTACGAAAGAAATACGACTGGTAACAAGGCTTTTTTGATTCGCCAACTCGTCAACTCGAAGTACACGAATGGTGCAACAGTGGCACAACATCTGAACTAGGCTCAGGGCATCATCAATCAGCTGCCTGCGATGAAGATGGTGATTGAGGATGAGCTTCAGGCCCTTCTGCTTTTGAGTTCTTTGTCGGAAAGCTGGGAGACGTTGGTGGTGTCGGTGAGCAACTCGCTCCTGGTGGAGTTATCACGATGGAGGCTGTCAAAAGTATATTGTTGAACGAGAAGATCCGACGTAAGCAAGTGAAATTGTCGCAGGAGTCCGCTTTGGTGGCTTCCTACGGGAAGGGAAGACCCAAGTCACAAGCAAGGATATAAGAGAGTTCTCGGGATCTTGCGACTATGGACCGCAAGGAGGTCTGCTATCACTGTGGCAAAATGGGTCATATCAAGAGAAATTGCATGAAGCTCAAAGCTGAGAAGGCCAAAGGCAACGATGATCAGGAGGATCTCACGGCTATCGGAGATCTCATCATCGCAGTAACTGATGCAGAGGAACCTTGTGGCATGTGGCATGATGATGATTGGGTCATGGACACGGGAGCGTCGTATCATGACACTCCATATAGGAGGATCTTCACGTCATACCGTGGTGGCAGGTTTGGACGTGTGAAGATGGACAACAAGGGGACGGCTGCAATTATAGGCATCAGTGATGTGCACTTGACAACAGAGCTTGGTGAGAAGCTTGTTCTCAAGGATGTGCAACTTGTACCGAGTTTGCACTACAACTTAGTTTTGGTAGGGAGGCTGGCGGATGATGGATGTCGCAGTTTATTTCGGGACAAAGATTGGATACTTACGAAGGGTTCCCAGCAACTGGCTCGTGGAGATTTATGTTGTGGCATGTACAGGCTCAAGTCGCTGAGGTGTACAGGCAGGCCACAGACACCGAATGGAGGCTCGAGGGATATTCGACAGGAGGTGGATCATCGAAAACTTGTCTTGGAGGGACTTCGAGATACTTTGAGGTATACAGAGGATTCGGTTAGTCGAGATAAAGCAAAAAATGGTGATGAGTCAAAGATTGAGGGTCAGTCTGTCGGTCCCATGACAGCTAGTCGGTCTCCAGGTGGGGGTTGTTCCACGAATCCGGTTTTGGCGACTGGTGGTTTGCCAAAACTTTACGGAGCGACATTGGTTTCAATAGTTCGAGGCCAGGGAGAAGATAAAGGTTTACAACAAACTCAATCTGAGGCAGGAGCATCATCATTCACACAGTTCAGGGGAAGCTGTAGGTCATCGACGACATTCACAGTGCGTGATGTTCTGCTCGAAGACGCATGTGTATGGAGGAGCTTCAAATTCGGACACAAATGTGGGCAGATTCAGGAGTTCGAATCTCAGGAGAATTGCACCGTCCATTTGGTTGGACTAGACAAGGGTGAAGAAGCTTGTCGGAACGTTAGCACGTTCCGGTGGAAGACGAAAGTCAGGGACATGCAACCAAGACTCACGGTGAGGCTGATCGTGAGGTACTTCGGTCTTGGCCGTGTTATTGATATCGGCAGGATCCCAATAGTGTAGGAGGTGCTACGCATGGCAGCTAGCGTCGACGTGACGATCGAGGAGTTGGAGATGACAGAAGATGCAAAGCAACTCGGGAGATCGAAGATCGGTGGTACGAAAGAGCAGGATTTATGTCGCGGGATGACATGCATGGAGTCCAGTTGAGGAGCCATGGAGCCAACACCTCTTATCAGTCTGGAGGGGGAGATTGTGGGAATCAAGTCTGCTGAAGGGGGCAGAGTTCGGTCCGAACTCGGTGTGGTGTTCCAGAACCTTTGAACCGAACTCGGTCCGAGTTCGGTGTCGACGGCTGTTGCTCGGGTTTTGAAATTTTTATGTTATATTTTGGACCGTTGGATGCTAGTGGACGGCTGGATCTTATGGTTGGCTATTTTTAGGATTTTCTAACCCTAAAATAGGTTTCTCATCCTATAAATGGGGATGGGGGCGAAGGCACAAAGAAGTAGCACAAGTTGGAGATTCAGGGTGCTCGTCCACAGAAAATCTAAGAGAAAGTTCGTGCTTCGCTCTTAGGACTTCGTCATCCAAGACAGAAGGAAGAAGGAGATCTAATCGAGGAGTCGTCAACTTCGGTTAGGGATATTGCTACGGGTTGGTGAGTGATTTTAACTGTAATCTTCTGTTTTTCTTCTTGAGTGTGGTGTCACGCCCCAGTCCCAAAATATCGAGGGACCGGATGCGTGATAATGGCCAGCAGCACACACCGATGGACAAACCCAATTTAATGGATCCATCGGGGCATACTTAAGCTGTAAAACAATAATCAAGGGTCTAAATGTGCTAATCTCATCCACAGAAAATGAATATATCAATAGCAACAAAAGGAAATAAAAACATCATCATCAAGACACAAGTACATAAATCGGTAAACAAGCCCGATACAAGTCTGATACAACTGTCAAGATACAAGACAAAGATATCAACAAAAGTACTGAGTACGGAAACATGATATACTCAGAAAATACCGTAGAAGTCACTCGACTGCTGGGTCTGGTACTGCTCCAGTGCCTGCTACTGTTCCTGCTAATGCTCCTGTCCTGTATATCTCTGGGTCGAACTCGTCTGCTAATCCTGGGGACATAATCCGGATCCAGGTCCTCAGGGGACATAGCAAGGTACAAGAAAGCTCATGCCAAAATAAATACAGTGCAGCAGATAATGAAATAAATAGGGTAAACTATATAACTGTAAACACCCTAAATTTTCAAATATATTAAATCAATTTTGGGATTTAAAATGCATTTTCAGGAATTTACATAGGACCTGTAGAGAGTTTGTAATTTTTAAATTGCCAATAAACAGCATTAAAATGAAATGAAAATATGATTTTATGGTGTAAAATAGAAAACCGGACTTAGGGTAATTTTCTGGGATTTTATTGGGCCTCAGACCTATTTTTAAAAGCCTACAAACTATTTTCCAAATTAAATTAATTAATTCTGTTATTTATTATTATTATTATTATTATTATTATTATTATTATTATTATCTCTTTTTGTTTGGGCCCGGCCCGGCCCGGCCCAGTGGGCCGAGCCCAGAGACCCAGCCCAACCCAGGCCCTTGGCTTAGCGGGTCGGGCGGGTCGGCCCAACCCGGACCCGACTCGACCCGGATACCCGGTCACCCCCAACCCACGACTCCCTCTCTCCCCGTGAACTCCGCCGTCCGCCGGAAAATGCGTGCCACGACCGCGCCTCACCCCCACGTCGCCTCCCCCTCCGGACCCCTCGCCCACGACGCCCCGGCCAGCCCTCCCTCGACCCCTATAAAAACCCCCTAGCTCCGGTCCTCCTCCTCCCTCATTCCTCTTCCCCACACCCAAGCCCTAGCGCCGGAACCCTAGATCCGACCCCTCCCCTAGGCGCTGCCCTCCACCTCCCAACCGCCGGCGACCAGCTCCCCCGTTCTCCTCCCCTTCCTCCTCTCTCTTCTCCAGCAGAGCCGAGCCGCCCGAGTCTCCGGCGACCCGCTGCCCGCCACAGCCCGCGTCCCGAGCCCCCGGCGACGCCGTCCCCGGCTCCCTCAGCCGCCAACGCCGCCCAACCCGCCACCGGCCGGCCATAACCCCGGCAGACACCAAACCCTAGCCCTAGCAGTGGACACGTGTCCAGGACACGATTCGGGCACGACGAACCCCGTTTCAAGAAGCCCTGTTCAGGTACTCCTAATTTCCTCCTCGGATCTCCGATTTAGATTCTGTAAATTTCTACGCGAAGCCTGTATGACCCTCTCGGTGCCCGGACAAACCGCTCGGGGCATCGCGTCCTGTGGTGATCGCACACCGCGATCCAAAAACAGGAAAAACCAGACCCTATTTCACCCCGGAACTGAGTGCGCCCCGCCAAACGGGACGACTTGGTCGCGTGCGGTCTTCACAGATACGTGCGCGTCGTTGATACGGACGTGTGGGATTTCGCGGAAGCTGATTCGGGTGTGCGTGCACACCGAAATCAACGCGTATCCGCGGACATCGCCCCGTATTCGACTTTTCTATAATTTACCCTAACTTCGTGCACACACGTCGGATCGAGACGAAACTTGCGCCATCGGACTCGTAGCGATACGCTGGTCCTGTGGGTCAAGTTTGGTTCGATTCTGAGAACGTTGACGAAATCACGTGTCGTGGGCCCCACAGGCCCCGCTCGACGGGCGATTTCGTGATCGGCTCATCGGAATTCAAATCTGAAAGTTCCGTTGGGTTCGTATCAGCGTTCTTGATCTGTTGACACTAAGTTTGGTGAATTTGGAGACCATTGACCCTGACACATTTTTTCGGTACAAAGCGGGCCCACCGGTGGACCCCATTTAGTCCGAAATTTGCCGTTTTTGCCCTGTTTGACACCTTCTGAGCGTGATGGTACTGTTTATTTTAGCTTTCGGAGACATCTCTGGAAATTTCCGAAACCAGGACCTAAGTGGAATCCAAACCTCAGGCAAGTGCACCTTGCCAAACTTGCAGTCATTATTTTCATATTTCCTGTAAAAATACTCTGCTGGATTTCTTGTGCAAATTCATATAAACTGATTTAAACTGCTTAACCTATGGAACGTATGACGTACCCAGTGTCTGATCATAGTCGGATACCGACACCGTACGCGGTGTTGGGTTCGTCATTTAGAGATGGATTTACGATCCCCTTATTTTGTACTTGACCTATCAAGTACCCTACAACCCAGGACACTTGACACTATCATGGACAGAATCTTCCGGAGATATTTGTGGGGATTCTGAATAGGATACAGGACTTGACAGAGTTATTTATTTATAGACAGTATGACTTGTTGCATTAGTTATAATCCCGCTAACATGGACATGAGACGTTATGGTCATGGCTTGCGTGATTACATTGGGTGGGGAGAGACACACAGGCTACAGGCTGTTCTATATATATATCTACTATTATTGTGAGGTTGTAGACTCTCCAGCAGAGCTAGACCCTTTACGTGTTATTACTGCTACCCGGCTCCCCGACACAGAGCTTGTAGCGGTCTCAGCCTGAGTACTAGTGTTGCTCTCATTTGCATATCACATAGATGGTTACTTAGCTTACCCTGCTGTTCATTTATTTATTGCACTGCTTATTCAGTTGGCTTGTTTTATCTTGTGCCTTGCTATGTCCACTGAGGACCTGGAATGGATTATGTCCCCAGGTTTAGCTGAGGAGCAGTATCCCGAGATATACGGGACCGGAGCTGAAGCTATTGCTGGAGCTGAACCAAACACTGAAGATGAGGTGACTGCCGAGGACTTCTCCTGAGTGCTTGTCCCAGTACTCTTTTATTTATTTCATGTTTATCTCTTTTGTTCCTGGCCTATAGAGCCAGTTTATTCAGACTTAAGTCGGATCGTTTCTCCGACTGACTTGCTGTGATGATATTGATACTTATTTCCATTTGATTATGCAGTTTATTTCTTTATCTTTATGGATGAGATTAGTGTGGCTTGTTGTAGTAGACCTTTTTACAGCTTAAGTACGTCCTGATGGTTCCATTAAATTGGGTTATCCATCGGTGCGTGCTGCTGGCCATTGCCACGCATCTCCAGTCACTCGGCATTTTGGGACTGGGGCGTGACAATAACCATCTAAGTGATATGCAAGATGAGAGCAGCACTAGAACTCAGGCTGAAACCACTACAGGCTCTGTGTCGGGGAGCCGGTAGCAGTGATATCACGTGGTTGTCTAGCTCAAAGGGAGACTACGACGCCGGCATAATATATAATCAACCTGTAGTTTGTGTGACTCTCCCCACCCAATGTAATCATGCATCTCATGTCCACGACGTCTCATGTCCATGCCATACATGATCATAACTAATGCATCCAGTTATATAATATCTAATCAAAGGAATAAGTCATGAAAAAATGTATCCTATACAGAATCACCATGAATATATCAGGACGATTCTGTATCATGAATAGTGTCAGGTATCCTGGGTAAAACGTACTTGATAATGCAATCACGAGAAGTATAGGGTCTCGATAACCATGTCTAAGTGACTTTACACAACACCGCGTACGGTGTTGGCACCCGACTGTAATCGGACGCTAAGTAAGTCACACGGTCCTAGGTCAGGCATGTACAATAATGAATATATGTCAAGGAAATAAATAGCAAAAATTGCAGAGATTGGCAAGGTACACTTGCCTGGGTTTTCGGCTCCAATTATAGCTCTGACTTCAGCGGGATTCGCAGGGAGTACTCCAGTTGCTGAAATAATTATCACCATCAGATCCAGAAAATATCAATCAGCTAAAAATGCCTGTCCTTGAGTCCAATTTGGACACATGGACGAAAATGACATTTCAGGGCAAAACGGGGTCCAAATATAGGCCGCTTTGCACCGAAAAATGCGTCAGGGTCAAAGGTCTCCAAATCTGTCAAACTTAGTGTCAACAGGTCAGGAACGATGATACGAACCCAACAGAACTTCCAGAATTGGATTCCGACGAGCCGATCACAAAATCGCCCGTCAAGTGGAGCGTGTGGGGCCCACGACACGCGATTTTGTCAACGTTCTCAGAATCGAATCAAACTTGGCTCACAGGACCAGCGTATTGCTACGAGTCCGATGGCGTAAGTTTCGTCTCGATCCGACGTGTATACACTAAGTTACAGCGAGATTCAGAAAGGTCGGATACGGGGCGTTGTTTGCGGATACGCGTTGATTTCGGTGTGCACGCACATCCGAATCAGCTTCTGCGAAATCCCGCACGTCCGTATCAACGACGCGCACGTATCGGTGAAGACCGCACGCGACCAAGTCGTCCCGTTTGGCGGGGCGTACTCGGTTCTGGGATGAAACAGGGCGTTGGTTTTCCTGTTTTTGGATCGCGGTTCACGATCACTACAGGACGCGATGCACCGAGCGGTTTGCACAGACACCGAGGGGGTCATGCAGGCTACGCGTCACAACTGACGGAATAAGAAACAGAGCTACGAGGAGAAAGTTATGAGTACCTGAACAGGGCTCCAAAATCCGAGATTTCCGTGTCCGTGTCGACACGACACGACACGCCGACACAGCACAGTGCTGTGTCCGGGCTGTGTCCAACTGTATTAGGGTTAGGGCTTCGAGCTTCGCCGGAGTCGGCTGTGCCCGCCGGAGGGTTGCTGGGCTGGGCGGCCAGTTGAGGCGTTGCGGTCTGCGTCGCCGGAGGCGGGCTGGGGAGACCGTGGCGGAGGCGCTGGCTAGGGACGGTGGCGGAGCTCAGGGAGTAGAGGGGAGCTGTGGCCGACGCTGGGGCGGAGGGAGAAGGAGGAAGAGGTGAGGGAGATGGCCGGGCGGAGCGGCGCTGGCGAGGGCCTGAGCGGAGGAGGGCGGCCTGGAGCGAGGCGGAGCCGTTGGCGTCGAGGTCTGGAGGCGGGAGGCGGAGCCGGAGGAGAGGGTGGTTGAGGTGGAGGAGGGGATTTAAATAGGAGGTCGAGGGAGAGGGAGAGGCGGCGGCTACGGGAGAGGAAGAGGAGGAGACGGCCGGCGGACATTCGGGAAGCCGGAGGGGCGCGGGGAAGTGAACGGGCGGCGGCCGGCGGAGGGGAGGAGAACAGTCAGGCGTTCGTTTGGGGGAGAAGGAGATAGCGGGTCGGGTCGGGTACTGGCAGGTCGGATCTGACCCGGATCCGACCCGCTAAGGGGTTGGGCCGGTTCGGTTTTATAAGGGTTCGGTTTATTTTGGTTTAGTCTAAAATAAACCCGGTTTAATTAGGGTTCAATTTGGGTTTAATTATAAAATAGTTTTTAGGACTTTAAAAATACTTCCGGGGTCAAATAAATTCCCGAAAAATTACCCTATGTCTAGATTTTCATTTTACACTATAAAATATTATTTTCATAATATTTTATTATTATTTATTATTATTTAAAAATTATTTAATATTTAAAAGCACCTGAATTAATTACATAAAATTCAAAATTCCAGAAAATTATGAAAAATCCAAATTTAAAAATTCTTGAAAATCAGGGGGTTTACATGTGGTGAGCGGGTTGAGCCTATTAAGGCAAATGGTTTCAACATTAGTTTTTTGCAATCTTGTAATTGTATCTAAGTTATAAATATTGTGATTTGTTCAGGTGACGTAGTCACCGTCATATACTTGTCTTCATCTGTGCTTGGTGTTCGTAGATTGATTTGGTCATCTCAGGTGGGTTGGCAAAGCGCTTCTTCCGCTGCGCGACCAACACGTGGTATCAGAGCGCACGTGTTCCCAACACAAAACTCTTTAAACTTTTAAGATCTTAACATTGTTTATGTTTTTTGACCAGCTCTAGAATTTGCATATATAATAGTGCCTCTTTCGTTAATAATGGAAATACATCAAAACTCTTTAGGGGAATAGTCGAAACCACTAATACAATTAAGGTTTGATGGTTGCCGATCTTATGGATAATAGAGTTGGCTCTCGCATCATGTTCATGCAAGATATTCGAAATCATTTTGTGTTCATGGGATGTTCATTCATTCTTGTTCGATTTTGAATAGTTGCATATTCTACCTTGTGGATGGCCGTTTTTGTTGCTTGTCGAGCTTGGTTGGTAATGTGACATACTCCTCTTGACAATGAGTTTGAGCCGTAACGGTGTGCGTTGTAATAGGAATTACAGTCTGCGTTGCAATGCGACATACTTCGCTCGATGGAGTCTCTAGTTGCTTGATTTGTTGTTTATCATTCTTTACATTTTTTTTTTCATTTTTTTTTCTACTTTGCATGTAGATTCTTTTCGAGAGGGATGATTCTTTTGAGGGTTGCTACCCTCAGTTGTCTTCCCGGTTCCTCTTGACTAGAGGTGTCGGGTGGGCCGGGCTTGGGCCGACTTGGTTCATTTTTTGACCTAGTTTGATCAGTTTTGATTCAGGTCGGCCCAACCCAGTCAAGTACCCCGGTCTAGGAATGACCGAGCCTTAGAACTAATATTCCAAACCTACTCCGACTCAGAACCTGATTAGAGCTGATCCGGGTTGGATTCGGGTCCGGGTCTTCCAGGTTATATTTAAAAAAAAAACAATCTTCGACCTTGGCCCATAATGGACCGTCCGGACTAGATTCCAAAAAGAGGGAGACTAAATTGCCCTTCGTCCACTATTTAATAATACTAATTATTATTATAATAATAGTAGTAGTAGTAGCAGCAGCACCAAAATTAGTAGTAGCAGAGGAAAAGAAAAACTATAATTAAAATAGTAACAAAGAAACAAAGTCATTAACAAATCAATTTCTTTCGGATTAATAGATAGAAAAGCATAATAGATTTATACTTTTTTCTCAATTAGGCTCTTGTCCTACAGCTAGTAAAATGGATCAAAAATTTATCTGTCTTTTTCGAATTAAGCTAGTAGTCTATTGGGTGGTGGGATCTACTCCTTCAGGCACGATGGCAAGTAAGATAAATTTTTTATGTTTGATTGATATGTGCGAAAGCTCACTTCGCTCACTTGGTCTTCTAAATGATGCCAACCATACGTTATGTTCTTTCTAAATCAGAATAAAAGTTGAGAATTTTAAGTTGAACAATAGTGATAGTTGAGGGTATTAAGTTGCAATTAAACAAAAAAAAATAAAATAAAAAAATAGAAGCAAAATCTAGCACACGCAGAAAAAGCTAAAAATAAAAATAAAAAATCCCAGTCCCTCACTTCTATTTCCAGTAAATAAATAGATAAGAGGAGACGTCCACCAAAATCAAAAACCAAAGAGAGAGAAAGAAGCAAAGAATGAGGAGGCCAGATCTGATCAACCTCCGGATCCCCGACGAGCTCCTCGCGGAGGTCTTCCTCCGCCTCGAGCTCTCCAAGTCCGACCTCGACGCCGCCTCCCTCGCCTGCCGGAGGTGGGCCCGCGCCGACCGCCTCTCCCGCCACCGCCTCCGCCTCGGAGCCTCCTCCATCTCCGACTCCGTCGCCGCCGACGTCGTCCGGACCTTCACCGCCCTCCGCTCCCTCTCCGTCGACGAGCGCCCCCCGCCGGACAACCACCGCGCCCGTCCCCCCTACCGCAGGCCAACAACCACTCCCGTAAGAACCCCGACCCCCTCCCCCTCCGCCGAATCTCTGTTGTTTCCGTGTCGTGTCTGACACGCGTCGGACACTCCGAAATTTGTCACCGGCACGAACACGGGACAAGGCACCGATTTCCTCGGAGTGTTCTTGCTAAATCTCGGAATCCCCTAAACTTATGGATCTGTATGGATGGGGAGATTTTTGTTCTCTAGACATTTGAAATCAGGGAAAGGGGTAATTTTGTCAGTTATATCAGAAAGAAACAAAGAGTCTTTATAATTAGGGAGTTTCTGCTGCTCTTTGGAATAGATGCTTTGCCTCCTCTTCTTCTTGTTGTTGTTGTTGTTGTTGTTGTTATTATTTTTCTGACTGTAGTAGTAGATGATGTTGTCGACGCAGAGAAGGAGGAGGAGACGAGCGGGCTCATCTTCGGAACGTCACCACGTGCCTCCCGGAGAGAGCGAACCTGAGACGTCGTCGTGTCTTACCGACACCGGCTTGTGTTCTCTTGCCGCTGGCTGTAAGGGACTCGAGAAGCTGAGTTTAGTTTGGTGTTCGAGCTTGACGTCTGCGGGGCTGAACAGCGTGGCCGAGAACTGCAGATTTCTGAAATCCTTGGACTTGCAGGTGACGTGGTTCTAGAAAACATAACAGTGTTTTATTTTCCGAAATTCCTAGAGGAACTCACGAGTTCCAATTTTTTCAAAATCATCAATTACCAACCTTTGTATTAAATGCATCTAATTCTTTGATTGTAAGTTTCTAAAAATTTAAGGACCTTAATAGAAAAAATCCTCCACATGTCATAATCCTATTGTAAGTTTCTAATTTGAGTTTATGCAGTGGATCTCTTTATTTTCACGGTCATAATTTTTTAGTTTCAGTGCTTTCGGAAGGAAAAAAGATAGTGTCTAAAATTTTGGGAACTGTAATTGCCAAAAAAAATTCCAAAAAAAACTTTTACAATGTTCACGGATTTTCAAAATGGTTATCAAAATTACCCTTAATTCATAAGGGAAGCTATGAATTTCAATTTTAATACTGTAGTAAATTGAGGGTAGTTTTGGTTACCCATATTGAAAATTCATGGACATCGTGAAAGCCTCACTGGCAATTACAATTCCCAAAATTTTACACCGTTTCTCATGCATCAACTAGCTGCATTATGTGTTACCTTTACACTTCATAGGAACAACACTACGTGGCATGACCTGATTTTGAAATATTTCTTAAATTGGAAAGGTATCATATATTCTTAAAGATAGAAGATCCTTAGAATTTCAACCTGGCGATCATGTATTCTTAAAAATTTCTCCATCTCGAGGAACGATCAGATTTGAAACTCGAGAAAAATTAAGCCCAAGGTACATTGGATCCTTTGATGTAATTGAAAGAATTGGAGAGGTATCATATAGAATGGCTTTACTTCCAACATTAGAGAAAATTCATGATGTATTTATATATCACAATTCCGTAGATATGTACCAGATCCAAAATCATATATTGGACCATTCGGAGATAACAGTGAGCCCGACATTACGAATAGAACAATTACGAATAGAACAACAACCAGTGAAAATTCTGGATAGAAGAGAAAAGACACTAAAAAACAATAGCATATCTCTTGTATGTGTGGCATGGAATAAAGATTCTCCAGGTGAATTTACCTGGGAACGAGAAGAAGATATGTTGAAGCAATATCCATATCTATTTGGCACTCAAGATTTGTTTTAAGCCTATTATAATTTTTTGTACTAGTATAATTTGAATTCCGAGAACGGAATTTTTCTTAGGAGGGTAGAGTGTCATAGTTGTGTCTCAAAAGTTTATTATTATATTATTATTTATATGGAAATACAAGTTTACGAGAAAATATTTTAAGAGAAAATTTTCATTATTTTAATAATATGATTTTTGGGTTCCCAAAATTTTAATATATAATATTATTTATTTTTGCATAAATTTTTAGTATTATTTTATTAGAGGTGTTAGCTAGTCACCTATGTGCCATGCCATTTATGGATTAATGTTTAATTAGTGTAAATAATTGATTTTTATTAGGAGATAAATTGATTTAATTAAAATCCTGATCAAATTCTACACATATAATTACCAAAGTACACTTAACCAACTTAAACCTTAGCTTCCCTTGGACATTAGGCATGGTCGGCCCTATAGGGCTTCCCTTCATCATATTTTGGAATCTTATAACCTAAATATCTTGTATAGATAAGGGCTTAATAGTTTTAAGAATAAGTTTATATATAAAAACTTAGATATTTCACTTCTTATATAAAACTTTTAACCCCTTTACCTCATCCTCTTCTATGCTACCGCCATTCCACACTCTCCTAAACATCCCTCTTCACCTATACATCATTTTCCAACCCCAAAAGACTAAGGCAAGTCCTCCGTTCATTCAAACAAAATCTCATTTTTATATTCTTGTATATAGTTCTTGTTTTCTTTCTATTGTTCAAATAAAATTTGTATGATAGATTAATGTTGAGTTAATTATATGTTGTGTAAAACACGATTCTAAGAATCATTTGTTAAGGTGACACACCTGTAGGAGGATTGGACACGAAATAGAAATAGAATATGTGTGCTGAATTTGTTTTCTTGCTGCGCAATATTTTTTCGAGCCAGTTTTTATCTATTAAAACCAGTAAAAATAAAATGTATAAGAGTGTTACGTAGAAAATTCGATAAGATATCCAAATATATATAATATGATGGTATTTTGATTTATTTTCTAGGAGTTATAGGTCGTAGAACACAAGTGATATATGTATGTTAAAATCCTGGAATTCATTCTGCAGTGTTTTCTCGAGCTAGTTTTTATCTAATAAACTATGTCAAAATTAAATTGTCTATTAAAAATACGTAGAGGATTCGATAAGGTTTCTGAATATATATAATATGATGGTATCTTGGTTTATATGATAGAAGTTATAATCTGTGCAACGTGAGTGTTACATGCTGAAATTTTGTACAATTCAGTTTTGTGCTTGCATACATTTTCTATCTACCGTATTAATTGCGTGTGACCGGTGTTGAGTTGTTCCACCGAAGAGGCTTTGACCTAAGTAAATTCTAGGGAGAGTTGCTCCGGGTCATTTACATTATGCGTTTGGAACTCGAAATATAAAGGAGACGTCCAAATTTTAAGGATTTCGGAAGTTAGCCTAATATCGAGTTTTAAATGTTATATTATCGTACTAAACCCTAAATCTAGAAAAGTGTGTATTGACTAGAGATGGACTCACGACAACACTGAAATTGTTAGAGGTCGAACTGTTTAAGACTTGGACTCGTAGGTCATGGACACTTATACCCGCAAGCATAATAATTATTAAATCAATTATTTTAGAATATAATGATAATCAATATTCTCATGTTACGTAATATTGACACGTATAGATAATCGAGTGTTATTTCAATATTTATGAAATTTCTGATGAATAATATTTGTATACAAGAGTTACATATCATGATACATACCTGAACCAGGAAATGACAAACTTAATAAGATAATAGACTTAGGATTGAATGCGATTGTAGAATAGAGCATGGGGTGGGGGAGAACAGTTTGGATTACATCGTATAAAATTTTGGCAATATAATTAACAAAAACTGATCAGTACCTGACTTACCTCGCAAGGCCTTGTGTTGTGAGAGGGTGAGTGCTTAGCTCACTTTTCCTGTCTGAAATACCTCATTACACTTAACTCGATTAAAAATTCGATTTGGTGTATTAATTGATATATTTATTTTACTCCTTGTGAGGAGTGGCCGGACTACTAACCACCGTACCTACCTGCCACAACCTGATCCCTGGTAACGGAATTATTGTCTAGATAGTACTCAAGTGTGATATCCAAACATATTCTCTAAATTTGCATCATAATATATGAGAAATTGTATTGTGATTGTGTTAGTAATTTTTATGACTTAAGAAATAGTTTGGACACAATTACTTCACCAGATTAAGATCACTTTAGAAGTTATTTCGAAGCAATATTATGTCATGTACTTAGGGTTTATTCAGTTTAAATTTCTATTTGTACTTTATCTTCAGTATCATATTATTTTATTTATTTCACCTTCCTTGAACCGATGACTTGCATGTATTTGATGACCTAGTTTTGTTCACTAGATGAAGCCTTGACGAAGACGGGATACTTCTCTTATATAGTGTGGATGAGTCTGAAGAATAAGAGATGTTGAGGATAGAACAATAATTTTATTTTGTGTTCATGTATAATTAAATGCATATTAATCCTTACGGGGGATAGACATATATTTGTATAATTAGTGAGTAGCTTGTATACTATCTTTTGGAAGACAGAACTCAGACTTGTGTTATGAGATATAAATATAAAGGGTTGATATTGTGAATGCAATTAGTTCTTACTTTGTTAACGGTTTAGTATTATCCTATTCTTTATCCTAGAAATTATATACGACAATCTTGGTTACGGATATAGGTTTATTCGTACATCACGTAGTCGGGGATGCTTGTTACGTACTCGATTTACCGTATATTTAGAGCGGGGCATGACATGTCTTTTAGACATCCTAATTCTGACGACAAAACTATCACTACTAACAGTGTTCATAAAATTATTTCTGCAAATGCTGCGCATTGCCTTTAAAAGCACCATGTATACATAGAAAAAGATTTTTAGTATACGTAGAAAAAGTGATGTGCCATCTGCATGAAGATTTCACTCTTTTGGAGTTAGAAACCTTGGTGATAAAAATGACACTATTGACATCCTTAAATACTGGGTAGATTAAGTTAGCTATATTCTATTACTACATGGCACTCCCAACAAATGCAAAGATGATGGCTTTTGACAGATCATAGTTGATGGGTTTTAGTGAACTAAGTGAAGTATAGAGAATGCTAGCTTTTGATAACATAAATGGTAGCTTATGACAATGTATGTAGAATGATTTCAGTGAAGTGGTTCTGAGTGATTGTGAAAGACTAGAAATTTCTGATCAAGTTTGATGGAGGAAGAAGTTGTTGCATTAGATTCAGAGGGTGGCTCCCGCCAATGCAGGTCATTGGAAGAATCAAGATGTTCACAGCTTGGACCCACATCATCCAGGACACAAGCACAAGACTTGCCATTTTCCCAAGTGACTCCTCCACTGAGGATCGTGGTTCAACTTAGAGCATCCACCACCAAATCAAAGTTATTTCATCTAAAGGAAATAAGTTCTATGGGATGTTTTCTTTTATATATACGAGTGGTGAATGGCTGGCATTGACAGAGTTGACTTGCGATTAAGATACTTCTGCAAAGTGTGGGTGTATCTAGAGTCTAGTTATGTTATATTATCTGGAATGTATATAAGGAGGCAAACTATCTTCCATGTTTTATTTGTATGTACATCCTTATTCTTATCAGCATTAGTGTCCGTCTTGTCCATAACCTCCTGATTCTACTTTGCTTTTTTGTTCCCATTTGTTTTCTAACTTGTTCCAGGCAGTTTGTTTTTGTCAGTTAATTTTGAAGAACTATCCTGATTGGTAGTTACTTTGCAGTAACAACCTAATATCTAATATGTGCAGGGTTCCTACATTGGAGATCACGGACTTACTGCTGTAGGACAGTGCTGTAAGCAAATTGAAGATTTAAGTTTGCGATTTTGTGAAGGGTTGACTGACACTGGTGTTATTGGATTTGCTCAACTCTGTGGAAAGTCGCTAAAGTCACTTGGAATTGCAGCTTGTACATGGATAACTGATAACTCGTTGACAGCTTTGGGGATACATTGCACATGCCTTGAGACCTTGTCTTTGGACTCGGAGTTCTTTAAGAATGACGGCATAATTTCGGTTGCTAAAGGTTGTCGTTCATTGAAAACTCTAAAATTACAGTGCATAAATGTCACTGATGAGGCTCTGGAAGCTGTGGGTTCCTCCTGTTTATCATTGGAGTTATTGGCTCTCAATAGTTTCCAGAGATTTACTGACAAGTACTATTCTTTATTTTTTTCACTCCATCCCTCCATTTCTTGTTAACATACATAATACTGAAACTTCTAAGAAATAGCATTTAGTGAACTGTCATCCTAGATTTGCTAGTACAATTAAACTGCATATGGAACTTACAATTACAGGTTGGTAGCTTGCTGGGTGAATTGCTTGTGAAGTTTGTGATATGGGCTAATGAACCTTTGATATACTTACTGATTGGATGTGAACATTTTGATTCAACTTTCCATGTGTTAATTTATGTGTAGGCAGAGGCGAAGCCTCATGGAGCCGAGGGGGGTATGACCTTTAAATACTTGATAATTTACAATTAAGACCCTTAAATACTTAATAACTCGCAGCTTACACCCTCCTCAATTTATATGTTCTTGTGTCCTCCCCTCCCCCACAACACCCCCCCCCCCCCCCCCCCCCCCATTTTTCTCTCTCTTCACATTATGGCCCAGCTTCGCCCATCGATGTAGGAGTATATACTGGTAAATATACATCTGTATAAAATTTATGTTTGTATATAGTTTTGTGACTGTTGAATGGACAATAAATAAACCCACCTAAAGGTTCCTGCATTTCTTTTCTTTATGTATTTGCATGTTCTAGAGTATGTCCGGAGATAAACGGAAATAGGTTAACATAGTCGGTTGTCCAATGTGCTATGGGTAGACCCACACAATCACTATTGTGCCCAAATGCTGCATTTATATATAACTTTATGTTTGTACATGTAGAGATAAACACATCTGAATAGGGTCCACACAATCTGCTTTAAGCAATCTTTTATTGGTTACGCAGTTCGTTATGTAACCCCAACCAGGTACGGCTTGGTTGTATCAATCCGCTCATCCAGTCTGTACCATTTGTGGAGTGGGCAGATACTACTATATGAACATTCAAATTATTAAGTAGATATAATGTGATTCCCAAGTTAGAAACATAAAAGCCACGCAGCTGCTAACGGATTAACCTGTAAGCTTCTTATTCTGTTGATGACTTTCATTGCAAGATCATCTGTTTTACTGCTAGTCCAGTCTATTAAATTGGTTAGCTTAAAATGTTTCTCTGTTTCCAGCTATTTGTACCTATCTCAACTTGTAATGGCTTTTAATTTGCTCAACTTTCATCTTTGGAAATTTGCAGAGGCCTCCAGGCTATTGGAAAGGGGTGTAAGGAGCTAAGGGATCTAACCCTCACTGATTGTTATTTCTTAAGCGACAAATGTCTCGAAGCTGTTGCCTCTGGTTGTAAAGAGTTGAAGACTCTGGAGATAAATGGATGCCACAACATTGGAACTTATGGGGTAGAATTTATTGGTAGATCATGCTCGTGCGTCCTCTTCCCCCCACTTCATAAAGCCTATTTTCTTCTTGAGTTACCTGTTGGTTTCTTTGTGACTTCGCCCAGATAGCTGTATGTGCCATAAGTTTCGTTTTCTTTGAATGTTGAGCTCATCTCTGTGAATAGGAAGCCTATGTTGAGAAATGGGAATCATTCAGAACTTTGAAACATTTGAATTTCTACCCATAATTCCATATGTCCAATAAGTAGTGAATACTTCTGAGAACCCAAATTATTTTATCTATTGCGAAATTTCTGTAGATTTTGGCAACGGATTTTTGCCTCACATTTTATGAGGATTATGCCAAGGTACTTCTAGCTTATATTTCACAGGAATGATCTCTTACCTATTTGTACTCTGTGTCAAGACAACACTCCATCAGCTTATTGATAAATGACTTGCATAGCAATTTTCTACTAGTACACAGCTAATATATCATGATTATGTGGTCAGCTAGATGAGTTATTTTCTTCTCTTAGAGTTCTTGCACAAGTATGAGAATCAAACTTGTGCTGCCTTCATTTAAAACAAACACCCGCACCCACATGCCATGTTTTATGTCTTTTGTCTTATAAAGTAAGATTCTGTAATTCAGAACAGTTTAGGAGATTCAAGTAATATACCATTTTAACTCATGAAGTATGCATGGATAGTGCCTGAGTTTTACCCACTCACCTTTTAACATGATGTGGAGATCACGATGAATAGTGCATTTCGCTTCTTTGGATGGCCAACCATTCATTGCTCTAGATACTTTTCTTGAGATCACTCTCAAATAAGAAAATTCAGCAAACCATAAAAGAAGATAATGGTAGGACATAAAAATGATGATCTACCTTTTTATAAATGGTTCACAAATGGTGCGTGTCTGGTGGCTCAAAAATCACGTGGTTAGGAGAATTGTAACTAATGAATCAAGTGGTTTCACTTGTTCTAGTGTTGGATAACCGATAATTTATGGTTCTAAAACTCTTTTATCTCAAAAAGGAAAGCTCCAAAAGCATGACTTTTGATCCCCACAACTGTCGAGATTCAATGATGTATGATGTGGACCGCCGTTGGATTTGCCTTTTTGGACCGTACATATTAGTTCAAAATCTCGCGGGAAATTGGGTAGTTTAAGGAACTAATCTATACGGTCCAAAAGGACATCCAACGGCTACTATTCCGGAGACATTCGGGGATGCTTAATAGCAAGGATCCCGATCCTTCATATATATATATATATATATATATATATATATATATATATATATATATAGTGAAAAGGGATAATGTGGTTCACACCTGGGGTAATCGTGCCTCTCACTAATTATCCGGTCAGTTTTAGTTATAAATTTATAAGGGCTTTACTCCAAAGTTTTGCATGGCTGCCTAACAAAAGTATGAAGTACTCTATTACTTGGATGTCTAATACAGGCGCATTGAATGAGAAAGGGTTTCATTTTGTGATTATTTATGTGCAATTGGTATATGCTGATAGAAAAAAGTCATACCTAGATTCTTATATGGCTGGTTGTAGTTAAAGGAGTTATTTTGATGCCTATTATAAGTTAATTTTACTGACTTCAAATTCAAAGGAACATGTATGACTTTTGACTGTATCTTAGATTCTTAACTAAAGACGGTTAAGAATAGAGTAAGGGGCTATAGGGTATAGGAAGCAATTAGGTAAGGAGTTGGTGCATGAATGTAGGATTATATTAACTACTTGAACATAGGAGCCCTAACACGATGGGAATGGAATTAGTGGATATAATGATTACGAGGAAGATTAATATAGTTATATATATGAAACTGTGGTAATTTAAGAAATTGTGAGAAATTGATAGCACTGGATTTAGAATTTGGTATACGGCTGAAAATAGTCATAAAAATGAAGTAATAATTGTAGATAAATCATTAAGGGATAGCGTTTTGGATGTAAAAAGGTACGAGATAGGATACTATTAGTTAAGTTAGTATTGAATGAGGATGTTATTAATACATATGCACCCTAGGTAGGATTACATGAAAATACTAGAATGAAATTTTAGGAATATATGGATAGTTTGGTTCAAGGAGTACCTCGAAAGAAAAATTTATATCGGAAGACATTTAAATTGTCATGTTGGAAAGGATAATAATGATTATGCTAGCGTGCATTAGAGGTTTATGGGTATGGAGTTAGGAAGATAGCATCCGTGATTTTGCAATGTTATATAGCCGTATAATAGCCAATGATCATATAATAGCAAATACTTGCTTTAGGAAAATAGAAAAAAAAACATTTAATTACTTTTAAAACTATATTTGTCAAGTAGATTACTTTCTTAGAACAAAGGTTGATAGACTAGCATGTAAAGATTGCAAAGTTATATTAGGAGAGAGTTTAACCACTCAACATATATTGATGGCTTTAGATATTTGTATTAAGAAATTGGAGGAGAAAGACTTATGATAAAGAAGAGATCAAGGACTAGATGACATAACTTGAAATGAGAGAATTTAGTAATGTTTTAAGGATAAAATGATATAGGAAGATGTAACATAGAAGAAGTTTCTAAAATTACGTGGTATTGTGTTAAATTGTATCAAGAAAGTAACAAAAGAGATTCTACGAGTCTCTAAAGGCAATAGTTGGACTTTGAAAGGAAGTTGGTGGTAGAACAAAAAATCCAAAAGGTAATTAAGGCAAAAAGAATTTCCTATAAAGATTAACAAAAGTGTAAATGAGAATTTGTGGAGAAATAAACTAGCAAAAAAAATGAAGCTAAAAAAGCAGTTAGTGAAGATAAATATAAGCTTATGATTATTTGTATAGGAGGGGTTAGAAACTGATGTATACAAGATATCCATAGGCTTGCTTAGAGTAGGAAAAGGAATATTAAAGACCTACTAATATTTAATGTATCAAGAGTGAAGACAAAAAGTATTACTAAGAGTGATATTAAGAATTAATATCATTTTCACTAATTATTTAACGAGAGCAACTTAAGAAGCTTAATTTAGATACATAGTTCATGATATGTCATATACTTCGTAAAATTAGAATATCTAAAGTTAAGAATGTTTTAAAGAAAATAAAAAAAATAGAAAAACATTAAGACCTGATGATATTTCTATTATGCTTAGGTGAGAAAGTATTAATGTGACTAACTAATATTTTCAACTAATCGATAGGACTAAGAAGATGCTCGATGAATGGAGTAGTAGTATTGTACTACTCATATATAAAAATAAGGGGACATACTAAGTTGATCGAGGAATTAAGCTTATGCGTTATGAGTTATACCATAAAACTATGGGAGAAAATAATTGAGAAAAATTAAGAAAATAAAACTCAAATTTCGTAGAAACAATTTGGTTTTGTGACCATGAGATTTATTATGGAAATCATTTACCTATTGAGAATATTAACAGAAAAGTTTATAGAGAATAAGAAAGATTTACATACGTTTTTTTATTACTTAAAGAGATCTTATGATAAAGTTCCTAGGGAGAGAATATCTTGGACTTTGGAGAAGAAGCAAGTTCCTAGTAGCTATTGAGACTATTCATGATATGAGCAATAGTATTAGGACAACTGTGTGAACCATTGGAGAAGATAGTAAACCATTTTCTATTACCGTTTGGATCACATCTCAACATTAGGTCTTTTCCTTTTGTGCTTAGTTATGGATAAAATTATTAACATATACATGAGGAGTTTCCATGGTGTATGATATTTAGTGTTTTATAGTATGTTGGTAAGTGAGAATAAAGAAGGGTTAGATGCCAAAATAGAAGTGTGGAGATAAACTTTAGAATCTAAAGTTTTTAAAATTAGTTTGACGAAAACATGACATATGAGATATAACTTCAAGTAGAAGTCGCATAGAATTAAGGGGGGGAGTACATATAGATGTACAAGAGATACCTTGTAGTGATAGTTTTTCTTATTTAGGATCAATCATTCATCATGAATGTGAGATTGAGAAGGATGTCATGTATAGAATTAGAAACAAAGTGGTTGAAATGGAGGAGTGCTTCTAGAGTACTTTGTGATTGCAAGATTCCTTTAAAATTGAAGGAAAATTGTATATAACGCTATAAGATCAATCATGATTTATGGTTCAAAATCATGATTTATGGTTCAGTGTGTTGGATAACTAAGAAATATGTCCTGAGAATTAGTGTAGCCAAAAAGAGAATGCTTTGATGGACGAGTGACAATACATTAAAGGATAGGACAAGAAACTAGATTTGTGGGAAGTTAAGACGGCGCCAATTGAGGACAATATGAGAAAAATCGTCTCAGGTGGTTGGCCATGGGCAACCCAAATCAATAGATACTTCAATAAGGAAGAGCAATAAAAAAGAGTTAAATGAGTCACTAGGAGTAGAGGTAGACCTAAAGGAACATGGATTGAAGTTTTAAAGAAGGATATAGTTTTTGTCAATGTTACAGAGGACATGGCTCTTAATAGAGCTGAATGGAAGAAGTGGATAACAAACCCCCCACAAAAAACTTTGGGATAAAAGCTTTGATGTATTTCGGAAGAAACTTGACTGTATGAATATATTATTGGTTGTATACTAGTCTTACCTTGTATAGGATTCTAAACCTTGTTTGGATTGAGCATACACTTGAATGCTTTTATTATTCCATATCATATTGAACTTGGGGTATTTACATATAAACATAGCTAATATAAAAAAAAATTAGCCTTCTTTCTCAGTTCCTTGGTACGTACAGTGGTAATGAATGAATTAAGGAGCTTTAGTTTTTGTAATGGTTACCAATGTTTACGTACAAATATATAAAGTTCAAAACATGATACATGCTAATATAATTATACCAGCATATGCTCTACCCAAATAAGGTATAACCTCTCCTATACAAGCTGTGGCCAACAGAGATAAATATAGGTTAGATGATCAACATGTATGAATGATTATATTCTTATAATAAACCAATCTCTATATTTTTCTATGAGCTCATGAGAAGCTGGATTTCTAGCAATTTGGATATCATTTTTGTTGTCATAGTGAATGAGATCTAGTGAACTGAGAAACATCAATATCGTCAACTAGTCAACAAAGATAGGTAACTTTGTGGTGGTGGATACATGGTACTCAGCTTCAGCACTAGATCAAGTGACAACTCATGTTCCTAGCTTACCAGGATTGTGAAAGATTGACAACACCATGAACCATGTTATCATCATATCAGCAAGCAGCTTAAAGGAGAAGTTAGGAATCAAAGATCCATGAGAAAATGTGAAGTATGGCTTATGATGAATTTCCGGAGACGAAAGAAAATGACTGAATTTGGAGTGCATGAGCATTGTCTGGGTTGGTATGAGGAAAATGAGATCGTCAACAAGCTGTATATGGCGAGTTTGATCATACAGTGAGATCTGCACACTCGGTTCCGGTGGTGTAGCGAAAGTTTGAGTATCTGCCAGACTAGAGTAATCTGAAATGTCAGAATATAATCTTATGTAGAGAGAGAATGTAACCTCGACGAGGAGAGTTTCACTGCCACTTTGAAAAATAAAAGAGACTAAAGGGAAAAAAAATGAAATAGAACTTGTGAGTTTCTAGACTTGTGGTTACCATTTATTAGATGTTTTGGCTTTATTAACTAATATGTTTAACTATCAATAAGTAATGTACCTTTTGGCTGAAGTATATATGCTAATAACTGAATTTAAGGAAAAAAAACACTTTAGTATCTTTTACTGTTAGTAATAGGCTGCGTGGAGTTTGAGAAGCCTCTCGACCATATGGATGATTATCTAATGCATGCAAAACAGTACCAAATCACTTACACATTTTTGTTATCGACATTTTTATCACTATGAGGCCAGTTGTACTAACTGCCTATGTGTATCTACTTTGTTTGCAATGACAAAAAGGAAACTTCCAATGATCATTTTCTCTGTATTGTGATTAACAGAGGCCTCTTGGAGCTTGCTTTATTGTATTGTCAAAGGATTGGCAATAATGCGCTCTTTGAAGTAGGCAAAAGGTGCTCACTTCTGAAAACTCTTCACTTAGTAGATATGTCGAGCATTAATGATGAAGCAATATGTGCGATCGCTCAAGGTTGCAGGAACTTACAGAAACTTCATATTCGCCGTTGTTATGAGGTAACTGTTTGTTAGTATACCTCTTAACAAATTTCACCTTTCTCTCATATGCAGTTAAACCGATTTGCTTGTTTAGACTTTGGGATACTTAAAGTCATTAACAGAGTCAAAATTCAGATTATAAATCATCAAATTTGTAGAGAAATATTCTTATGCACACTTAAACTTCGTTCTTAGGGGTAAACATCTATACTTTGAAAACAAATTTCTGACTGTTCGGTAATTTGATGATGACTGTTCGGTAATTTGATGGTGATATATGTCGTGGTGAGAAAGGTATCTCAAGTTATAGATATTTCTCATTATGTATTGTTTCTGAGACTTATTAATGTGATCGATCATGAGAATTATTGGTGTCTGTGTGAGGAAGGTGCCGCCTTTTACAGTATTCAAGTTTTCCAGTGCTTCTCACTCATCTGAAGCATCACCGAAGAGAAACATAAGACAGAAATTATCTCAGCATATTTTTTTACTCATTGTTCCTCTTTCACAAGCATTTCTACCCCACAATTAATTACACAATAACTATTATATGCGAGTCTCTTCAAAATTTTTTAAGTACAAAAACAACCCTCACAATAGGATACTAGCTCATAAAGATGTTAAAAAAATGAACGAGTCTTTCTAAGACAAAGAAGTTACCATCCAAAAGCTAGGGTTCGTTGTGCGACAGCGTTTGTACATTTTAAACCCATAAAAATATCCATTATCTGAGCTTACAGATGGAGAACTTTCTCTAGCTATCATCAAGAGTGACAGCAACCTTATGTGACACCTGCTAGGAAAGCTTGATCATAATTCCTTTCCCTTGGAATGATGTTTATCATATATTTCTTGTTTTCAATGTTAGCAAGATGTACCTCTATGTATTGTAGATAGTCTATTTGCATGATTGTTGATTGTGAACTCCATAGTAGGTTTGTAATCAGGCTCGATCCACCCTGACTCGTGACCGCATTTTGCTTTTGCTTCATGTTTTAGATGTCAGATTCAACTCCTGTTGTTGAAATCTTCATCTTCAGAAGATCCTTGGCTGGTTTAGTTTAGGTGGATTTAGTTGATGTTAAATTATTCACTGTGATCAAGATGAATTGGGTACCCATATGAATTATAGATTATGTACGCTATAGAAGGGTTCTCAAGTTTCAGGTCGTATTTTCAGTTCAGGACCGTAAATGTTCTAGGGAGCCTAATTTTTAATGTGTTCCAAGTTTGTGGGGGATGTGAACTACATATCTTTCATGTTTTTCGTTTATGGGAGCTACTGGCTACACTAACCCCTTTCAAGAGTCTTAACAATGTTTCTCCATTGGCAGGTTGGAAACAAAGGCCTTATCTCAGTAGGCGAGAATTGCAATCTTCTTACAGAATTAAGTGTTCGATTTGTTGATAGGTGAATACCTATTATACTCCATAACTTTCTTAGGAGCATACATAAAATCTTCACGTTTATCGTTGTAAAGAGTTGAATTCCTCATCTGGAGTGAAGTTTGCTTCCCTTGGGTTTATACCTATGTTTCAGTATTTTATTATGCTTACTGTTCTTCCTGCACATTAGTATCTCTGAGGCATCCTCAGCTAGAATGTAGTGTTAATGTAGGTTCAAAACTGTATAAAAATGGGCACCCCAGTGTCACAAGGGCGTGCTGCTTATACAGGGTCCGGGGAAGGTCAATATGCAGTGTTGCCCAAATATATATGGCTGTTTCCCTGACTCAAACCTGCATCCTCCATGATGCAAGCAACAAGCCATTCCTTCGTGCCAAATGATTGCTACCTAGGTTCAAAATTTCAATTTTTTATTTTATTGTGTTGTTGTATAGAATACCTTCAATCATCATCTGCTTGGTAGCTTAAGTTCCATGACAATTTCTTAGCACATAATGCCCTGGAGTGAAAATAATTTCTGGTGCACCCTTAGAGCATCAAATCTAGCCGCTACAGCGGGCGATGTCTTAGTTTAGTTCGAGTAAATAGATGTTCTTATGAAATATCTATGTTTCTGACTAGCCTCAAGGACCCAGAAATCAAAGGCAAGTAGAATCAATATCCACCGACTGGAGGAACATTAAAGGTTAATGATTATATTTCTCTATGAAGAGCTCTCATGGTTGGGATGGATCACTAATAGATATTGTGGATGATTTGTATATTTGTAAGATAATGGCTATTCCAATGGATACGAAGGACCTAAGGCATATTTCACATGCTTTTGTATTTTATATACAGTAATAGAGCGGGTTTAATGTAGAAAAACATTTATTGGTGGCTTCCAACAGGTTGTGAACTTTTTAAGCCACTTAATCATGTTGCTTCAAGCTTCACTCTATTTATTGGGAGGGTCCACGTCTATCTTGATGCCCATTCATAACATCTGAAGTTATACAAAATATCTTGGAGATAACACTAATTCGAGAAAGACAAGAAAATTCGAGCTTAACAAACTTGATCTAGAATGCCTATTTAATTCTAATACGTAGCTGAGTGTGGAGCATGTTCAATAAGCGGAAGCATCAGCTGCCTGCTTCCAGTTTGGCAGTAAGGCCAGTGAAGGACAGACCTGTTCTTAGAACCATAATTCTCAACAATCAGTCATGTAGAATTTGGGGCCACTTGACTATTTGATATGATTTCAGGGCTTGCAGTGAAACTATAAACCCTTCACTGAAGCCAGCACGGTGGATAGTGCACAGGAATAAGATCGAGTCATGGTGTATGTGTGGGCTCCTGAGAATATTGACAAATGAGCCTTTCAAGGTTATTAACGAAGATACTATGAGTATCAACTATTAAGCTTAGAGAGAGACAATTAATTGAAGTAGGTTTCTTTTTTAGTTAGTTTTGTCATTCATTTATTTGCAATTCTCCTATTAGTAAATATCACATGTTTTCTTCAAACGTGATATAATACACGCACTTATCATGGGGCTGCTTTTGTCTGGCTCTTTTATCAAATTATTCTATGGGCTTATGATTCTTTCATACTGCATTAGGGGTGTGCTGATTTGTTTCTTTGTCTTATTGTAGGATTGATTTAATCATAGCTAAACTTTAAATATCATATTCAGGGTTGGTGATGAGGCGCTTGTTGCCATTGCACATGGTTGTTCCCTCCAACATTTGAATGTTAGTGGTTGTCGTGTCAGTGATGTTGGATTGACAGCTATTGCCAGGGGCTGCCCAGAGCTTAGCTATTTGGATATCAGTGTTCTTCAGGTCTCTCTCTCTCTCTCTCTCTCTCTCACGCACGCGCGCACACACACATAACACATTTGCTCTATCATGCACACTATTACTGTCACCAGTACCACATGGTACACTTCATCGTAATGATGATTCTTCCAATTCGGATGTTGTACCTGCTGCTAGACCGGATTAGAAGGTGACCAACTTCCTTACACTCGTCGTCTGAATCCTTTTTAACAACCAACAGGTCCACCATGAAGCCTTTACCTCAAATTCTTGTTGTCAGCTACATGAATGCTTATTTTCCATTCAGCTCAGTTAAGAGCCATTTCCTCTCTCACTTGAGCAGAAGTCTTAGCCTTACATCCTTAATCCAAGTCTCCTTAAGTCTATTGTTACCTACCTGTTCCTTCAAGGCTTTAACTAATAGTCTATACCTTCTAACTGGTGTGTTTATCTATGTTAGCCGGACTCTCCACTTTAGGAGAAGTACCCGTGTCCACCGGGTAGGACATGGGTGTGGGTATGGAATCCGTATCCGATCCTCCATAGTGACAATTGGATCCTTCATGGTCCTTTATGGTGACAATCGGAAGACTGGTAGTGAAGTAGATAGTTTATTTTAATATGGTGGATTTTAGTAGAGTTATGAAACCTTACAAATTTAATTACATGATGTATTTTTATGAAATATATGTTTTTTTATGAAAATTTATGAAACAATGCAAACTTTATGAAACCATGCAAATTTAATTATAAGTTTAAATATATGAAACAATACAAACTTTATTACAACTGTCTTTTTATGAAATCATACAAATCTAATTAGAGAGTATGTTTTTTTATGAAACCGTGCAAATTTAATTACATGTCTTTTATGAAGCCATACAAATTTAATTATATGGTGTGTCTTTTTATGAAACCATATTCAAATGTATTTATTTTAATAGTCATCCCCGTATCCGTATCCAAAATTTGGATCATTTTTAGCCGAGTCCGTGTGTCCTTCAATTATGAGATTAAAGGGCCCGACTCTTGGATATCTACCCATACCCGACACCCGTACCGGAGTCCATGTAACATAGGTGTTTATTGATCTCTGATGTACATGTGTGAAGCATCTCAACTGTCTATCTCAAGTTCTCCACAATTGATGCCAATTCCTTTGATGCACTTATTTCTTATTTTATCTTTTAATTGTATTTGCACTCATTCATCTCAACTTTGTTATTTCGGTAACACTTATTTGTTGGGACATGTTTCTTGATTTCCCAACATTCTGCCAACAAAGCATGGATGGTCTTATTGCTGCCTTATAGAATTTTCTTTTTTAAACATGTTATAAAATATAATTTGTCAGAGTAATTTCTTCCTTCCACAGACTTGGATGTCTTATTGCTGTCTTATAGAGTTTTCTTTTTCTTTTTCTTTTTCTAAACATGTTATAAAATAGAATTCCGCAGAGTAATTTGTTACTTCACGATTCAGTAATCCATCAATAATTTTCCCCTCGTGTTATAAAACAACTTCCATTGTACATCCTTGCTATGTTAATACATAACAAATTGAATTGAGGGTAGATATTGGCTGCAAGGAGCAAGGACTCCAATCTCATCTTTGAAATCGATTGGGACCATGAATCTACGAGGAACAAGATAACAATTAGTAGAAATTTAATTAAAATTGAACCGACTTTCTGCACAATACATTGGTTTCTTTGGTAGCTCATGGTACAATCTGAACTTAGAGGCAATTACAGAAAAAAGAATTTATGAAAAATAGCAAACGAAAAAATGATACCTTATCATGAGCTTATTGGCGTTTAAAATATAGGTACAAAATCTCGGGAAAATCCGTTGGACATATTTACTATCGACCTCACAGAAACTGCTAAAGGATGGAAATTTTTATATGTCAATTTGGACCCCGAATGATAGTTTTGGATCTCAAGCTGTTGGCTAATGGTGCTATATAACCTGTTCTACATCTGGTGATAATCTCACATCCATGGGCACATTTCCCCAAACCGCATCTGTCGACTGTGTTTGGTCAATTAAATCTGCAGTTCATAATGTCAGCTTAGAACACTTGGAGAAGTACCTTATTGGCTTATCAAATGCAAGCTTAGAACCTCTGGCGCCAGCACCTTACTACATTTTTGTACAATCATAAAATCGAGAGGAAGAATACTCGAACATGGTGCACTTTCTCAAAGTTGAGACTGGTGTTGCTGTAGACATTTAAGCTACAATTTTTTATTTTGTTGTTAGTTTTAATGACAGCATTTACAGATATAGGTTGTCTGGATTCAGATTGAACGACTTTTCTGAATTATTGTAACTAATCTGGTTTACGTTATTCTTCCTTCAGGGCATAGGGGATACAGGACTGACCGAGTTGGGAGAAGGATGCCCTCTGCTTAAGGATGTAGTGTTGTCCCACTGCAGGCAGGTAACAGATACTGGGTTAAGCCACCTGGTGAAGGGATGCACCCATCTTCAGACCTGTCATATGGTTTATTGCCCATCCATTACCTCCGTGGGAGTAGCTACTGTCATCTCCAGCTGCCCCAACATAAAGAAGGTCCTAGTTGAGAAGTGGAAGGTGAGTGAGAGAACTAAGCGGAGAGCTTCATCCGTGCTCACTTATTTATGTGTTGAGCTTTAACCATCAACAAGGCCAGCTGGATTACTGGTTGATTGCCATCTTTATCTGTGGCACCATGAAGGTCCTTTAGTGGGAAGATCATTGACATGAATAGTAGAAGCTTGTTCTTTGGCTTTGTGGTCTCTGCTGGAAGCACACCCCAAGGGATCCTGGTCGAAATAAGCCACACCAGTCGCAGAACGAGAAGGAAACTATAGTTATTTCAAACTTTTACTAATCTATGCTCCGATGTGAATAAAGCTGTTTTCGTATTTCTTTTGAATGGGCTTGTCTTAAGAATAAGATAGTGGTGAAGACATGAACTCCACTTTCTACCGCACATCCTAAATCGACTGAATAGAGAGCAATATGTAACAGCTGTTTATCTCTTGTATGCGTTGTAATGTGTTGTATAAAATATAAGTGGATATGCAAAATAATGTTCACAGTTACAAGCTATAAGGTGCCTTTGTTTCTTTTAGTTAAACTTGCATCAGTTGAAATGTACAAGTCAGATCATCAGAATTATCCCATTTCTAGCACCATATGGATGTCTTTGTGACTTTATAGCTCCTGCAGTGCTAATCTGCATCTGGCTAACCCTAAATGGTTGAAGTGGTGTAGATGAACGCATCTATAGCATCTGCAGCGCCGTCCTATTCTCATTAGAGAAGTGCCATTTCCATAAAAATCTGGAACTCTAATGTGAGCACGTCGTTGATCAGAATGTACTCATCAGGTATACTGTCTCTTTCGACATAGTTCTTTGTTTTGCTCTGCACGACGGAATCAGCAAAAGCTGAGAATGTTTTGGTAGAGAACAGAGGAAAGAATGGATTCTTCAATCTTTTGAATGTTCTTGCATGTACAATTTGTCTTCTCTTTAATTTTTTTCCCAAAGGAAGAAAGAATATTTGATGAAAATTTCAAGCGCTAGATGTCTGCATAGCCATTCCCAATTTAGCAAGAGAGCCCAAGGACTTCTCTACCTGCTGCCTCACCAGTGGCACGCGTGGGATGGAAAGGAAGAGTGAAGGCACGACGCGTCTCAGATTTGCTGCAGGCTCTTCACTTTCTTCATGGAAAACCTTCACTTCCGCACCTTAAAGCAGGTCATTATGGGGAGAATCCCCTCAGCCAAGCAAGAAGAGCGCAACTCTTTGATGACAATGCGCAAAGGATTGCAGAACGATAAGTCTGTTGTTGAGGAGGAAGATGAGCTCGTGCTCGTGCCACCGACTCTAGCAATACCGGTGGTGCGCACCGGGACACAGAAGCCTGAGTGTTCCGGTGGTGGCCAAATCGGAAGAGAAGCCCAAGGACCCGAGAAGGTTGTTGAACCAGGACAGCCGCAATAAGAAGAATAAAAAGACCGTTCGAATCAATAGTTCATCAAAAGATAACAAGGACAAGGACATAACGCTGGAAATAAAACCAGACGAAGTTCGAGAAAATGAGCTGAATGCTCTTTATACATTCACATTTAAATGTTGTGTGTTGAAAGTAATGTAATTTACTAGTAGGCATGTGTGTGTGTAATGTGATACTAGTATGAAATCAAGTGTATGCTGAGATATTATCATGATCTTTCAAGTAGCAGCAGGGGTGTATTTTCCACTTGTGTCAATCTCTATCAACAACCCGCAACCGGAGGCACCCAACACAATGTGTTAGACCCGAGACGGATCTAAGATGGTAGAACATGGGCCAACAGTAGAGCTACAAGCGAAACCCGAAAGTCCTCTCTCTATTAGAATCAAAGTTGCCGTCGAGACAGAGAGCTTCCGGCAAACATGTTTGTCCTCTGAAGAACTCGATTCCAACGGATCACAAACAACCAAGGGAGAAGTTGGCACACCAGAAACTTGCAAGAGCCTCTCTTCAAGTGATACACAACTCCTAAGAAGCATACCTCCAAGAACAGATTACAAACTGACTACAAAGAAAAAGAAGTTATAATAGATTGTTCTTCTCTTTATGTTTGCAGACGCTACAATGAGATAGAACAGAACAAAGAGAAGAAAAAGAAAGATCTAAACAGAACTTCTGCTGAAGTGATCAAAACCACCGACACTCAAAGCAAGATTCGTCCTATCCGCGATATGCTCCCAGGATCCAACAAGCTCTCGAAGAACTTCTGGAACGCTCGTGGCACCTCCCTCCTAGACTTGCACGAACTCCTGGACTCCTTGACGTAGCAACCTCTCTTCAACTCTCTCTCTCTCTCGAAATTATGAATCACCCTTCAAAGAGCTACGAAGGAGAGTATTTATAGAGGAACCTGGCCACATAGTCGGTTACAAAGATATTAGAATGAAATTAATTCAAATTCCACAAAATTTGATCTGAATTAAGGACGCAATATTTCTATAACCGACTCTGAACCGCCTTCAGCGCAGCAGCGCATCAGGACAGCGGCGCAGCAGTCCAGCGCGACGAGCGCATCAAATGCGTACAAGCGCCATGCGCCGATGCTGACGTGCTAAGTGCACCAACAAAGCGCCACTTTGCACCCTTGAGCCCGAGTCCGAGTTCGAGTCTGAGTGCGAGTCCGAGTTGTTAAGCCCCTTTGTGGCTTAGCTCCTATGGAATAAATTCCAAGAGCATGACAAAAAGCATAAATGCTTTCTTAAGAAGTTTATTCTTTTTTCTCCTAGGAAAACACCCCCATATGGCACCCATATGCCTCACCACACCACATGTTCATACCTCAACACAAGCAAAGCATTATATTGAGATACTCACTTGGTGGTGTAACCGATGTGGGACTATCTTTCACTAGTCCAAAGGCAAAAATACCAATAATTTTCCACATATCTCAATATATGGGTTGAGCGTTCCCCACAGTGACTTTCTATCATGCATTAGGATAGATGTCGCTTCGACTTGAATCTTCCCGCATGGGTTAAATAGCAGTATGATACAAGAATGAACTAAGCCTTGAATTCTGCACCATAGTTGCAATTCTTTCCATTCACACAATGACATCAGCTGTGTTTCTGGTTGCACATTAAAGGTCTTGTGCACGCTTAATTTCGGTGTATGTATTTTGGACGTCTACAAGTTTTTCCTCAAGAGACGACATACACTATAGGTGGATTCTTTTAAAAAGTCCTTGACATGAAGTCTTGCGCTTCCTTGCGGTGCTAAGATGCTAGGCCATAGCCTAAAGCCGAGGTTCACTACCTCATGTGGTGTCATTCACTGTAGCATGAGGTCTCAGCTGTAACACCCCGTTCCGTTCTAGCGGACTGCCGACTCAAACGACAAAAGTGCAACTGTCCCGACCCGCTTTGCCTCAAACGAGAAGCAAAGGATATCCAGACTTGCCCCTACAGGAAATTCAGCTTAGGCTTTCAGAGGCTCGCTTGACGTATCGCTCTACCGAGGCGAATCATCGCTAAGGTGGGTGGCTACGGTGAACTTGTCTTTGCTTAGCCAACACACATAAAATCTGGAATGTTCATGCTATTCGCTAAGTGATTCATCCCCTGCATGCTAATAAATTCAACGCACCTAGCTAAGGGAATAATCCTAACTTGTATCGCTTATGCTAGAACATGGAAATTGAAATAATGCTTATATTCGGACCCTCGCATGCTAAGTCCCCTAACGGTTTCATCTCTCGGCTTACCATCGGGCCCGAGCAAACGTGCTGCTTACGTTCCTTAGAAACACATGCTTGTCTGCTTGTACGTTGTCTTGACTCAATACTTGTAACATAAGCCAGGCCAACACCCTGTTATACATGATATTATTCAGAACGATTATGAGAATGGAAATCAGGCAATGCCTCTTGTCTTGTACTATTGTTGCCTCAACAGCTTGCCTCTTGTCTTGTACTCTTGTCTTGTACGCTTGTTGCCCCAACCATGTAAATGGATAACTTACCCGAGACGCCGTTCGATCACGGATAACTTGTGCACATGGATGGTTTAGCGGGCGATGCTGGGGCACTGGCATCGTCCCGGTCTGGGCGAGACCAATTATTTTAGTCTCTTGTTCGACGGAATGGCATGCAACGCCTCTTGTACTTTCGTTGCACACCATTCTCGTCAAAGACTATACCGTCCATTATGGTATATGCCAGTGATCGCCTTGTACTTAACTTGTTGTATGCTTGCTGGTAAAAACAAAAGATAACAAGTCATCCTCGCTTAGCGGCTATCCGCGTGCGAGATATTCTATCGCATGAAACAAATAAACTGAACACCTGAACGATCTTAAAATAAGTACTCATGTTTGCATATGCTACGCCTCCTGAATGTTTATATATGCCCCTGCTTAAATTAACAATGTTTGCCTTGGACAGGGAAGGACAAATGGTAAGTTGGTAAGTCTCGTCGTGTTTCCTCTTATGTCGCACGGCGCACTGCCACACGGATTAGGCTATTCAATGTTTGCACGAAACTGATCCTAAGACAACTAGAAAGACAACTTAATAGTTGTGCACGAAACTTATATTACGTGTTTGGATTTGTCGAGCGGGCGAGTAGCTTCCCCACCAGTGCATTCAATGTACTGATAATCCACCAGTTTGTATGCAGGGTACGGAAGAACCTCGTTCGGTGCGGATGCCTCCTTCGTGCGTGCTAAGGCGTGAACACCACTCTGAAGCAACGGTGCGTCCGGAACTGAAGCACATATACAAGACATAATATTGTGAACATCGCCTGAACATCGCCTGTACAATCATTCCACAATTGTAGCCACTTGGCACACTTTTACTGTTTCAGAGAGAGAGGCTTGAGCGACTTGTAAACTCGGCTATACGCCGCCTGTAACACTTGTTCATATCAATAAAGAGCTTGCTTTACTTCAACTTGTGTTTCAATGCTTCCGCTATATTGTCGACTCAGTGAACCTGTTACCGATCGCCTATGCGTTTATGACTCCGCTGCACTCGGACAATCTGTGCGACTCTGTGGCTTGGAACTCTTGCCGCCAGCCAATGAACCACGGCCTTGTACGGGCGTGGATCACGCTCGTGCGGCATCACGCCCGGATGGGTCAAGCGATCGTTCCGCGGGAGCGCTGGCGAGGGTGATTCCCGCATAGCGGGAACGGCCGATTTGCCTGCGGAAGATCGGGGCGTGACATGTATGTAACGCCCCGCTCCGCGTCGACGTTATGTATCAAGGTGAGTGGACAGAACTTCGTTCTCTGATTCTTGCACGCCTTAATAATAACCTGAGTTTTTGCTTGCAATATTTTCATAAGAGAATGATAGAACCTGCCTTGCATGTTAATGAACGAACTCACCTAGCTTGTCTTTGAAACAAAGTCTGCTAAACGAGAATCCTGAAACGCTTGCTTAGAGTGCATGAACATGTTCACTATCGTCTATGCTTCGAGAGAACCATACTGTGCCTGAACGTGTTCAAGTGATAAGTCGGATTGCCCCGCAACAACGATTGTATTCTGATGGTTCGTCTCGTCTGCATACTAGAGTTTATTTGATAGTGTTCCATGCATTCGCATGCGGTCGGACAATGGCTATTGGTGGAAAGCTGAACTGCATGTGTCACGGCTGCTACAGAGATAGTGGAAAGCAACCATGAGTCACAGCTGCCTCTAGCATCAGATAAAGAGTCATTGGTATGCTGTAAAACCAGCTGCCGATCCTGAGATACTCGGGGACCGTCCTGCATATAGCTAAGTCATTGTGTTGGCTTGGATATATGACTGCCCCTAAGATCGTGCATTGTGTGTCTAGCTTTGCATCTGACCCTGGAGTCGCATGAGACACGCTGCGCACACCCTGAAACATGAACGATTGCTTGCTTATTGCATATGAAACTCTGTTTCCAAACATGTTTCCAAATAATATAAACTGACTCTGCTAGAACTGCATGAAACGAACCTAGGTAAAACTAGAAAGATCACTTGTAATGTAATATTTTATAACATGATTACTTAGTGTTGGTTTGAGTGAATGCTTATTTCTGTTCAGTTGATTTATCTCACCAGTACTTGTATAAAGTGCAGACCCACCAACAGTTTACTTGCTTGCAGGTACTGGATCGTCCGAGGAAGCGATAGGCGTGCCACAGTCCCGAAGACCCGGAATCCTGGTTTCGATTGTTGCCCCGAGAATGCTATCGTATAAGGGGGCATAATGTATGGAACAAACGTATGCCTTGCTAAAGGAACCCAAGTTGCCTCGATTGTCCCGAATACTCAGTTGGCTAAATGCATTGCATTGCAACAAGTCCCTTTCTGCTGCTTACTCGATTGATACGATGATAGCCAACTATCAACTTAAATGATTGGCCTTGCACGGGCGCAACCTCAGGCCTGTGCGGCATCACGTCCCCCGAAAGCTCGAACGGGCCATTCCATTAACTCCCTTCCTTCCTTGCACCGGCGTGCCGAGGTACGGTGATTCGTGTCCGGTTCGATAATTCCGGCCATACGGGACAGGGCAAGGCGGAGCGGCGGCCCGGGCGGGACCGGGGCGTGACATCAGCCTCTTTGTAGTGCCAAACTATCCAGCATGAAGCCTTGCGCTTCCTTGCGGTGTTACGCCGTTGCGACATGGCTCGCGTAACCGAAGATTTACATCTTTTACCTCTGTGGTGTCACACCACTGTAACATGAGGTCACCGACCTCTTTGTAGTGCTGCCTACCACTCTTCATTCTACAATATTAGGCTACCTGCCTATGTGCGGTGCTACTGCCGCTATGACATGGCTCGCAAAGCCGAGGCATTACCCTATCGAGGAACCTCATGGTAGTGTCACCCACTGTAGCATGGAGACCTTACGCTCCTTTGTAGTGCTATGCTACCGTGCTTCCTACAAAACACACCAGACATTCAAATTGCCTGAGAACACATTAAGGCGTCTAAGTCATCATTCCACATGATTTGTTCTACACAAAGAATAAATAGTAGACAACAATGGTTCTGGGTTCGTAACCCCTCAATGTCTCAAAGGACTACCCAATGTTCCTGATATTCTTCCAATTAATGATCCTTCTTCGAACCAAAAGCTAGATGCCTAGTAGATTTCTTTTTGAACTAATAGCATAAAATTTTATGGTAGAATTATAAAGACACAATATCAAAATGTCTTCAAGCCTATTTTGATTGATGTGTCCTCGACTAGTGTCTCTGGCCTTCATCGTCTCATCATAGGTAAGCGGATCTGCTTCCACATGATAGGTAACGAAGTCATCTCCGAAGTCCTTCTGTCTCCCCACTCTCTTAGTCCTCGGTTCTGCGAGTTCTGGTTCGAACATTGTCTCTGGTATGATAACTTCTTCTTAGACTACGTCTTCATTGGAAGCGTTAGCCTCCGGTGCACTCACATCATTTTTCGGAATGTCCGCGATAACAATATTCTTGTGCCTTGCAAATTTATCTCCGAAAAATTCTACGTCGTGAGATTCAATGATATAATTAGACTCAATATCAAGGAACCTTCGAGCATTACTCTTTTTATCATATCCTAAGAATATATCTTTTGTATTCCTCGTCTCCAGCTTCTGAATCTTCAAGTCCGGAAGCTTCACATATGTCCGACACCCCACACTCGAATGACATTCAAGTTGGGTCTGACTGTGAACCAGAGTTCATGAGGAGTGACATTGAAGGTCGCGTATGGCGCTCGGTTCAGGATGAACGTAGCCGTCAGCGCGACTTTTCCCCATAAGCAGTTTGGAAGACCCGCAGTTAACAACATTGAGTTCATCATCTCTGTCAACGTATTGTTCTTTATTTATGCTACTCCATTTGATTGAGGAGAATACAGAACAGTCGTCTCATTGACAATTTTATGTTCTTTGCAGAACGATGCAAATTCAATAGATATATACTCTTCGCCTCAATCACTTCTCAGTCTCTTGAGTTGTTGCCCTGTTTGACGTTCAGCTTCAGCTCTGAACTCCTTGAACTTCTCGAATGCTTCATCTTTGGACTTGAGCAGATAGACGAACGCATACTTTAAGTAGTCGTCGATGAAAGTAATAAAATACTTCATCCTGGCCTTCGTGGAGAACTGTTTGAAGTCCAAGATATCTGAGTGTACCAACTCCAGAAGATCTGTGTTTCGGTTAACCCGCTTGAATGATTTTCTTGTAATCTTTTTCTGCGCACATGCCTCACACTTCTCCACCACTTTACCCCCACATTTGGAGATAAGCCTTAAACTAGACATTTTGTTTATTCTTTTACAATGAATATGTCCTAGCCTATTATGCCATAACTCAAGAGAATAACCAGAAGAAGAGACTGCATTTATATTTCCATGCGGAGTTACAAGTTAAAGTTTAAACATCCATTCGGTACAAAATGATTTTTTGAAGTATGTTCAATTGTAGGACATCACCATCTGACCAGCATTGATGTCCATCCTCAAGCCTGCATTGCAGAGAAGACTTTCTGAGACCAGGTTCTTGGCAATCATCGGTACATGCTTCACATCTTGAAGCATCAGCGACTTCCCCGAAGTTAGGTTCAGTACCACCGTTCCGGTCCCAAGTACTTCAGCATGTTCCTGGTTTGCCACCATAACCTTTTCAGACGTAGGTTTGTAGGTGGTGAACAACTCCTTCTTTGAGTAAACATGGCAGGATGCGCCGGTGTCTATCCACCAGTCAGTGTCGACATCAGTCGTGACAACCTGCACAATCATAGCAACCTTGTTAGGCTCACCTTGCTCTGTTTGTTTGGGCTTGGATCTGCAGTCTTTTCGGTAGTGGCCCTTTTTGCCACAATTAAAGCAACTCACTTCTGACTTGGACTTGGGCTTTGGTTTGAACGAGGCTGACTTCACCTTCAGATGATAGAAGTCCTTCTTCTTGTTGTGAGAAGCCTTCTGCTTCTCCTTGGAGTCATCAGCATGTACCAAGTTGGCTTTTGCCAACTGCTTGGACAGGGAGTCCAACTTCAGTTTTCCCCTAGCTTCATCTTCAATGTGAATCCAATGAAGAATATCTTCGAGCTGGATCTCCATCTTCTTATGATACATGTCAGTCTTGAACTTGATCCAGTCCGGAGGAAGCTTGGTGACTATAGCCCCTACCATGAACTTGTCTTCCTGCTTCATGCCTTCTTTCTCCAGTTTCTGCTGCATCTTCAGAAGTTTCTTGACTTGTGGTAGCATCACCTTCTCATCTTCAAATTGCATTGTGTAGAATTTCTCGACGAGATGGATTTTTGATTTTTTTTGTCAGTTTTGTAATATTTCTCAAGAGCTTCCCAGACGTCTCTTGCCTTCTCTTTCTTGTTGTAGGACTCTGTCATCGAGTCATCCATAACATTTATGATCAACAGTCAGTAGAGGTTGTTGTCCTTCTTCCACTTTAAATGTGCGTCATGTGCCGCACCAATCTCAAGTTCTCCTCCATCTTCAAGGATGGTAGGTTCCGGATCAACCAACACATAAGCAACTTTGACAAGACGAAGATTCAGAGAGATCTTCCTCTTCCAAATGTTATAGTGTTCGCCATCAAACTTCTCAAGCTTATGAAAGCTAGTATCAAGAATGTTTGATCGGTTCTCCATCTAGCTCGGATCTTGCTTTGAGATTGTTAGTCCCGAGGCAGATCTAAGATGGTAGAACACGGGCTAATAGCAAGCGAAACCCGAAAGTCCGCTCTCTATTAGAACCCAAGTTATCGTCGAGACATAGATCTTCTGTCAAACAAGTTTTCCCTCTAAAGAACTCAATTCCAACGGATCACAAAGAACCAAGGAAGAAGTTGGCACACCAGAAACTCGCAAGAGTCTCTCTCCAAGTGATGCACAACTCCTAAGAAGCACACATCCAAGAACATGTTACAAACTGACGACAAAGAACAAGAAGCTATAATATATTATTCTTCTCTTTACGTTTGCAGACGCTACAATGAGATAGAACAGAACAAAGAGAAGAAGAAGAAGAAAGTTCTAAACAGAACTCCTGTTGAAGTGATCAAAACCACCGGCGCTCAAAGCAAGATTCGTCCTATCCGCGATATGCTCCCAGGATTCAGCAAGCTCTTAAAGAACTTTTGGAATGCTCGTGTCACCTCGCTCCTGGACTCGCACGAACTCCTGGACTCCTTGGTGCAGCAACCTCTCTTCAACTCTCTCTCTCTTTCGAAATTATGAATCACCCTTCAAAGAGCAACGAAGAAGAGTATTTATAGAGGAACCTGGCCACAATCGGTTACAAAGAGATTAGAACGAAATTAATTCAAATCCCACAAAATTCGATCTGAATTAAATACGTAATCTTTCTATAACTGACTCTGAATTGCGTCACAGCGGCCCAGCGCGCATCGCCCAGTTGCGCATGCACGCATCGCCGCGCATCGCCTGTGCATGCGTCCACCCAGCGCCCAGCTGCGCATGCACCCGCGCATGCAACTCACGCATAAACGAGCACAAGCGCCGATGCTAAATGCAAAGTGCGCCAACAAAGCTTCACTTTGCGCCCTTGAGCCCGAGTCCAAGTCGCAGCTCCTATGGAATAAATTTCAAGAGCATGACAAAAAGCATAAATGCTTTCATGAGGAGTAAATCATTTTTTCTCCTAGAAAAATACCCTCATATGACACCCATGTGCCTCACCATAACCCATGTGCATACCTCAACACAAGCAAGACATTATATTGAGATACCCACTTGATAGTGTAACTGATGTGGAACTATCTTTCACTTGTCCAAAGACAAGAATACCAACAATATGTTCGTTGATCAATTACTTTTCTTGTTGAACCAGTCACATCAACATAAAATTGTGCTCTCGCGAAAGAGAGTGGCATGCAGTAGCAACAGCATCTATCACATATATAAGTACAACTATCCCCTTGTATCAGACAATAATCTAAGGGGTGGTGATGATTCTTTAAGCTCATCTTTTCAATCAATAACAAATGGCTAATACATCTCACCCCTAATCAAAGGTTCGCAGTATCAAAATCGATATTGGACCATTCCTACGAGTATCGTGATCGACAGTATTATCAGTTTCTGATCGAAATATCAGAAAGCAAATAATTATTAGTATATTATTAATATTTAAAAAATATATTTTATACATTTAGATACTGTAAACCCCCTGATTTTTTAAAATTTTTAAATTTGGATTTTTCTCAATTTTCTGGGATTTTTCTGTAATTAAAAACAGGATTTTAATTATTAAATAATTTTTAAATGATAATAAATAATATTAAAATATTATGAAAATAATATTTTTGGGTGTAAAATAAAAAACTGGACTTAGGATAATTTTTCTGGAATTTATCGGGCCCCGGACCTATTTTAAAAGGCCTAAAAACTATTTACTTATTTATTTATTTAATGATTTAATGAATTATTTATTTATTTTAATAAATAAAACCCAGCAGCCCGGCCCATTCTCTCGGCCCGCAGGCCGGCCCAGCCCGCTCCCCTACCGGGTCGGGTCCACCCGCCGCCCGACCCGCACCCGCCCGCGAACCCGACCCGGCTCCTCACCCGACCCAGTCTCCCCACTCCCCGCGCGGCCCCCGCTTCCCGCGCCGCTTCCGCCGGCCGCGCCGCCCGCCGCTCCGCCCGGCCCACGCCCCCGCACCCCTCGGCCACGATCCCCCTCTCCTCCGCCTCCCCCGCTCGGCTCCCCTCCCCTCCGCCTATAAATTCCCCCCCGTTCTCTTCTCCGGCCACCCCTACTCGACGAACCCCCCAGCCGCGCCGCCAGCCCTCTCCGCCTTGCCGCTCCACCGCCGGCCCTCCTCCTCCGTCAGCCACCTTCCCTCCTCCCCTCCTCCTCTCTCCGGCACCGGCCAGCAGCAGCCCGAGCAGCCAGAACCTCCACCGGCGCCACCCTAGCCCGGCCGGCCTCTCCCCCGCCGCAGAATAGCCGCTGCCCCCGGCCCCCTCCGCCTCTGCACGGCCGCCAAACCGCCGTCCCCACCGCCGAAAACCCCAAACCCTAACCCTAATTCCTATTTTCCCCTGTGTCGGACACGGAACACAGTGTCCTGTGTCGTGTCGGACACGATTTTTCTCCCGGTTTTCGACCCTGTTCAGGTACTCCTAACTTCTTGCTCGTAGCTCTGTTTTCGATTCCGTAAATTACGTTGTGAAGCCTGTATGACCCTCTCGGTGCCCGGACAAACCGCTCGGGGCATCGCGTCCTGTGGTGATCGCACACCGCGATCCAAAAACAGGAAAAACAACGCCTCGATTTGCCCCAGAACTGAGTACGTCCCGCCAAACGGGACGACTTGGTCGCGCGCGGTCTTCACAGATACGTGCGCGTCGTTGATACGGACGTGCGGGATTTTGCGGAAGTCGATTCAGGTGTGCGTGCACACCGGGATCAACGCGTATCCGCGGACATCGCCACGTATCCGACTTTTCTGTATTTTACCCTAACTTTGTGCACACACGTCGGATCAAGACGAAACTTATGCCATCGGACTCGTAGCGATACGCTGGTCCTGTGACCCAAGTTTGGTTTGATTCTGAGAACGTTGACGAAATCGCGTGTCGTGGGCCCCATAGGCTCCGCTCGACGGGCGATTTTGTGATCGGCTCATCGGAACCCAATTCTGGAAGTTTCGTTGGGTTCGTATCATCATTCTTGACCTGTTGACACTAAATTTGGCAGATTTGGAGACCTTTGACCCTGACACATTTTTCGGTGCAAAGCGGGCCCATATATGGATCCCGTTTTGACCCGAAATTGCCATTTTTGCCCTTGTCTCCAAATTGAACTCAAGGATAGGCATTTTTAGCTGATTGATATTTTCTGGATCTGATGGTGATATTTATTTCAGCAACCGGAGTACCGCCTGTAAATTCAACCGAAGTCAGAGCCGCAATCAGAGCCGAAACCACAGGCAAGTGTACCTCGCCAAAACTTGCAGCTTTGCTATCTATTTCCTGGACTTAGTTATACATCAATGGGCAAGTGTACCTTGCCAAACCCTGCAGCTTGCTATATATTTTTCTTGGCTAAATTTTGCATCAGTGGGCAAGTAATGCTTGCCAATTCGTAGTGATTCTGGTTATTGCATTTTACTTGATTTCTTGTAGATTCATATGTAAACTTGTTTAACTGCTCAACCCAGGACACCTGACACTATTCATGTAACGGAATTCCCTGAGATATACCTGGTAATTCCGTATAGGATACATATTCATGACATATACAGTTTACATGCTTAGTTTATATCCTGACTTGTTGCATTAGCTTTGATCCTGCGTGTCATGGACATGAGACGTGAGATTTCATTGGGTGGGGAGAGTATTACCATAACAAAGGCTGATTATATTATATATATTGACATCTGGATGTGTCTTAGTCTCTGACACAGAGCTATGGCACCAGTTCTGGCCCTTCGAGAAAATACTGCTATGGGTTTCTCCGACACTGATCCTGTAGTAGCCTCAGCCTGAGTATGACTAAAACTCTCAACTTGCATATCACTTAGCTGGTTATATAGTTTACCCTATGGTTTCATTTATTGCTGCACTGCATTTATTTTGGCTTGTAATTTCTGTACCTTGTTATGTCCCCTGAGGACCTGGAATGGACTATGTCCCCAGGTATAGCCGAAGAGATCTACCCCGAGGTGTACGAAACATGATCACTCCTTGGAACAGAACCAGGAACCGAGGACGAGATAGTGGCAGAAGACTTCTCCTGAGTACCGGCTTCATCTACTCAGTATTTCCATTTCCAGTATTTTATTTCCTGTCTATTTCCTTAATGTAACAGACTGATTCTCGGATTATTTCCCGAGATAATCTTATTTGAGATTTGTTTAGTTATTCTATTGCATTATTTCTGACATTAATCTGTGTTTATTCTGTGGATGAGATTAGAAATACCTGAGACTTGTAACATCTTACTGTTAGACTACAGCTTAAGCATGCCCTGATGGACCCATTAAATTGGGTTGTCCATCGGTGCGTGCTGCTGGCCATTGCCACGTGTCCAGTCCCTCGGCATTTTGGGACTGGGGCGTGACAGATACAATTTTAAGTATTTTCACTATTATCTTTTAGTACTTTGAAATTGAATAAAATAATAGTCACTAATGTCGATTGGTTTAGATACGATAGATAATTTTTTTTTTCTTTTACATGCTTTTATAACATTACTATGCTTTTGCACCCTTGCTGATTGGTCTTTTTCGTTCAACTTTATTTGGCCAATTGACCGAAAAAGAGACGTCCAATGTCAGTATCAATCAATATCAAATATCGGTTGGTATTAAATTGAAACATGTCCAGTCGTATCAATACGGATCGATATCGGCCGATAGTGCAAACTATACCCTAATACAAGGACTACAAATTTTGGACTTACATTCTTACCTGCAAGGAGAGCTCATTTCGTTTGGATCTTTGACAGCCGGATAAATGCTTACCTGGCGCGCAGATTTGTACTTGTCAGGCAAGTGGCATAAAATTAATGAATAAAAAAGAAAAGAACAAAATAGCAATTTCCAGCACAAGCATAACCTGGATATCCATGATTCGTAGTACATGGATCACAAATATAAGTATAAATTATGATGCTTGGTATGGATGATACTAACTAAAGTCAGGTTACTAGTATACATATGACAAAAAAATGCAAATAAAAACATTCGATCATGATCAACATTAATCTTGTTTACTAGTTCCTTGCAGAACATATCTAGAATATAAATCAGAAATTTGCTTCAAATGGGCAAAAAAGCCACCACCTTATGTTATATATATAGTAGTTGTTAGTTTATGGCCCATAGCTTTTGCTCCAACTCTTCCTATTCCTAAGAGAAGTTACTAACTCTTCTTATTCATAAGAGAAGTTTCTAACTCTTCTTATTCATTAGGGAAGTTTCTAATTCTTTGTGTTCCTAAGTGGAAGTTACCACTTTTTTGTGAAGTGACAACATTATGAATAAGAGCATGATGGGAAGCTCAATTTTTTATATAAAGGATTTTGGTCCCCAAGCTAGACACACACTTCTAAAGATTACACCATCAAAAAATTGAATGTTCATAGCTTGGAAGTCCAAACCCAGGAGAAAGAAGAAAGAAGAGAGTACTAGAGTTCATCCACTGTTGAAGCAATAATGGCTGGAGGTTAGATTTATTGGAATATTGTTATTTTGATCCTTTTGTTTATTTTCGCATCTAGGATCACATTGAATTACATTTGGTATCAGAGCTATCAAATACCTCTGCTTGATGCTTTTAATTATGAAAATTGCTCTCTGTTTTGACATATTTTTCATGGCTGAATATGTCAAAAACAAATTTAATTTAAATTTTGAGTTAACTCTTAATACTGTTAGCTTATATCAATCATGGATTTGAGTATTGTTATCCATCATATGTTCTTTCATAATCAATCCATGCATGTTCATTATAAACAAAGGTTCTTAAGCATGTAGTTTTAATGCATTTAAAGTATCTTTAGTTCTCTAACTACATGTACCTTTCTTGATGTCTAGCTATAGCATATGAATATATACTGTATGGTAGATAGGCAAGGAACATTGTTGAAAGAATGTATTGGTGGAAAGGGGATGCATTTTTTATTTAAGATTGCTCCATTTATTTATTTTATTTTAAAGTTATTGCTTATGTGTATTATAATTAGAAATCATTAAGTTTTTTATTTCTAAGATGTAATATGCAATATAATTGTTAATAAGCAGTAAGAATTAATTATGTTGGTGCAATTTATTTAAGTTATTATATATGTAAATTTATAGCTTTATTTGCATGCAATATTATCTAAATTGTGCTAAATAAATCTCAATTATAATTTTAACATATAATTTCAGTCAAAATTGTTTGGCACATTAAGATGTTCACCATTTAATTAAAATAATTGTTTTAGGCATTTAGTAGAGCCTAAAAAATAAAGAATTTGAATGTCTAGTGAACCATATAATTTTAAATAATTAGGGTGTAGCCACAACATCTTTAATTATTTAAAGTTATATATGAAGTGGATTGAGATCACTTAATGGACATTAATTGTAGTTAATTATATGAATATAATAATATTACCCCACATGAATTTTATTATATTTATACAATTAATTAGGATTAAAATATTAAAATTAGTTCTTCTTGATTTACCCACAGGAATTAGGAAGAATTAATTTAATAGTTTTATTATAAAGTAAAATTAATATGATCTGATTGAATTAGAGATTTAGCCCACATGCAATTTTTAATGAAAATTAGATTTATTTTTTTAATGCTTGTTTTATATTGGTAAAACATGAATTCTTTTAAAAGTCTCAAATATTAATACTTGTAATCTTTGTGCAGTTTTATCCAATATCTCTGATATTCACTGTGAGGTTCCCGAACTTAGGGGAGATAACTTTAAGATTTGGAAGGAGAGAGTTCTCCTTCAATTAGGGTGCATGGACATAGACTATGCTATTAGGAAAGATGAACCACCTAATATCACTGATACCAGCACACCTGCTCAAGTTCTTTTGTATGAACGTTGGGAGAAATCCAATCGTCTCAGCGTAATATACATTAAGACTAAAGTTAGTGCTGGTATACGTGGTTCAATTGAGCAGTACGAGAATGTCCGTGAACTGCTAAAGGCTATTGGCAAGCAATTTGTCACTTCGGATAAGGCCCTAGCAAGCACCCTAATTATGAAATTTATAACCTTAAAGCTCACCGGTATAAAAGGTGTACGCGAACACATAATGCAAATGAGGGACATAGTGGCTCAACTCAAGAAGCTCGAGGTGGAAATGTCTGATTCCTTCTTGGTGCACTTTATCCTCAACACTCTTCCGCATCAATATGGACCTTTCAAAATCTCTTGTAACACACATAAGGATAAATGGACCATCAATGAATTGATGACCATGTGTGTTCAAGAGGAAGGGAGGTTGGCGATGGAGCAAGGAGAAAGTGCCATGCTGGTAGCGCAAAAGAAAGAAAAATCTCAAGCCAGTCAGAAAGGAAAACATCAAATTCCTCCCAAAGCTGACATTAAGAAAGACGATAAGTGTTTCTTCTGTAAAAAAAAAGGGACATGTGAAGAAAAAATGTCTGAAATTCCAAAGTTGGCTTGAGAAGAAAGGTAACCCTACCTCATTTGTGTGTTATGAATCAAATATGGTTAATGTAAATATGAACACATGGTGGATTGACTCTGGATCTACAATCCATATTTCAAATTCCTTGCAGGGTATACAAAACCTCAGGAAGCCAGTGGGAAGTGAGCAAAGTATCTTATCTGGTAATAAGATAGGCTCTCATGTGGAAGCCATAGGGACATGTTTTTTAACTTTAGATAGTGGTTTCATTTTAGAATTGCAAAGGACTTTTTATGTACCAAGTTTCTCACGAAACTTAATTTCAATTTCTAGACTTGTGCCATTTGGATATTCCTTTCATTTTTCAGAAACATCCTTCGGTTTAAATTATAAATCTGATTATGTTGGAAATGGTATCTTGTCTGGTGGTCTTTATCGCATATTCTTACAAAATGATACCACTTATAATTAATTCATTGCATGTCCAGGCTGGCATTAAGAGATGTGTTTTAAATGAGAATTCGTCTACATTATGGCACTGGAGATTAGGTCATATCTCCATAGATAGAATTAAGAGGTTGGTAATTGATGGGGGTACTTAGTACTCTAGATTTTACTGATTTTGAGACTTGTGTAGACTGCATTAAGGGAAAGCAGACCAACAAATCAAAGAAAGGTGCTAATAGGAGTTCCGCCATATTAGAAATTATACACACTGATATTTGTAGTCCAGACATGGACTCACATGGTCAGAAATATTTTATCTCTTTCATAGATGATTACTCACGATACATGTATCTCTACATGCTTCACAATAAAAATGAAGCATTAGATGCCTTTAAAGTTTTTAAGGTAGAAGTAGAGAAACAATGTGGTAAACAAATTAAGATTGTGAGATCAGATAGAGGTGGAGAATATTATGGTAGATACACAGAAGATGGACAAGCACCTGGGCCATTTACAAAGTTTCTTCAAGAGCATGGCATTGTTGCCCAATACACCATGCCTGGTTCCCCGGACCAGAATGGTGTAGCAGAAAGAAGAAATCGAACATTGCTGGACATGGTAAGGAGTATGCTTAGCAGCTCAAAACTTCCTAGATCCTTGTGGACTGAAGCACTTAAGACGGCAGTGTATATATTAAATCGAGTTCCAACCAAGGCTGTTCAAAAGACGCCATTTGAGTTATGGAAAGGTTGAAAATCGAGTTTGCGACATATGCACGTTTGGGGATGCCCGTCTGAAGTGAGAATTTATAATCCACAAGAAAAAAAGTTGGACCCAAGGACCATTAGTGCATATTTTATAGGATATGCTGAAAGGTCTAAGGGGTACATATTTTATTGTCCATCTCATAGCACTAGGATTGTGGAATCAAGAAATGCTAAATTTCTTGAATATGACTCGGTCAGTGGGAGCGATCAAATTAGGAACATAGTTTCTGATATTGATCATACAGAGTCTCAACCTTATACTTCAAGTGATAGATTGATTGTTGTTCACAATACCCCTCAAGAACAAATGGGTGTAAAACAACCAATTACTGAAGTCCAACCAGTCATTGAAGTTCCACAAGTTGTTGACAACATTCTAGTAGATCAAGTCAATCAGGAGTTGCCTGGCACTTCTGAACTGCGAGTTGAACCTCATACTTCCCAGGAAGATGATGGTGCAACATTAAGGAGATCTACTCGAACTAAGAGATCAGCAATTTCTGGCGATTATTTAGTGTATCTGCAAGAATCTGACTATAATATAGGAGTCGAAAATGATCCTGAATCTTTTTTACAAGCCATGAGTTATAAAGAATCAAAATTGTGGTATAATGCCATGAAGGATGAGATAAATTCCATGAGTTGCAACGATGTTTGGGACCTTATTGAGTTGCCTAATGGAGCAAAAAGCCATTGGTTGTAAATGAGTCTTCAAGACAAAGAAAGATTCATTGGGCAACATTGAGAGATATAAGGCCAGACTTGTTGCAAATGGATTCACTCAGAAAGAAGGAATCGATTACACGGAGAAATTTTCTCTTGTATCTACAAAAGATTCCTTACGCATTATTTTGGCATTAGTAGCTCACTTTGATTTAGAGTTGCAACAAATGGATGTGAAAACTATATTTCTTAATGGAGAATTAGAGAAGGAGGTTTACATAAAACAACCCGAAGGATTTCCCTCTAGCAATGGTGAGCAATTGGTTTGCAAACTCAAGAAATCCATATACGGTTTAAAACAAGCTTCCCGCCAATGGTATTTAAATTTCATAACGTAATTTCTTCATTTGGTTTCGTAGAAAACGTTATGGATCAATGCATATACCTTAAAATCAGTGGGAGTAAAATTTGTTTTCTTGTTTTATACGTGGATGACATCTTACTTGCAACCAATGATAAGGGTTTACTTCATGAGGTGAAACAATTCCTCTCTGAAAATTTTGACATGAAGGATATGTGTGATGCATCTTATGTCATTGGCATTAAGATCCATAGAGACAGATGTCGAGGCATCTTGGGTCTGTCTCAAGAAACCTATATCAATAAAATTTTAGAGAGGTTTCGGATGAAGGATTGTTCACCTAGTATTTCTCCCATAGTGAAGGGTGACAGGTTCAACCTGAACCAATGTCCGAAGAACGATATTAAGAGGAAACAAATACAAAACATTCCATATGCTTATGCTGTAGGAAGCATGATGTATGCTCAGGTCTGCACAAGGCTTGCCATTGCATTTGCTATTGGAATGTTAGGACGATATCAGAGTAACCCAGGTATAGATCACTGGAGAGTTACAAAGAAAGTGATGAGGTATCTTCAAGGAACCAAAAATTACAAGCTTATGTACAAACGGACGAGCAATTTAGAAGTTGTGGGCTACTCAGATTCAGACTTTGCTGGCTGCGTTGATTCACGTAAATCAACATCGGGATACATTTTTATGTTGGCCGGTGGAGCTATATCTTGGAGGAGCATTAAGCAGACATTGACTGCTACTTCTACTATGGAGGCAGAGTTCGTAGCTTGTTTTGAGGCGACTTTACATGGTGTATGGCTTATGAGTTTCATTTCCGGACCTAGAATTATGGATTCTATCTCTAGGCCATTGAGAATATATTGTGACAATTCAGCTGTTGTCTTTTTGGCGAAGAACAACAAAAGCGGAAGTCGAAGCAAACACATCGACATTAAGTATCTAGCTATAAGAGAACGTGTTAAGGAAAAGAAAGTTGTTATTGAGCACATTAGCACTGAATTGATGATTGCTGATCCTTTGACTAAGGGCATGCCACCGTTGAAATTCAAGGATCATGTAGCGAACATGGGACTTGGTTCTCTTATGTAGTTTCTGTTGTACAAATAAAGTTATTAATGAAACTCTTATTATGATGTTTTCTCATATTTAAGTGCACTTTATTTAATTTGAGAAAATTTATTCATTGGACCAAGAATGAACATATGGTTTATTCATTAAGTTACGTTGCCACATAAAGTATAATATTAAGAAATAAATGCATTGTAATACATGAAAGATAATACTCATCATATAGAGGACCTATCGTCATGATTCATGTGTTTATTACTTAATATGAATTGTAGTTGGTTTTAAGATAATATATTGGATTAAAAGTATGGGCAAAGTGGGAGAATGTTAGTTTATGGCCCATAGCTTTTGCTCCAACTCTTCCTATTCCCAAGGGAAGTTACTAACTCTTCTTATTCATAAGGTAAGTTACTAACTCTTCTTATTCATAAGGGAAGTTACTAACTCTTCTTATTCCTAAAGGAAAGTTACCAACTCTTTGTGTTCCTAAGTGGAAGTTACCACTTTTTTGTGAAGTGACAACATTATGAACAAGAGCATGATGGGAAGCTCAATTTTCTATATAAAGGGTTTTGGTCCCCAAGCTAGACACACACTTCTAAAGATTACACCATAAAAAAATTGAGTGTTCATAGCTTGGAAGTCCAAACCCAGGAGAAAGAAGAGAGTACTAGAGTTCATTCACTGTTGAAGCAACAATGAATGGAGGTTAGATTTATTGGAATATTGTTATTTTGATCATTTTGTTTATTTCCGTATCTAGGATCACATTGAATTACAGTAGTATCAACCTATGTCCTTGATTTAAGATTTTTAATTTTATTTTATACAACTACAAAACTTTTATTTCAAATTTCTGGAATCGGCTGTTTTAATCATTTTAAAACTTTAGGAACGCATCCGTTCAAACGGAACCGTCCGCGTGCTGCTTTTCAAAGCTTTTCTTTCCAGTGTACAAGTTCCTCTTCTTCTAGGTGTTTTAATTTTGGTACTATTAAAATGATATGATGTTTGGACGTTGTGGCTAGTTTTGTGTTTGTAAAAAGAGTTGTAAGCCGTCTGACATATTTTATAATCATCCAAGCTAGTACTTTGTAATCCAATCTTCAAGTATTCAATAAAGAAAGTATTTTGTGTTCCTATCAAATGTGTTCAACTTTGGTTCTCTGTATTTTACATTTCGTGCTTCTATATATGTATATTTTTGTCTAACTTGTGTTTTGTGCAAGTACTATGCCTTGTGCAAGCACAACTTAGACTTGCACGACATCACGTCCAAGCGAGGACGATCGGTTCCGTAAAGACCAAGCGATAACGATCGGTCCTTACGGGATCGGGACGTAACAGGGAGCTCGGGGGAGGCAGGAGGAGGAGAGGGAGGCGCGGGGGTGGAGGAGGGGGAAGCTCGGCGGTGGAGACGAGGGCACAGGGAGGAGGGGTGAGGGCTCAGATGGAGAGAGTGGGTAGGAGGGAGGAATAGTTTAGATATTTTATTATTTTATTTTATTTTTTAAACAGCAACTAACGGTCAAGTCCTACGATAAGTTGACAGAAAGGATCATTTTGATCCAATTATTAATTACAGAACAATTTAATTACAGAACAATTTAATTACTATATTTGTCTATCTAATCTTATTTGACAAATATATCGGAAAAAAAAAAATTGTACTTTACCTGCCCTTGTTGCAAGCACAACCCAAACATGTCAAAAAGGTAAACACAAGTTATGTGATTAACATTACTATAGAAAATTAGCTTATTGCAGCAAAAGATAGAAACGTTGTATGAACACTTGACCATAAGCAACAAACAATTACTCTCTCACAACAAGTGTTTCTGCCTTCCCTACACACCGTAAAATAATTAAAACGCAACAAGAAAATTGTTATGAAAAAATTACATGGATGACAGTGTATATATATATTGATAAATACCAGTTCATATGATTAAAACTCTGCGAACTTTCCCCGCTAAACAAACTTACTCATCAACCTCTGCCTTTATTTCTTTCAAGAGTTCATCCTTGTAGTCCTCAAACGAGCCAGGGAACTTCTCCACGGTTCCATCCTCCACGACCCAAATTTCACTCTTCTCCTCGTCCTCGCAGACCCGCGATATCAACCGCGAGTCGTGGCTCACCAAGACGACGCCGCCAGTGAAATCCCCGAGCGCTTCGGCCAGCGCGTCGATGCTCTGCATGTCCAGGTGATTCGTCGGCTCGTCCAGAAGAAGGATGTGCGGGTTCGACATCGAAATGGAAGTGAAGACGACCCGAGCCTTCTGGCCACCGGACAGCTTGGCGATCGGGCTGAGGTGGTTGTGGCTCGCGAGGCCGAACTTCCCGAGCTTGGCACGAACCGTCTCCTGCTTGCTGAATCCCTCCTGGTCCGGGTGGAGACGTAGAAGGTACTGAACCGGGTTCTCCTCCATCGTCAAAAGATCCACAAAGTGCTGCGAGTACCTCCCGATCCTCAACTTCTGGCTCCTCCTCACCTCTCCTTCCGACGGCACCAAATCCCCAGCGAGCAAGTTGAGGAGGGTGGACTTTCCGGCACCGTTAGGCCCGACAATGGCGACCCTCGTCCCCATGTCGATGCCCACATCCACGTCTGACAGCCTGAAATCGTCCCTGTCGGGATAGCTAAAGCTGACTTCGATGAGCTGTAGGAGCGGCGGGGTCAGCTCGGTGGGTTCCGGGAAGTGGAACTCGACGCTGTAGTCCCTCCACTTCTTAGGCGCCTCCGGCGGCACCTCGTCGTCATCGTTGCTAGCCGCCCTCCCCTTCCCCTTCCCCTTGCTCTTCTTCGCGGCCTCTTGCGCCGCGTTGAGCTTGGCCCGGTCCTTGACCTTGTCCTGCTGCGCCTTGCTTCCCGTCCTCCTCGCGGCCTTGAGCTGCTTGTCGTAGGTCTCGAACTTCTTGTTCATCTCCTTCCTCTTCTGCTCGTAGCCGGTCTCGAAGTCGTCGAAGTTGCCCCTGTAGAAATGCAGCTTGAGGTCGTGCAGGTGGATGATCTCGGTGCAGACGGTGTTGAGGAAATCGCGGTCGTGGGAGACCACGACCAGAGTCTTTTTCCACCGGCACAGGTACTCCTCGAGCCAGAGGACGGCGCGGAGGTCGAGATGGTTGGTCGGCTCGTCGAGCAACAGCAGCGTCGGCTGAATGAACAGCGCTCGCGCCAGAGAGATCCTCATCCTCCACCCGCCGGAGAACGACCGCGTCGCCCTCCTCTGCATCTCCTTCGTGAACCCCAGCCCCGCCAGGATCTTCGACGCCTGCGCCTCCGCGGCGTCCGATCCAATCAGCTGCAGCCTCTCGTATATCTCCGCGAGCTTCTCGCCGTCGTCGTCGTCTCCTTCGGCATTCTCGTTCAGCACGGCTGCCTCCTTCCGCAGCCGGATCAGCTCCTCGTTCGCCGAGACCACGGCCTCGAGCGCGGTGCGGTCGTCCCCGACGATCTCCTGCTCGACGAGGAGCACGTCGATGTTCCTCGGCACGGGGATCTTCCTCCACGCGAGGAGCTTCAGCAGCGTCGACTTCCCCATGCCGTTGGGCCCCACCAGTCCGTACCGCCTCCCGTGAGAAATCTTGACGGACGCGTTCTTCAGCAGCTCCTTGCCCCTGGCCGCGACGGAGAAGCTCTCGATCGCGATGTCCCTGACGTTCGCGTCCGCCGCCGCGCTGGCGGCGTACGCGTCCTCGTCCAGAGCGGCGGAGCGGGATCCGATGACGACGGTGAAGGCGTCGCGGTCGTCCCTGAGGGCTTCCTTTCGGGCGAGGGCGGCAGCGTGGGCGGCGATCATGTCCTTCTTCTCGCGCTTCTTGATCTCCTTATCGGAGACGGCGGCGGCGGCGGAGAGGGAGAGGTCGGCGGGTGCGGGTGTGGATCGAGAATTGGACTTTGATTCGAGGAGCTTGAGGTCGTCCTCGTCCTCCTCGTCGGAGGGGGGGAGGTCGATGTCGTCGGTGTAGGAGGTGGGCTTCGGGGCCTTGGATTTAGGGTTTCTTGATGAGGAGGAGGGTTTGGGTTTGGGTTTGTCCATGGTTGCGAGCATGGCGGAGACGGAGATCTTCTCCTTCTTGGGGACTTTGGAGGAGGCGCCGGTGGCAGAGTCGGTGGTGGTTTTCCTTCCCATGGCGGTGGTGGAGGAGGAGATGCGATGTGGGGTGAGGATTGGATTGTCTGCTCTGATAGAAGACGTGTGTTGTTTCACACATAAAAACCCTAATAAGCCTTTTGGGTAAGCTGTTTCCTTATTGTCTTTATATATATATATATATATATATATATATATATATATATATATATATATAGAAAATTGCGTGTAGCGAAATAAATTTATATTAAATTCATGCAAACGAAACAAGTTTGCAAAATCTTGTAAAAAAGACAGAGTCCGCCAACAGTGTTGGCGGAAAACACAACTGTTGTACACGTAGGCAAAAAAAAAAAAAAAAATTTAAAGTGGGACCCATAAGCCAATTTCCGCCAACACTGTTGGCTGAAATTGTCTCCCCCCCCCAATTTTAGCCAACAGTGTTGGCAAAAATTGGGTGTGGGGGCCATTTTATTGGTTGGGTTGGGTTCGGTTTGTTTGGTTGGGTTTGTTTGTTTGTTTTAATTAGTTATGTTTTTGTTTTATTTATTTAGTTTTGTTTTGTAATTAGATTTAAGAAAATTTATTTTAACGAAATAAAAATAAAATAAATTAATTGGAAAAAAAATTTAGCAATAATTTTTCATTAAATAATAATAAAAATATGTCGTAAGAATATTACGGCTGTCGTCGAGCAGACTTCAAGCGGCCATAACTACTTGTTTTGAAATTGTTTTTCGTTAAATAATAAGTCGATTTGTATGTTTTCGACGAGAGTAACACAAATCGTGTAGAAAAAAAATTTATCCGAAGCAAGACGCACATGTTACAGACAAAAATATAAAATTTAAAACTTTAAAGTATCATAACTTTTGACTGAGAGATCGAAACAAGGTCCAGTTTGTGCCAAAATGACCGTATCAAAAAGTACTACGGGATAAACTATTTCACCGCTTTAAGGACTTCCCAAATTTTCAGAATCGCAAAAAAACGATGTTTCGATCTCCAAATTTTACTTTCGGTCATTTATTTTTCGAATATTAAAAATTTACTGTTGCAAAATTAATTTATATTGGGTGTGGGGCCCACGGTTTTAAGGACTTCCCAAATTTTCAGAATCGCAAAAAAATGATGTTTCGACCTCCAAAAAAAATTAAGAAAAAATTTAAAAAGAAAACATTTAAATTAATTATTTTAAACCCGTGAGGCAAAAATAGTAGACATAAAACATGCGTGAAAAAAATATTTCTACATTTTTCTTTATAATTAATTTATTTTAATTTTATTTCGTTAAAATATATATTTTTAAATTAAATTCCAAAACTAAACTAAGTAAAAAAATAACTAAAATAACTAATTAAAACTAACTAATAAAATAAACCAAACCAAACCAACCAAATAAAACCCAACCACCCAAACCAACCTGCGGGCCCCACAAGGCAAAATTCTGCCAACACTATTGGCTGAATTTGTGCACAAATTCAGCCAACAGTGTTGGCGAAATTTTGCTTAGTGGCCTACGTGTTCATTTTTTTGGTTTTCCGCCAACACTGTTGGCGGACGCTGTTTTTTTTCAAAAATTTACAAACTTGTTTCATTTGCATAAATTTAATATAAATGTATTTCGCTACAGTAAATTTTCTGATATATATATATATATATATATATATATATATATATATATATATATATATATATATATATAAAATTTTAATTACTATTATATAATCCAAATACTAATTCATATAAATTAGTTGTATAAATTATAGATTAAATACCGAAGTCAACTGGCTCTTGTGGTTAGTGAGAAGAGTTATAACCTGCATGGCTTAACGAAGGTCTCCGGATCAAACCGCGGGGGAGGTGTGGGAACAGTGGGCCCAAAATGACATGCAACGCAGCGTGCGACGTATCGCCGAACATCTTAAAATAAAATTATAGATTAAATTATATAAATTCTTAGATAAAAAAAATTAGATAATAAAATTATTTACACTCTATACTATTGTTAAAAAATTAGATAAAATTTCAAGTTATATTAAAATATTTTAAATATTATTTCAATATATGTTAATTATAATTTATTATAAATAAGTTTTTAGAATTTTGGTTATGTGTTTAGTTAGATAATATTATTTACTTAGTTTAAATATAATTTAAATATTAAATATATTTTAGAATTTGTTATATGTTTAGGTAGGTAGAAGGATTTTAGATTTTAGATTTTAGATTTTAGATTTTTTTTTTTTACAGCCAAGTGCAGAGAGAACGTATATGATGGTAAAAAAAATTAAAATTAATAATTGATGATATGAATACGACTTGGACTGCTCATTTCTGAGCCGTTTCTAAGCCGCATTATAATAATAGAGATAGATTTTGTACGTATCGTCGGGCATCTCAACTATATATATATATATAGATAGATAGATAGATAGATATATAGATAGATATAGATATATATTTATATATATTCTTAGATAAAAAAAATTCAAGATAATAACATTATTTACAATTTGTAATAAATTTCAAGTTATATTAAAATATTTTAAACATTATTTCAATATATGTTAATTATAATTTATTATAAATATATTTTTAGATTTTTGGTTGTGTTTAGTTAGATAATACTATTTAGTTAGTTTAAATATAATTTAAATATTAAATATTTTTTAGAATTTGTTATATGTTCAGGTAGGTAGTGTTAGAAAAAATTATCGTTTTCTTATTGAAAACTTTGTGAATAAAAAAAAATAGATTGATGTTACCGGCCTCTGGGAAAGTCGTGCACGAAGCACTGCCCTAAGAGTTGATTCGGGATCTTTGTGCAAACGTTTTCCGAAGCTCCTAGTGGTAAAACTCCCGCACTACCGGTATCTCGTCGTCGCACACGACTCGGAGAGAATGACCAGGACTTAGCTCTGCCCAGAACTAGGAGACGAGTGAAATGACGAAGAATGGACTGAATAATATGTTGGCAGCAAGTTTTTGGAGAAAAAAATATTTCTAATACCGTTTTCAAAGAAAAATCATTCATATATAAGAGTCCATCCAATATGTAACGGTTTGAATTAATTTGCTATTAATTCAGCCGTTACACAGACACATGGAGAATGAATGTGGACACATAATGTATTAACGGTTCAAAATTAAATAGTAACGGACAAATTTATTTTCCAACGTTCAGAATATTAAACGAAACAATTGAAGAGGAGCAAAAAGAATTTTAGGATCTCAGCCCAAACCCGAAGATGAAATCGAATCGGCATTCGGCGCGTACCCGCACCCGTTATGCGGGCTGAACCGAACCGAACCGAGCCTAGCTGGGCCGGACGGCGGCGTCTGCGCGCGCGTGTGGCCCAAGGGTCCAACCCCCAGAAGCATTCAATCAAGTAAATGAGACAAACTAATATATACACACATAGAGCAAACACCCCAACCGATGTGGGACTAAAAGTGAAGTTGGTTTTTTTGAGCAATGGTTCTAACAGGTAGAAGGATTTTAGATTTTCTTTTTCTTTTTTACAACTACGTGTGGAGAGAACGTAGATGGTGGTTACAAAATTTAATGTTAATAATTGATGATATGTATACGACTTGGATGGCTCATCTCTGAGCCTTTTTTAAGTTGCATTATAATAGTAGAGTTAGAGATATATTATATAATGTTAAGAATTAATTTAGATTTTTTTTCTATATGGTTACATATTTTTTTTCTATTTCTATTCGTATATGGATACGTTCTCTTTCTCTATATATTCGTAGTTGTATGGCTAAATAAATAATCCATTAATAAAATCAATGTTGTTGATTCATTTCGTAGTATAAGCGCCTAATTTTTTTTTTATTTGAGGACCATTTGAAAAAAAATTAATTAATATTATTGATTATCTCCACAAATAGGCCATACAAAACCAGTGTGATCATACCCCAAAACAACAAGTACCACAAGGGAGCCAATCTTATGAACTAAAACCAACATGCAGATAAATGATCAATAAAAAATAGTACAAGAAATATTTAAATAAGTGCATCAGGTAAAATAACAGTTAAACATGCTTTGAAGTATTAAACAGGGATATCTGGAGTTAGGCTACAATTACTGTTCTCAGGATCCGTTGTTGAAAATAAATCAGGACGGGACTAGACTAGACTGAAAATCAAGCAATTCACGGCCAATCATGCCCTACGACTTGCTATCATTAAATAACTAGGGTTATTACAGTCCTAGTTACTAATAAATATAATTTGAGGCAACATGCCCTACAGACTATCCGAGTTATCCAGACTAACCGGTACATAGTATAGGTATACCAGGTATAATCATTTCTTATCTTTTATGGTAATGCAACACTCGACGGTGTGCTGGAATTGTGCCCCTTACGACGGAGAGCTCCAAATCCATCAGGTGTCGCTGGGATACCGGAATTGTATGTAGCATAAAATCTCTCTAGATATTTTCTAGATTATTATTCTAATTATTAGCCTGGACAAATATCAAGGATTCTCGACCGCGATGCTCAGAAATCTATCTTAGACGTTATGCAAGACAGGACAGTAACTTGATGAGTACAATCAAAATCAACCACGGGGATACATGTCATGCAATACAGGTGCTACTAATAGCCTTGATCAAGACAGTTATAAGAATTCTCGAATCATGAGTGCGCTACGTCGAGCCACTATCAGGATTTATCCGGATCAGGAGTATCAGGATGGTGCGCTACGTCGAGCCACTATCAGGAGTATCATGATCAGAGGTATCAGGGTTATCAGGATTATCAGTACAAGATTAGAATTATCAGTATTTACTAATTCCATGTCAAGATTCAGGGATTTATTTATAATGTACAATCACTATATTATTTCAGAAAATCAAGATCAATATCAAGAATATCATGCTCAGGAAATACCCAGGATTAACTAAAATAACGGGATAAAGAGAACTACAGAATCATCAAGAGTTAAGCATGTTAAAGAGAATACTGGCATGCATGCACATAAATTAACAATTCAGGGTTGGCACATAAAAATCAGGTAAGAAAATAACATTCGCGCACAATGGGTCAAAAATCACCATTGGCGCACAAACGGGTATTGGCGTACAAACGGCCAAAAACATATTTGGCGCACAAAGGGCCAAAAACAGATTTGGCGCACAATTCACTAATCCGGACAGTTCTGTCGCACTTTGATACAAAACTACTCTGAGCAAAGATGGCGCACAAGTTATACTAAAATGCACCCTAGAAACTTGGTGTACAATGATAGAAGTACGCGAGCCAGGATCTTGGCGCACAAATGTATCATTGGCGCACAAATGAAAGTCCCCAAGCTATGAAACTTTTATTAAGTATGCAAGCAGAAAGGTTTGGCGCACAAACAAGCACAGAAATGTCTACTAAAAGATAAAACACAAGTCTCAAGACATGGCACAACAGTCGAGATGGCTCTGCAGTCGAGAACATAATTTTCGAGAATGGTCAGAAGTTTTTGCTTAGTCATTAAGTAATTTACGAAGGGCTACAAAGTACGCCGTCTCTGGAGAATGTCACATAGTGCGCCACACAACAAAGTGCGTCATTCTCCAGAAGCAACAAAGTGCGCCAGTAAGAAAATGTTACCAAAGTGCGTCAACTCTACAATATCTGCAAGGTGCACTAACTTGGCTATTTAAGTGGCGTACATTCTTAATGACTTGCAGACCCATCCAAAAGTCCGCCAAGTAGGATTGTCGTACTTTTGAAGGAATTACCATAGTACAAAATGTACGTAGGAGTAGAGAAGTGCGTCTAGAGTTGTCACGACCCGCACCCAAAAATCGGGCATGAGTCGTGGGTACGTCCAGCCTACGCCGCAGAATCGGCGGTAGAACGCTGTAAAGGTCCGTTCTAGGTCAACCAACTATCTATATATCTCACAGAAAAATCTGCCATGACCTCTCCAAAAGGAGGGCAACCATGCAATATATATATGAATAATCCTCTCCAAAAGGAGGGCAACCACGCAATATATATATATATATGAATACTCAATCACAAAATCTAGGAGAAGAATAAAAGCACGATATGATAGCAAAAAAAAACCAGAACCAAAGAGAGCAAGACAATATCCAAAAATATACAGTCACAGGCCATAATAGCTATAACATCTCACAACATCAAAAGAATAAGTACAATCATCCAAAATAAACTACTGGGAACAACCCAGGAAACCCACCTAGCTAACTAGGGAGCTATAGGCGTCTCCTCGGCGCACTCCTCCTCGATCTCGGGGTCACAATAGTCGTCAACACCCAGCCCGTAGAACGTCGGGCAATAGTCCTCAGGATCCTCTGGAAAAAATATGCCCAGTCAGGACTGGAGCGAAGTACATAACTCTGAAAGCAACTCCAAATACTTGGTAAGGTGTATATGACGAGCAATAGAAAAGTATACAAGATGCACAGGAAATAAATATATGCTGGAGCACAATAAGTAGCTGCAATGTAAACTGGAGAACAATAAAAGTAGTGGAAAAGTAACTGCAGGTGAGAAAACATGAATACTAGCTAAGTGCCTTGAGCACAAGTTCGTTATGTGATCGGATTAGGTTGCACATGAAAAACACTACGATAACTCCGTTATGCGTGAGTTACATAACCAACATACACATGAATACTGTTTGGCTTTGATCACATAACCAACTCCTACTCCCCTCCCCCACTAATACCATTGGATCCAACCACAATACGCTATGTACATGATAATAGCTCACGCACATGAAGGCGAGAGCACAAGAAGCACATGATAGCACATGAGAATCAATACCCGAAGCACATGATGAAATACACGTGATAGAGTACCCGCTGAACACGGTAAGGGGGATAGCATCTCATGACGGGATCCACTAGTACCAGCTCGTGTAACAATGTGTCAAAATCAAGTATTACAGTTCTAGAACAGGTGATATAAACGCTATTATGAAATAGAAACTATCAGAGGTAGGTACTCGCCTGATGTCCTTAGCAACTGATGAGAATCGAGATCCGGACCGGTGTCACAAGGACCTATTGCGAAAAACAGAATTAAACAGGGTTCTAAGGATTTAAACTGATATAAAATAATTAAAAATAGGCTTCTAGGGCTATTCTAGGTCGAACGGGTCAAACCGGTGAAATTTGGGTCAAAAAGTCAACCCATGGTCCAAAAAGTCAACCCCAGGTCAAAACTAGGTCAAACGTTGACTTTTACGGTCAACGAGGACAATTATGGTCAAAGCTAGGTCAAACTAGGGTGCCCCTGAAATTCTAGGTCAAACCGAGCTCATTAAGCTACTAAACTCTCAAACTCGCCTAATCGAGATACCGGGATACCCTCGGTATCCGATACCTCGCCCTAGGCCACGCACCCCGCCTAAACCCGCTAAAACCTATGCTAGCACGCGTAAATATATATACATAAGCATATAAAAACTACTCCAAAATATTTCCTAGGCTAATGATCAAATACCCCGCTCGAAACTCAATACCTTGGATATCTCAAGGTATTGAGATACCTCGGTATCTCAAGGTATTGAGACACCGCTCTCAAACCCCTCTAACTAGCTATTAGGCTTATAAATATATACCTAGTTATTAATCTAGGCTAAAAAATATATATATCTATCATATATTTACATATCTAAGTACCTATATACATATATATATAGATATCCACACACATATACATATACCCATTACCTTACCCTTACCTATACATATATATATATATATATACTAACTATAATATATATCTAGCTCTAGGTATATATATATATATATATATATATATATATATATATATATATATATATATATATATATATATATATATATATATATGTATCTACTATCCATCTACCTATCTATCTATCCATAGATATATCTATCTATCTATGTATCTATAAATCTATCTACCTACCTATTTATCTAGGTAACTATCTATCTATCTAACTATCTAATCTTATTACCTATTTATCTATCAACTACTAATCTATCTATCTATTAAACCCTCAAACTCACTCACCCTCGCTTCTACCTAGCTAACTAGCCAAGCCCCGCTGCTATTGACCCCTTGCCTTGCTGCTGCTGCTATACCTGCTGATGCTGCTGTTGCTGCTCCATATGCTGCTGCTGCTGCTGCTCCTTCTGCTGCTGCTTGCTGTGGCTGTTCTTCCCCCCCTTCCTACTCACAAACACACACACTCCTATATACATATATATATATCACTATATATATATATAAACATACATATATCTATATATATATATATATATATATATATATATATATATATATATATACACTTATATATAATCTAACACACACACACACACAAACACTAATCAACACACACACTTAAACACATATCAACACACACACACAAATAAATATATACATAGCTATATATATATATATATATATATATATATATATATATATATAGAAACCTATTTATATATATATATATATATATATATACACACTATACACATACACATTCAAATATATATATATACATATACACACACAAGCACACTTATACATATACATATATATATATATATATACATAGACATATACATACACAAGCACATAGATATAAATACACACCTATATATATAAATATATATACATAAACACACACACACACACACACACACACACACACACACATATATATATATATATATATATATATATATATATACCCAAACACCACACAACGCACACAACACACAAACAACACGTCCCACTCACGCCCAACGACCCCGACACTCACTAATACCCTAAAATATATAAAATATAACTCGAGAACTCTAGCACACACTCCCCGATACTAATCCAATGCGCGCACAAGCCCGAAACAAGGAAACCAAGTCGAAATGGCCGTTCGGTCATTTCGACGAACACGCGGTGTGCGGTTCGGAAAACCTCCTGAAACGCACACCAAACGAACTCGGAATCGGCCCAAAATTTACCTACGGGTTTTAAACGATGTATAAATCCTAGAAACAGTGCTCCCGTGTCGATTCTAGGTTCGTGGCGGAAACGCGCATGCACTTAGAATCGGCGACGACGAAAAACTCTAATTTTGCCCGAAACGCCCGTTTCTCCGCGACACGGCTTCCCGTGTCCGAACGGAGACACGCACTCACCCTCTAGACACCCAACAACGTCTACCTAGGTCCGTCTAACCTAGGGCATCACCCAAAATTGGGCCAAATTCGGATTCCACCCGAAATCGACACAAAACCTAATGTCAAAGTCTCTAAACTCAACCAAACTAGTTCCAACTTCCTCCCACGGGTAGGTTTAGGGTCTAGGAAGGTTCTACAACACTAATTACACTATATAAAAGTAATTAGCAAGTGGAAAGTTAGGGTTTACCTCTTGGGAGTTGGAACCCAAGGCCAAGGTCTCCGATCTACGTGGAACCACCTCTCTCAAGCTCCAAGCCTCCAATTCTAGCCTCCACACTAAATCTAGGCTCCACACACCTAGGTTAGGGAAAATACAAGGTGAGGGTTAGCATAAAGAAGAAGGAATGGAAGAAAGAAGGAAGAAAAAGGAAGGGGAACTTACTTGGAAGAAGGAAGGAAGAAGAAAGAAGAAGTGGAGAAGAAAAAGAAGTGAAGAAGAAGAAGAAGAAGAATATGAAGAAGAACAAAGGGGGGGCTGCTGCTATGATTCACGGTCGGGTGTGGGTAGGTAGGGGCCGGCCATGTAGTAAAATAGGTTACACAAGTCTCCACATGACCAAAATGCCCTCCTAACTTGGATTTTGGGTTTCGGGGTTCCAAAAGCACTCAAACTAACTCCAAATCTCTCCAACTAACCCACTAAAAATATAATAAATATTTCTAAGCCCCAAAATAATTCTCACGAGGGTGTTGGTCGGGTCGGACATGGGTCCACTAGGGTCTGACATGGGTCCAGGCTAGCCAAAACCCTAAAACAATCAATTAAAAAATAATGCAATCACTATATAAATATAAATATAATTAATTAAATATAATACATAATTTACCAAATAAAAATAAAAAAAACCCTATTTTCTAGAATTGGGTAGTGACAAGCCTACCCTCTTAAAATAATTTTGTCTTCGAAATTAAAAAGACGAAACTAGGACAGGAATGCAAAGAAAGAACCATACCTCAGGGCTCGAAGAGATAGGGGTATCGCTCGCGCATTTCATCCTCCCTCTCCCAGGTCGACTCACCTGGAGAGTGATGCCTCCACGCGACGCAAACCAAGGGAATAGTCTGGTTCCTCAACACCTTCTCCCGCCGATCCAGAATCTCCACCGGCTGCTCTGGATAGCTAAGAGTAGGGCCCACCACGATCTCCGAGTGATCCAATACGTGATTGGGGTCCGCCACATACCGTCTCAACTGTGACACGTGGAACACATCATGAACTCCCTCCAGCGTAGGTGGCAACTCAAGCCTATACGCCACGGTGCCGACCCTCTCAAGGATACGAAAGGTTCCGACGAAACGTGGGCTAAGCTTCCCGTCTCCACCGAAGCGAATAGTGCCCCGCGTCGGAGAAATCCTCAGGAACACCAGATCTCCAACCTAGCACAAACAAGGTCTCTGCACTTAGTCTACAACAAGCAATCACAAGCAAACACAAGAATAAAATCTAGATTCTAAGCTATACCTCGAACTCCAAGGGTCTCCGGTGGCTATCGGCCCAATGCCGCTGCCTGTCCTGCGCCACCCGAAGTCTATCTCTAATGAGCTTGACTTTCTCCGCTGCATCAACCACCATCTCCGGGCCAAGCAAAGCTCTCTCGCCTACATCATCCCATGACAACGGAGTGCGACACCTCCGTCCATACAACACCTCAAAAGGTAACATCTCGATACTGGCTTGGTAGCTGTTGTTGTAAGCAAACTCTACCAAGTGCAAGTGATCCTCCCAAGAGCCTCTGAAATCCAAAATATAAGTCCAAAGCATGTCCTCAAGTGTCTGAATGGTCCTCTCTGACTGACCATCTATCTGTGGGTGATACGCACTACTAAACTTGAGTTGGGTGCCCAAGCTAGCCTGCAGACTCCTCCAGAAATGCGAAGTAAAGCGACTATCCCGATCTGATACTATGCTCACAGGAACTCCATGCAGTCTGACTATCTGGCATACATACATCTCTGCTAGTCTCTCTGTAGATGTACCCACTTTGAATGGTAGGAAGTGGGCCGATTTGGTCAACCTGTCCACGATGACCCAAATCGCATCCTTCCCACCTGGAGAGCGGGGAAGTCCAGAAACAAAATCCATGGTCACATGCTCCCATTTCCACTCCGAAATGGGTAACGGCTGGAGTAATCCTCCTGGCCTCTGCCTCTCCGCCTTCACCTGCTGGCACACTAAGCATCGGGATACGAAGCGTGCTACCTCTCACTTCATCCCGTACCACCATACATGCTGTCTCAGATCTTTATACATCTTGTTGGCACCTGGATGCATAGAGTACTGGGATCGATGCACCTCCTGAAGAACCTCCTTGCGCAACGACCCACTCGGCACACACAACCTGGTACCGTGCCGCAAAGAACCATCATCAGTAATGGTGAAGTCATCTGATAATCCCATCTGAACCTGCGCCCTGATGCTCCTCAGGGACTCATCCTCAAACTGTGTAGCCCTGATCCGGTCTACCAACTCTGACTGAATCTGCAGTCCCCACATCTGCATCTCAACTCCAGGCACTATCACCTCAATGCCCAAGCTCTCTAGATCTGCCAGAAGATAACGATCTGTAGTCAAGCACATAGCTACCGGATACCTGCTCAACGCATCCGCAACTACGTTCGCCTTCCCTGGATGGTACTGCAACGATATGTCGAAGTCTTTCATCAACTCCAACCATCTCCTCTGCCTCATGTTTAGCTCTTTTTGGGTAAACACATACTTCAAGCTCTTGTGGTCTGTGAAGATCTCTACACGCTCTCCGTATAAATAGTATTTCTATAACTTCAGAGCAAAGATGACCGCTGCCAACTCTAAATCGTGGGTAGGGTAGTTCTTCTCATGAGGACGTAATTGCCTGGAAGCATAGGCAATCACCCTCCCATTCTGCTGTAACACACAACCCAGTCCCTTTCCCGATGCATCACTATAGATAGTGAAACCTCCAGAACCTGATGGCAACGTCAACACTGGAGCTGTCGTCAACCTCCTCTTCAGCTCATCAAAGGCGATCTGGCACTCCTCTGACCAAACAAAGGATAGTGTTTCCATTGATCCTACTTATTTATGTCATCCAGATTACAGTATGTTTCACACTTTTGGGTGCACTTATTTTCTTTTTATTCATGAGCTTGAATGTACGAAACTGACAGCCCGATCAGCCAAGTGTGTCTTACTCGGTTTTAGTTTCGAGCACAAAGGATATCGTTGTTATGTTCCCTTGGCCCATCGTCTTCGTCTATTGCGCTATGTCACATTTCTAGAGGACTCTCCCTATTTCACTGTACCACCTCTGGATGTTTATTTATTGTTGCTCCCAGCTCCGACGTCTAGTGTTTCCATTGATCCTACTCTATTGCTTCCCTCTCCTGGTATAACTCCTCCTATGATGCCTTTGTCGCTGACTCACGAGGATCTTTCATATATTCCACTAGCCTCTGCTACACCATCTTCTCCACCATCTATGCCTCCACCACAACCTCTCCGTTAGTCACAGCGTATTCATCGACCTCATGCTCGCTTTACTCCCGACTGTTCCGGTCTACCAGACAAGTTTGGTTTTGCTATTTAGTTTTATATTCTCCATAGTTATATTCCTTCCTTACTGCTATTCATACTATACGGGAGCCAAGTTCTTATCAAGAAGTTGTTCAGTACCCTGAGTGGTAGAAGTCTATTGGAGAGGAGTTTCGAGCATTTCAGTAGACAGGTACTTGGGATGTTGTTCCACTCCCAAATGGAGTCCAGTCTGTTAGTTGCAAGTGGGTCTTGAAGGTCAAGTATCGACCTGATGCATCCATTGAGCGACACAAGGCTCACCTTGTTGCTCAGGGTTTTACACATGAGCATGTGATTGACTATGATGAGACATTTGCATCTGTTGCTCAGATGACCACAGTTCGTACATTACTAGTCGTTGCTGTCGCTAGTCAGTGGACGCTCTATTATATGGATGCGAAGAATGTCTTTCTTTACGGTTCTTTATCCGTGGTTGTCTATATGGATCCTCCTCCATGTCTTTCTATTCCACCTGGACATGTTTGTCATCTTTGTCGTGCTATCTATGGTCTCAAGCAAGCTCCCCGAACATGGTTTGAGTATTTTCGGAATGCTATTTGTGAGGCAGGTTTTCATCAATGATCATTCTCTGTTTATGCGGTAGTCATCGCTGGGGCGAGTTCTTCTTTTACTCTATGTGGATAACATGATTTTGACTGGCGATGATTCAGCAGGGATTGCAGCTACTCAGAGGTACCTTCATCAACAGTTTTAGATGAAAAGACCTTGGCAATCTTCGATATTTTTTTGGACTCAAGATTGCATGTCACGCCCCAGTCCCAAAATACGTAGGGCCAGGAATACGTGACACGCCAGCTACGCATTCGACCAGACTCTGGTCTAACTCGAATACGTATAAGCTGTAATATAAAGGGCACTATCTAGATATTCCATAAATGTAAACCTCTATGTCTCAATCCACAATGTACAACAGTATACAAGAAAGAGCTATATGTGCTAGAGTCGGCCGTCCAATAACACACTAACTCGAATAGACTCGAGAAGAAGTATGAGTCTATAAAAACTAGGCTACAACAGCAGATGAAATAAATAATATAAAATAACCATAATGCCGGTAGATATAATGTGAGTACCTGGTACCATACCCGCAAGACCTGCAACTCCAACAATAACTCCAAATGCTCCGTAATCATCTATGATACAAAACTGGTAGGGAACCAGGTCCTCAGAGGGACGTAACAAGGTACAGAAATACAACATGCCAGGTAAACAGAAAGTACACGTGCAACAACAGGGTACTCTATCATAACCAAACAAGTGTGACACAGTTTAAAGACAACGTTCGACGCGTGGGCTTTCTAAAATAAAACCGTACCTCCGGACACGGAAACACACGACACGTACCGCAGCTCTGGGCAAGGAGTCACACGGGTGGTACAACTACTCTAGATACATGATCACTACAGAAATAGTATATCTACATATATAAGCGCGTGCAGAGTAGCCCAAACGTCTAGTAACTGTCTTCCCCTTCCCAAGCGGTCAACGATTGTGCGCTGAACCTGAACATCTATCTAACAGTCTCGACACACGGAAGATAACTCAACAGACGCGACCCTAAGGTCGTCCCAGTCTCTGGTCATGATGTCAGTATCAGGATACAGAAATCTGGCACGATCACAGTGTATGAGTGTGTCCTGGGGTGTCGATATACTCAGATACGCATATCGGGATGCTACAAAACATCCAACAATCCTTCTAAGGCGTTACGACGTACGTCTTCACCCGGTTGTGAACCGGTCGTGAAGTATCGAACGTCAACATAACTACGTGCACAATGTATATAATGAAACAATGAATATCTGTAAACTGAAAATACAGGGTGGCAAGGTACACTTGCCTGCGTACGGCTGTTGATGACGGGGATCTGGTACCGCATCCAAGTCCTCAGGTCCCGCAGTACCTAGAGATAGATAAAAACTAAAATCAATAATCTATTCTACGTTAAGCAGGGATGTGACACGCATCTACACCTAAACTCAGTCTCAACCACAAGTAGTTAACTAATAATTCACAGTCCTCAATCTCTGCTCCTTGATCCGAATAATACCTATCTCCAATCAATCACCTGTATAATATCATCAGACCCAATCCTCATTCTTACCATATTCATCACGTGGTTCAGTAGTTCAGGTAAGCCCATTCATCGTCAGTAATTACTTATTAAATATTAAGTCTTCCTCAGCCATCATTACCATTTCACCCAAAATCGATGCTCATCCATACAAATTATCTTGCACATAAATCAATATGATAAACCCTAAATCTCAATGTCTATCATTCAAATCCGTTTTATAAATTTATAAAGAACAAACCTTAAACTCACCTCATAATTTAATCCTCATTAATTCATTTGGCATTTCCCACCATGTACTATATCCCGAACATTTATTGAAAATCAAAACCTAAACCTTCAATGAAATCCTTTATCATTTTATAATTAATTTGCGAACACTAACCCTAAACCTTTAATGCAAAATATTTAATAATTATTTTAATCCATGTAAATAACCAATCATTTATAAGCCCTAATTAATTGATATAGTATTCTTCCATCCATGTGTAATATTCATAGCATTTAGTTAAATCAAGCCCTAAACTCCCATAAAATTAAACAACTCTGACATAAACCCTAAACCAATATTAAACCCTAAACCAATATTAAACCCTATTCTCAAGCCATTATAATCAACATTAACCTTAATCATAATTAGCCTTAATCAACATTAATCTTAATCATCATTAGCCTTAAACAACATTAACCTTAATTATCATTAGCCTTAACATCATTAGCCTTGATCAACATTATCCTTAACCATCATTAGTCTTAACATCATTAGCCTTAAACAACATTATCCTTGATCATCATTAGTCTTAACATCATTAGCCTAAATCAACATTATCCTTAATCATCATTAATAACCCTAAAACTAATAGTACATAGCAATATATATATAAGTGTATAGAGAGGGAGAGAGAATGGTATACCTCGACGAGGCGGGGTGGCGGATTGCTGGCCGGAGCGAGGTGGCGCAGGGGGTGACCGGAGTGCGGGCTGCCGGATGGGGGTGCACAGCCCGTGGTGGTGGTGAAGTCTGTGGTGGTGGTGATAGGGAGGAGGTCGGGTGATTCGTGGCGGAGGTGGGATGTAAGGAGCTTGTGGTGGTGGTGGTGGTGATGGTGGGGCTGAATGGGGCGGGCCGGAGCGGCGCTGCCGGACTGGGTTGGTCGGACGGGGTAAAGTTGTACAGACCGGACATGGGGGAAGAAGGCCGGAGCAATGGGTGATGTACGCCAGATGAGGGAGGCCGCACGGTGGAGTCGGGTGCAGCAGTAGGCGGGGGAGGGTGGTCTGAAGTCGGACGGGGTGCTCGAACTGGCCGGAGCCGGAGGGAAGGCTGCTGCGTTGGCTCGAGCGACGGAGTCGGGGTCACTGACCGGAGGGAGAACAGCTGCTGAGTCGAACACAATTGCGGAGTCGGGCACAGCTGAGCGGTGCCGGGGCGGCTTGGTCGGCGCTCGGCCGGAGCTGAGCTCGCCGGCGTGCTGGAGGGCGGAGCAGGGTCAGCCGCCGGCGTCGGGTCAGTCGCCTGGTGGAGGGTTCCCAGGAAGAAGAATGGTTGAAGAAGAATGGTTGTAGAAGAAAGAAAAATAACAATGGAGAGGGTGGCTCAGTTTCCAATGTAGAGAGGAGAGGAGAGAGAGGGGTGTTGTTTTCCACACCCAGGGATTAGGGCCTGCTTGGTTTATTGTGAGGGTGATGGTGATGGTTTTATAGGAGGGTATGTAAGGGATGTATGGTCAGGATTTGCCCATTTCAAATGGGTGGATGTGATTACATATGAAGAAGTAAATTCTTCATCCAAATGAAAGGGAGGGGGAGGCTTGACTTGGTCAAAGGATGGTAGGCTCTCCATTTGGTCATGGCCAATAGGGTGATGGCACCTAAATCAAATAATTGCAACTTAGCCCCTTAAATTTGGAAAATTGCACGAACACATAAAATAACGCTAAAATTATGGAGAAAAATGCGGGTGATGGTTTGCATGGCGAGGGGATATTGGGGGTTTGGCACGGGTTTAATTTTATGGCCAACGGGATTAATTAAGGATTAAAATAGGTTTAGACAAAGTTGGTATCCCCGATTTAAATAGAAATAAAGTGTCCCGCGAATTTAAATTAAATTGGGGCACTTGGGGTCAAAATTCGGAGATGACGCAAAGATCAAAAATGGTGGGGGCTTGGAGTCAGTCTTGGACCCTTTAGTTGGTCCGGCTCAACGGGTTAAGTTGGTGTCCCAAAATATAGGGTAACGACACAGGTGTCTGACACGGAAATAAATATGGATTACATTTTTCGAAAAGTTGTGCAATTAATTCAGAGCACAACAAAAACTGATTTTAAGTGACGGAAAAGTCCAGTGCCTAACTTGGCGAGTCAAGTCAAAAGTATAATAGTCCGATAAAATTTATGGGCTGATATTGGGCTCCGATTAATTTAGGAATGATAGGGCGCGCCATGGGTCTTAATTAGATGAATTAAATACCAGATAAAATTATCTCCACTCTAAACCTCGACATCTGCTACCAAAAACCAAACTTTTTCCAAATCCACCCTAACTATCTACAGAATAAATCGAGGGGGTTTACATTCTTCCCAACTTAGAAAAATTTCGACCCCGAAATTAAAAGTAAGGCACGATACTAGCTACAAGAATTTAAAGAAAACTGGTAATCAATTGTGGCACAAAAATTCGTACCTCGATCCTCGAATAAATACGAAAATGCTGCCAAATATAATATGCCACATATCTCCTCAACTGCGATATGTAAAATATGTCATGCATCCCTTCTAATGATGGAGGCAATGCAAGACGATAAGCCATTTCGCCAACTCGTTCCAAGATGTCAAAAGGTCCTATGTACCTCGGACTCAGCTTGTCTTTGCCTCCGAATCTGATGGTACCGCGGGTGGGCGATATCCTCAAAAATACGTGGTCACCCTCCTTGAATTCTAATGGTCTGCGGTGTGCATCTGCCCAATGTTTCTGTCTGTCCTGTGCTGCGCGCATGTGGCTCTGAATCTGCTTGACCTTCTCCACTGTCTGTGTCACCAACTCTGGACCAAGTATCTGACGCTCTCCCACGTCACTCCAACAAACTGGCGACCTATATTTCCTGTCGTACAGTGCCTCATAAGGTGCCATCTGTATGCTGGCCTGGTAACTGTTATTGTAGGAGAATTCTACCAAGTGTAGGTGGTCCTCCCTAGATCCTCCAAATCAATCATGCACGTTCTCAACATATCCTCTAATATCTGTATCGTGCGCTCTGACTGACCATCAGTCTGTGGATGATATGCAGTGCTGAACTTGAGACGAGTTCCTAGGCTCTCCCGCATACCCGCCAAAAATGTGACGTGAATCTGGAATCACGATCTGATACGATGCTGACAGGCACTCCATGTAATCGTACTATCTGCCTCATATACCTGTCAGCTAGTATCTCTGTGGATTGCCCAACTCTGAAGGGCAAGAAATGTGCAGACTTGGTGAGTCTGTCTGCGACAACCCAAACTGCATCCTTACCGCTAAGGCTTCACAGAATTCCTGTGACGAATTCCGTGATAATGTGTTCCTACTTCCACTCGGGAATGGGAAGCGGCGGCAATAGTCCTGCAGTTCTCAGGTATTCTGCCTTGACTCGTTGACCTACCAAGCATCTTGTTACGAATCTCGTAATCTCTCTTTTCATCCCATGTTACCAGAATTGTTGCTTCAAGTCTTAGTACATCTTCGTACCCCCTGGATGAATGGAATAAATCGAGCTATGTGCCTCGGTCATCAACTCTTGGCGTAGTTCGCCACTCGGAACATATAGGCGATCTCCACACCTCAACATTCCGTCTTTATGAATCCTGAATCCCATTTGCATGTCAGCCTCTGTCCTTTCTCGCAATCGTCTAAATCTCGTATCTGTAGGCAAGGCTGCCTTGATCCTCTCAATCAATGTAGACTGAACCTCGAGACTGACCATATGTCCATCCATGCCTGGCAACACAATCTCAATCCTGAGTTTCTGAAAATCCTCTATCAACTGGCGATGAATCGTAAAAATATGCCATAGGCTTCCTGCTCAAGGCATCTACTACTACATTCGCCTTGTCAGGGTAGTACTGCAAATCGATATTATAATCTGTCATAAATTCTAGCCAGCGCCTCCGTCTCATGTTGAGCTCCTTCTAGCCCTTAGAATACACCAAGATATCATCAATAATTACCACCAAGAACTTATTCAGGTACTGGTGGAAAATATTGTTCCTCAAACTCATAAATACTACTGGCAAGTTGGTTAAAACAACATGACTAGAAACTCACAGTGTCCATACTTCGTCCGAAGAGCCGTCTTCGGAATGTCCTCTCTCCGTACCTTGATCTGGTGATATCTGGATCTGAGATCGATCTTCAAAATACATATGCGCCACTTAGCTGATTCAAATAAATCTTCGATGTGCGACAAGGGTACTTGCTTTTTGTTGCTACGGCATTTAATGCCCTGTAATCGTTATGCAACGTATCGTCCCGTCCTTCTTTGGTACAATAAGATGGTTGCTCCCCATGGAAAAATACTAGCCCGACTGAAACCCTTGTCTAAGAGATCCTCTACTATGGATCTCAACTCAACCCACTATATCGGTACTAGTCTGAAGACGAGAGGATAACTGGCTCGGCTCTGGGAGTCCACTCTTTAACAAACTCCATCTCTCTGTCAGGTGGCAGGCTTAGAAGATCCTCTAGAAAAACATCCTCAACTCTGATATAACATGGTGGTACACTGGTTCACCTCCTGCATTGTATACCCCTAAGGTAGATGGGCACCATACTCCTGGGCTCCCTGAACTCAACTCAGGGTAACCTGGTGGCCTAAAAATATAAATGCAACTACGTCGACAATCTAGTGTCGCATGGTATTGGCTCAATCAACTCATGCTAGGACGGTGTCATCGTCCAGACTTAACCTCAAAATAAATCCTCCTGTTCTGTTTACCACACTAATCCTTTAAAAGAAAAATTTCTCCCCTGCCTTAAGTATAATTTCTCTTCTCCTCAAATTTTCCCTAAATTTTTTTTTTTCCTCGAGTGTCTTCTTTTCGTCTCCAAGTCGTATAGTACAATAATGGTATCACTCAAGCACATACTAGAATTTCCTGGAATCCGATTATTATCTTCCAAGTGAGATCCTAAAATTTTCATCTCCTTTAGCTCATAATCATCGTTCCTAGCATTGCTATCATATACAACTACTAGTTTCCAACATCAGGCTATGCATTTCCGTAAATTATTCTAGGTCATGATCAACAATCCTTCCAGCTCTCAGTACTTCCAAGATCACTGCTACCCCAAGTACGGGTAGGGTACTACTAGGCCCAACTCTCTTGCCAACCTTCCACACTAGTTCTAGAATCCAAAGAACCCATCAATCTATCCTGATAAGGTAACAATATTTTCCGAGAAAGGTATACGAATTCTGTCTCCTGTCGTCTGGTCTTCGATCTTCTTCTGGAGGGAAGTCATCAGTCACAAGCATTCGTCTCCCCGAACAATAGGGGACGAGAAACAAGGATAGCGATATTGACGAAGATTGAACGAATGCAAATTGGAAGTCCAAGGGCGATAATCACATACAAAGGTTTTTTTTTAAATCGATTATGGATTGAGATCCTATTCAACAATCATAATATCTATTCCTAATTTGCAGGTTCGCTTGGCACAGTCAGGTGACCAAGACGATTTAAATCGGACCTGCATGGGCCACCAAAAAAATATGTCACGCCCCAGTCCCAAAATACGTAGGGCCAGGAATATGTGACACGTCAGCTACGCATTCGACCAGACTCTGGTCTGACTCGAATACGTATAAGCTGTAATATAAAGGGCACTATCTAGATATTCCATAAATGTAAACCTCTATGTCTCAATCCACAATGTACAACAGTATACAAGAAAGAGCTATATGTGCTAGAGTCAGCTGCCCAATAACACACTAACTCGAATAGACTCGAGAAGAAGTATGAGTCTATAAAAACTAGGCTACAACAGCAGATGAAATAAACAATATAAAATAACCATAATACCGGTAGATATAATATGAGTACCTGGTACCATGCCCGCAAGACCTGCAACTCCAACAGCAACACCAAATGTTCCGTAATCATCTATGCTGTAAAACTGGCAGGGAACCAGGTCCTCAGAGGGACGTAACAAGGTACAGAAATACAATATGCCAGGTAAACAGAAAGTATGCGTGCAACAACAGGGTACTCTATCATAACCAAACAAGTGTGACACAGTTTAAAGATAACGTTCGACGCGTGGGCTTTCTAAAATAAAATCGTAGCTCCGGACACGGAAACACACGGCACGTACCGCAGCTCCGGGCAAGGAGTCACACGGGTGGTACAACTACTCTAGATACAGGATCACTACTGAAATAGTATATCTACATATATAAGCTCATGCAGAGTAGCCCAAACGTCTACTAACTGTCTTTCCCTTCCCAAGCGGTCAACGATTATGCGCTGAACCTAAACCTCTATCTAACAGTCTCGACACACGGAAGATAACTCAACAGACGCGACCCTAAGGTCGTCCCAGTCTCTGGTCATGATGTCAGTATCAGGATACAGGAATCTGGCACGATCACAGTGTATGAGTGTGTCCTGGGGTGTCGATATACTCAGGTACGCATATCGGGATGCTACGAAACATCCAACAATCCTTCTAAGGCGTTATGACGTACGTCTTCACCCGGTTGTGAACCGGTCGCGAAGTATCGAACGTCAACATAACTACGTGCACAATGTACATAATGAAACAATGAATATCTGTAAACTGAAAATACAGGGTGGCAAGGTACATTTGCCTGCGTGCGGCTGCTGATGACGGGGATCTGGTACCGCGTCCAAGTCCTCAGGTTCTGCAGTACCTAGAGATAGATAAAAACCAAAATCAATAATCTATTCTATGTTAAGCAGGGATGTGATACGCATCTACACCTAAACTCAGTCTTAACCACAAGTAGTTAGCTAATAATTCACAGTCCTCAATCTCAGCTCCTTGATCCGAATAATACCTATCTCCAATCAATCACCTGTATAATATCATCAGACCCAATCCTCATTCTTACCATATTCATCACGTGGTTCAGTAGTTCAGGTATGCCCATTCGTCGTCAGTAATTACTTATTAAATATTAAGTCTTCCTCAGCCATCATTACCATTTCACCCAAAATCGCTGCTCATCCATACAAATTATCTTGCACATAAATCAATATGATAAACCCTAAATCTCAATGTCTATCATTCAAATCCGTTTTATAAATTTATAAAGAACAAACCTTAAACTCACCTCATAATTTAATCCTCATTAATTCATTTGGCATTTTCCACCATGTACTATATCCCGAACATTTATTGAAAATCAAAACCTAAACCTTCAATGAAATCCTTTATCATTTATAATTAATTTGCGAACACTAACCCTAAACCTTCAATGCAAAATATTTAATAATTATTTTAATCCATGTAAATAACCAATCATTTATAAGCCCTAATTAATTGATATAGTATTCTTCCATCCATGTGTAATATTCATAGCATTTAGTTAAATCAAGCCCTAAACTCCCATAAAATTAAACAACTCTGACATAAACCCTAAACCAATATTAAACCCTAAACCAATATTAAACCCTATTCTCAAGCCATTATAATCAACATTAACCTTAATCATCATTAGCCTTAATCAACATTAATCTTAATCATCATTAGCCTTAAACAACATTAACCTTAATTATCATTAGCCTTAACATCATTAGCCTTGATCAACATTATCCTTAACCATCATTAGTCTTAACATCATTAGCCTTAAACAACATTATCCTTAATCATCATTAGTCTTAACATCATTAGCCTAAATCAACATTATCCTTAATCATCATTAATAACCCTAAAACTAACAGTACATAGCAAAATATATATAAGTGTATAGAGAGGGAGAGAGAATGGTATACCTCGACGAGGCGGGGTGGCAGATCGCTGGCCGGAGCGAGGTGGCGCAGGGGGTAACCGGAGTGCGGGCTGCCGGATGGGGGTGCACAGCCCGTGGTGGTGGTGAAGTCTGTGGTGGTGGTGATAGGGAGGAGGTCGGGTAATTCGTGGCGGAGGTGGTGATGTAAGGAGCTTGTGGTGGTGGTGGTGGTGATGGTGGGGCTGAATGGGGCGGGCCGGAGCGGCGCTGCCGGACTGGGTTGGTCGGACGGGGTAAAGTTGCACAGACCGGACAGGGGGGAAGAAGGCCGGAGCAATGAGTGATGTACGCCGGATGAGGGAGGCCGCACGGTGGAGTCGGGTGCAGCAGTAGGCGGGGAGGGTGGTCTGAAGTCGGACGGGGTGCTCGAACTGGCCGGAGCCGGAGGGAAGGCTGCTGCGTTGGCTCGAGCGGCGGAGTCGGGGTCACTGACCGGAGGGAGAATAGCTGCTGAGTCGAACACGGAGGGAGAATAGCTGCTGAGTCGAACACAACTGCGGAGTCGGGCATAGCTGAGCGGTGCCGGGGCGGCTTGGTCGACGCTCGGCCGGAGCTGAACTCGCCGGCGTGCTGGAGGGCGGAGCAGGGTCAGCCGCCGGCGTCGGGTCAGTCGCCGGGTGGAGGATTCCCAGAAAGAAGAATGGTTGTAGAAGAAAAAAAAAATTATGGAGAGGGTGGCTCGGTTTCCAATGTAGAGGGGAGAGAAGAGAGAGGGATGTTGTTTTCCACACCTAGGGATTAGGGCCTGCTTGGTTTATTGTGAGGGTGATGGTGATGGTTTTATAGGAAGGTGTGTAAGGGATGTGTGGTCAGGATTTGCCCATTTCAAATGGGTGGATGTGATTACATATGAAGAAGTAAATTCTTCATCCAAATGAAAGGGAGGGGGAGGCTTGCCTTGGTCAAAGGATGGTAGGCTCTCCATTTGGTCATGGCCAATAGGGTGAGGGCACCTAAATCAAATAATTGCAACTTAGCCCCTTAAATTTGGGAAATTGCACGAACACATAAAATAACGCTAAAATTGTAGAGAAAAACGCGGGTGATGGTTTGCATGGCGAGGGGGTGTTGGGGGTTTGGTACGGGTTTAAATTTATGGCCAACGGGATTAATTAAGGATTAAAATAGGTTTAGACAAAGTTGGTATCCCCGATTTAAATAGAAATAAAGTGTCCCGCGAATTTAAATTAAATGGGGGCACTTGGGTTCAAAATATGGAGATGACGCAAAGATCAAAAATGGTGGGGGCTTGGAGTCAGTCTTGGACCCTTTAGTTGGTCCGGCTCAACGGGTTAAGTTTGTGTCCCAAAATATAGGGTAACAACACAGGTGTCCGACACGTAAATAAATATGGATTACGTTTTTCGGAAAGTTGCGCAATTAATTCAGAGCACAACAAAAACTGATTTTAAGTGACGAAAAAGTCCAGTGCCTAACTTGGCGAGTCAAGTCAAAAGTATAATAGTCCGATGAAATTTATGGGCTGATATTGGGCTTCGATTAATTTAGGAATGATAGGGCGCGCCATGGGTCTTAATTAGATGAATTAAATACCAGATAAAATTATCTCCACTCTAAACCTCGACATCTGCTACCAAAAACCAAATTTTTTCCAAATCCACCCTAACTATCTACAGAATAAATCGAGGGGGTTTATATTGCACAAGGTAAGGGAGGGATACTAGTTTCTCAGCAGAAATATACTTCGGAGATTATTTCGTCTGCTGGTCTATCAGATAGTCGCATATTTGATACTCATTTAGAGCTTCATGTGAAGCTTCGTCCCATAGATCTCACAGATCATACTCGCTACAGACGGCTAGTGGTCAACTTGTGTATCTCTATTTGACCAGGCAAGATATTTCTCATGTAGTTAGTATTGTTAGCTAGTTCGTTTTTGCGCCTCGATCAGCTCACTATAGTGCCTTACTCCGGATTCTCCGATATCTTCAGGGATCCATTATGCGCTTATTATTTATGTCATCTACTTCTACTCTGGAGCTTCGAGCATTTTCTGATGCAGATTGGACAGAAGATCCGACCACCAAACGATCTACTACATAATTTTTTTAAATTAATAATTGATGATATACATACGACTTAGACGGCTTATTACTGGGCCGCGTTATAATAGTAAAGAGAGAGAGATATATTATACAGATTCTTAGATAAAAAAGATCATAGATCCATAGCTTTCTCTTGAAGATGAAATGGCAATGAAGAGATGCACGAGATGTAGTGAGAATATTTGGCACTTCATTTGTCTATTCCCACGAGAATACTTGCTATTATTCTATGTCTAATTTTTTATATTCAATAAAATATTTTTCCCTGGTCATATATTATTAAATGCTGTCACGCCCCAGTCCCAAAATACCGAGGGACTAGACACGTGGCAATGGCCAGCAGTACGCACCGATGGACAAATCCAATTTAATGGATCTATCAGGGCATACTTAAGCTGTAAAATCAAGTCTACGACAACATGGCACAACTAATCTCATCCACACAAGATATAAAATATGATCCACCGAATAAATAAGGAATGTAAATCATCAGCTAGTCTCAACAAAGTGCTTCGGGGAACAACCCGATAAATATCTGATACAATGGTTCAACAGACCAGAATATAAATGACTGAAATAAATAAATGCTGAGCATGAAACATGGATGCTCAGGAAAAGTCTTTGGCTAACACCTCGTCCTCGGATGGCGGTACAGCTCCTGGATCAGCTCCTGCTGCGGTCCCGTATACCTCGGGATAGATCTCGTCCTCAAATCCTGGGGACATAATCCGGATCCAGGTCCTCAGGGGACATAGCAAGGTACAAGAAAGCTCATGCCAAAATAAATGAAGTGCAAAAAATAAATGGAATAAATAGGGCAAGTAAGTAACCATCTAAGTGAAAATACAAGTGAGAGCATCACGAGTACTCAGGCTGAGCCACTACCAGCTCTGTGTCGGGGAGCCGGTAGCGGTAATAACCGGTAGTGGGTCTAGCTCTGCTCCGAGAGTCTACGACCTCTCAATAATAGTGGATGTATATATATATGGAATAACCTGTAGCCTGTGTGTCTCTCCCCACCCAATGTAACCACGCATATCATGACCATAACGTCTCATGTCCATGTCAAGCGGGATCATAGCTAATGCAACAAGTCATACAATATCTAAGAATATAATATCCATGTCAAGTCCTGTATCCTATACAGAATCACCATGAATATATCAGGAAGATCCTGTCTCATGAATAGTGTCAAGTGTCCTGGGTCATAGTGTACTTGGTAAGACAAGTACGAGAATATAAAGTGTCACGTATGTCCATCTCTAGATGACAGTACCCAACACCGCGTACAGTGTTGGCACCCGACTAATAATCGAACGCTAAGTACGTCACACGGTCTTAGGTTAAGCATGCACAGCAATATAATAAAGCAAGAAAAATATGTAACAATACTGCAGAGTTTGGCAAGGTACACTTGCCTGGTGTTTGAATACCAACAGTCGTCCCTATATCAGTGGATCCTGTGGGTACCCCTCCAAAAGCTGTATAAACATCACCAACAGTCTCAGAAAATATCAAATAGCTAGAAACGCCTATCCTTAAGTCCAATTTGGACACAAGGGCAAAAATGGTATTTTTGGGCCAAAGCGGGGTCCACATGTGGGCCCCTTTGCACCGAAAAGCGTATCAGGGTCAAAGGTCTCCAAATTCTATAAACTCAATGTCTACAAGTCAGGAACGATGATACGATCCCAACGAAACTTCCAGAATTGGATTTCGATGAGCCGATCACAAAATCGTCCGTCAAGTGGAGCCTGTAGGGCCCACGATACACGATTTTGTCAATGTTCTCAGAATCGAACCAAACTTGGGTCACAGGACCAGCGTATTGCTACGAGTCCGATGGCACAAGTTTCGTCTCAATCCGACGTGTGTACACAAAGTTACAGCATGTTCCAGAATGGACGGATACGTGGCGTTATCGGCCGATACGCGTTGATTCCGGTGTGCACGCACATCCAAATCAACTTCTGCAAAATCCTGCACGTCCGTATCGACGTCGCGCACGTTTCGGTAAAGACCGCATGCGACCAAGTCGTCCCGTTTGGCGGGGCGTACTCAGTTCCGGGGTGAAACAGGGCATTATTTTTCCTGTTTTTGGATCGCGGTGTGCGATCACCACAGGACGCGATGCACCGAGCGGGTTGCACGGGTACCGAGAGGGTTGCACAGTCTACGCGTCGCAACTGGCAGAATAGAAAATGAGACCGCGAGGAGAGAGATAGGGTTACCTGAACAGGGCTCCGTGAAGTCTGATTCTTCGTGTCCGGGGTCGCCTCGTCACAGGATTTGTGTCCTGGACGTGTCCGGGTTCTGCGGAAACTGTGTCCATGTCTGCTGCGTCTCCTTGACACGAACTGTGTCCGTGTCGGGGGCGACTGTGCCTAGGGTTGCTGGGGCTGGCCGTTCTGGTTAGCGGAGGAGGGTGGCTCGAGGCTGTCAGAGGTGGAAGAGATGGAGAAATTGGCCGAGCAAGGTGGTGCTGGCCAAACGGGGGAGCTCCGAAGTCGGAGGAGGTCGGATGGGGGAGTAACACGACTGGAGTGGTCGGCATCGGGTGTACAGGTCGGCGGGGGACTGTACAGCTGGTCGGGGAGGACTGAATCGGAGCGGGGAGGGGAGAACCGCACGGGCCGGACGGTCAGCCGCGGTCGGATGGGGACTGCACCGTCGCTGCGGGTCGGGGGACTGCTTAGTCCGGCGGGGAGCACAGTCGGTCGGTCGGGAACAGGCCGGAGCGGGGCGGCCCCCACCGGAGTCGGGCCGGAGTCGGGGGAAACAGCTGCACAGCGTCGCCGGAGCGGCGCGGGGTGTCGTCGAGTGCGGGGTCACCGCCGGACGGGGGAGTGCATAGTGTGGATCGGCGGCGCTGCAGCCGGAGCCGCCGCTGGAGTCGGTGAAGTCGGCCGGAGGGAGGTCAGGGAAAGGGGGTGGCGGCTGCTGACTAGGGTTAGGGTTTCTTTTATTATTTTATTATTTTTCCTTTTTATTTTCTTTGTGGAGAAAACTAGGAACCATATGTATTTATACATGCTGAAATTTGGGCTTGGGTCTGACCTAGGATTTGGGCTGGGTCTACGCTCATTGGGCTTGGCTTTGGCTCTCATGGGGATGTTGGGCGTTTGGCACGGGTTTAATTCGGTTTAATTTTTCATGGGTTTTTAGGACTTTAAAACTGATTCCGGAGTCCAATAAATTCGCAGAAAATTACCCTATGTCCGGTTTTTCAGTTTACACCATAAAATATTATTTCCATAATATTTTAATTTACTTATAATCCATTAAAATCACTTAATCATAATTTCCTTAGTTTCAAATTCCAAAAATACCGGATAATTGGGAAAAATATTTCTGAAAAAAATCAGGGTGTTTACAAATGCACACGGTAATTTTTAGATTATATTGTACGTAATTTCTCTGTTGGGACTGTTAAAATTTTGGCCGTCCCCTAAGACTGTCAATATTTTGACAATCTTGACTATCAAGATTGTCAAAATTTTGATAGTCTTGTATCGTTCCCAACAGTGCTGTACTGATTTCTGTATTTCTGTATTTTAGCAGTCTTCCCTATAATTTTACCAAACTCCTCCCATTTCTTGCAATTATATATAAATATATTACTTTATTTAAAAAAACCAAAAATAAAATAAAAACATGATCAACCTATTTCCATTGGTCCAACCACAATGTCAGACAAATCACCCCATGCCACGTATACCTCTCCCCAAGTGCAGAGATCCAACCGTCCTCCCGTTAGCCAATTGAAGGGCATTAATGTAATAACCCACCCTTTCAAACCTGTCACGCCCCAGTCCCAAAATATCGAGGGACTAGACACGTGGTAATGGCCAACAGAACACACCGATGGACAAACCCAATTTAATGGATCCATCGGGGCGTACTTAAACTGTAATACAACAATCAGGGTCTACTAATCTCATCCACAGAATAAATACAGCAATATCAATAAAAGAAAATAAACATCATCCAGTCACAAGTAAATAAAATCGAGGAACAACCCGATATTAAGTCTGTTACAATTGTTCATGAAACAAGAATGTAAATAGCAACACGGACTGAGTATAGAAGAAATATATACTCAGGAAATCTATGGCAATCACCTAGTCCTCGGTTCCTGGTTCTGCTTCACTGTATGCACCTGTTCCTGCTTCTGCTCCTGCTAATGCTCCTGTACTGTATACCTCAGGGTAGATTTCCTCTGCTAATCCTGGGGACATAATCCGAATCCAGGTCCTCAGGGGACATAGCAAGGTACAGATAATACAAGCCAAAATAAATGCAGTGCAGCAATAAATAAAATAATAGGGTAAATGTAAACCAGCTAAGTTATATGCAAGTGAGAGTTTTAGTCATACTTGGGCTGAGACTACTATAGGATCAGTGTCAGAGAAACCCATAGCAGTATTCTCTCGAAGGGCCAGTAAGGTACCAAAGCTCTGTGTCAGAGTCTAAGGCACTTCAATTAAATTATTATATATATATTCAGCCTTTTGTATGGTAAATCTCTCCCCACCCAATGTAATCTCACGTCTCATGTCCATGACACGCAGGATCAAAACTAATGCAACCAGTCATAATAAGATCTAAGAAAATAATGTCTATGTCATGATTCATGTATCTTATACAGAATCACCTTGAATATTTCAGGAAGATTCTGTATCATGATTAGTGTCAGGTGTCCTGGGTATAATGTATATGATATGGCAAGTACGAGAATGTAAAGGGTCACGATATCCATCTCTAGGTGACCTTACACAACTCCGCGTACGGTGTTGGCACCCGACTATTAATCGGACTCTAAGTAAGTCACACGGTCCTAGGTTTAAGCATGTACAACATATAAATAAGACAAAAAAATATGTAATAAGAACTGCAAGTTTTGGCAAGGTACACTTGCCTGGGGTTCTGGCTCCAACTGTAGCTCTGACTTCAGTAGGAATTGCAGATACTCCTCCGGTTGCTGAAATAAACATCACCATCAGATTCAGAAAATATCAAATAGCTAAAAACGCCTGTCCTTGAGTCCAATTCGGACACAGGGGCAAAAATGATATTTTCAGGTCCAAGCGGGGTCCACATGTGGGTCGCTTTGCACCGGAAAATGTGTCAGAACCAAAGGTCTCCAAATCTGTCAAACTTAGTGTCAACAGGTCCAGAACATTGATACGAACCCAATGGAACTTCCAGAATTGGATTCCGATGAGCCGATGACAAAATCGTCCATCAAATGGAGCCGCGGGGCCCACGATACGCGATTTTGTCAACGTTCTCAGAATCGAACCAAACTTGGGTCACAGGACCAGCATACTGCTATGAGTCCGATGGCGCAAGTTTCGTTTCAATCCGACGTGTGTACACTAAGTTACAGCGAGATCCAGAACAGGCGGATACGGGGCGTTGTCGGCGGATACGCGTTGATTCCGGTGTACACGCACATCCAAATCAACTTCTGCGAAATCCCGCACGTCCGTATCAACGGCGCGCACGCTTCGGTGAAGACCGCACGCGACCAAGTCGTCCCGTTTGGCGGAGCGCACTCAGCTCCGGGGGAAAATAAGGCGTTGGTTTTCCTGTTTTTGGATCGCGGTTTGCGATCACCACAGGACACGATGCACTGAGCGGATTGCACGGGCATCGAGAGGGTCGCGCAGGGTTCGCATCACAACAGACGGGACAGAAAACGGAGCAACGAGGAGAGAGAACGGGTTACCTAAACATGGCTCCGTGAAACCGGGATTTCACGTGTCCGCGTGTCGTCTCGACACTGTATCTGTGTCGTGTCAGCCGTGTCCGGTCACTGTTCAGTTCTAGGGCTTCGATGCTGGGGTCTTCACCGGAGGCGCTCAGGCGGAGCTCGTCGGTCAGCGGGGCGGCCGGAGAGGCGGCGCTGAGCTCGGGCTGCTGCTGGAGGGGAGAGGCGGCTGCGGACGGCCGGAGCTGCGGGTTGATGGTGATGGAGCGGGGAGAGGGTCGAGGTCGGGGACGACGACGGCTAGGGCGGCGTGGGGTTTTAGGGTTCTGGAGGAGGAAGGCGGCTATGGGCGGTGTGACAGAGGAGAGCAGGAGGAGGGAGGCGAGCGTCGGGCAGCGGTGGTCGCCGGAGAAGCGGAGCGGAGGCAGCGGAGACGGAGGCGGGGGCGGGTTTTATAGGGGACCGAGGGAGAGGGAGAGGCGGCCGATGCGAGGAGGGGAACCGGAGCGGCGGGCGGTTGCGGGGAGCTGAAGCGGAGCGGCGGGGACGCGAGGCGGCGGCCAGCGGCGGGGAGACGAGGGGTCGGGGAAGAGAGAGGGGCTGGGGCACTGTAGCTAGCGGGTCGGGTCGACGGGTCGGGCGGCGGATCCGGCCCGATCCGCTAAAGCTTGGAAGCGGGTTCGGGTATGCGGGTTTCGGGTTTGACCCGGATCCGACCCGCAGGGTTGAGTTTGGGTTTAGCTAAACCGGTCCGGTTTGGGTTGGTTTGGTTCAATTGAACCGAATTTATTGCAGGGTTCAATTCGGTTTATTTAATTAGTTTTTAGGGCTTTAAAAATGCTTTCGGGGTCCAATAAATTTCCGAAAAATTATCCTATGTCTAGTGTTTCATTTTACCCCAGAAAATATTATTTCCATAATATTCTAATATTATTTAATAACATTTAAAAATTATTTAAATTCAAAATACATTAGTTTTAATTAGAGAAAAATTCCAGAAAATTACAGAAAATTGTGAAAAATCCATTTTAAAAATCCTGAAAAATCAGGGGGTTTACAAAACCCGGAAATAAGAAAACGCTTAAGAGCATCATTAGTAGTTGCGACTTTCTAATGCAATTTGAGGTCAAAAATTCAAAAAAAAAAGATAAATGTAAAATGTGTTTGGTTTGTATGGAAATAGTAGGAAATGATAAAGTGAACTATGATTCCAAAGATTGTGTGGTCAAAAATTGATGTGAAAAAAAAATGTAAAATCTAGAATCTAGAAAGTTATGCTCCAAATTGAGACTTACTATTCTAACAAATGAGTTCACACAATCTAGAATCTAAAAATTGGAACATCCAACCTATTGCTTATATGGATAAGATGAGACCCAAAATCTAAAAATTAAAACTAGAGAAACTTATTATTCTACAAAATAAACTTTTACATATAGAATTTAGAACATGGAGTGGACCTTACTATTGATGCTCTAAGTTGGAGTGGCCCCACATCGGACTCGGAGGTGGGAGGGAAGTGGAGTTCCCTCATTTTGACCATCAACCGCTTTTCCTTCCTCCCTCCTCCAAAATCCCTACTCACTTCCTGCGAAATTCCAGAGAGAGAGAGAGAGAGAGAGAGAGTGAGTGAGGAGGAATTCGCAAGTATGTGTGGGATCTTCGCATACTTGAACTACAACGTCGCCAGGGAGAGGCGATACATTCTCGAGGTCCTCTTCAACGGCCTCCGCCGCCTCGAGTACCGGGGCTACGACTCCTCCGGCGTCGCCATCGACGCGGATCCGACACCGGACACCGCCGCTGTCGGATCCCCGCCGCCGTCTCCGATGGTGTTCCGGCAGGAGGGGAAGATCGAGTCCCTGGTCGGATCCGTGTACCGAGGTTCGGCTCTTCTTTGTTCTCGTTCGAGTTTCCCCCCAATTCTCTGAAATTTAGGGTTCCTGACGTTTTTTTTTTTTTTCTGTTCTGATTCTAGAGGTGGACGCGACGGACGTGGACTTGGAGAGGCCGTTCCTGGTCCACGCCGGCATCGCGCACACGCGGTGGGCCACCCACGGAGTTCCCGCGCCGAGGAACAGCCACCCGCAGTCGTCCGGCGAGGGGAACGAGTTCTTGGTCGTGCATAATGGCATCATTACTAATTACGAGGTCCGTGTTTATTTCGTTTGTGATGTTTGTAAACACCTAGCTTCGTCAAACACCAAAAAATAATAATCAAACTCACAAAAGATTTTGGCATGTTCGTGTCTTGTCCGACTAGGCCCGGCCCTGAGCTCATGGGGCTCTAGGCGAACTTCCAAAATGGGATCCCCATACATAATAATGTAAACAAATTATGAAACTAAAATATACATGTTGGACTCATGTGTGCAAGTCTAACATTATAACTACTACACCACAATTATTTTGTGTTAAGGGAGGCTGCCCATGGTATATACTTATTCTATTTTAGATACAAGATTATTAATATATTTAAGTGTAAACTGATTTTTTTGGACCCTCCTGATTCGTGGACCCTGGACGGTCGTCCTGGCTGTCCTGGGCCAGGGCCGGCCCTCTGTCCGACACTAACGATGTACCCAACTTTTGAGTGACTGTCGGGCCTCTGACCTGCAATTGACATATCATGTTGGTGAAATTTCGGCATTTTTAGATCAGAGTATCATTTTGGGCTCTGCAACTTTATAAGAAGTTCTAAGAAAGGAAAGAGTGATGTGTACTTTTATGTTGGTTTTTGGTAGATAATTGTAAAATTTATACAAAATAATGGGCAACCTACGCATATAAGTTTAAAGCAGCTTTTTGAGTGAGGAAATGAATGAAAAACTAAAACAGGTACATATTATGGCTAGTTTCGACAAAATTGTAGAAAGTTTCTGCCATTTGCTATTGTTTCGGAAAGTTCTGACCATTGGCGGTTAAAATTTTAAAAAAATAAAATCGACAAGTTTGGTAGGATCCAACTTTGGCCCAAGCTTTGTTGTATTGATTCTCTATCCCTTTCGGACCCTTCCTGTGAGTATCACTTTCGGCATTTTGTGATGGCCAGTTGTTTTGAATCGGCATTGGTTTTGCAAACCTTGCTTCGGGCTGAATTGACCTGAAGTTGACGATCAACATGATCTGATGCTACTGGCCGATTTCAACTTCATCGTGCTGTTCGTATTGGTCAGATTCAAATCCAATACTATATGGCTGATGAAGCGGTATCAGCCAATCTTTTAGACCTTGATGTTTACTCAAGGTTACAAGAGATTGAGTGTTTCTCAAAGTTATCCAATAAGCCATAAGGCGGTTACATACACCTAGAACTGAACTTGATTGTACTTTTCGACATGGAAAATCTTAGTTATTGCGGAAAGGAGTCACCTGTAGCACGTCATGTGATAGACACCTTGATTATTCCTCATTAGGTGTAACTGCTTGAGAGTAATGATCTTTAGATGGAGTACTTGTCTCAAAACAGTAACTTATTTTCTGTCATGTTATCTTTAAGCATATATATTTGCACCAACACTGAATTCATTTTTCATTGAAAAGACCCAACCCTTACTTTTCATAATATCTTAAAACGGCAAGGCATGATTGTGCATTAACCTATACTAGTATATATGCACGTGAAGACTAAAAGATAGCTAATGTAATTATTCTAATTTTTATTAAGACTGCTTAGGAAGACTAAAAGTCATCTACCAAAAGACAACTCCCGTAATGACCTAGCTGCCCCTACTAACTTTAATGAATCATTTTAATTAGTAAACATATGCAAGGATATTTTTTGAAAAAAAACTTTCACGGCAAAGCCTAACTTTTTATATTATATAGTAGTATAGATTTAAATTACCTAGCTTTATTACATGTATTTCTGTTGCTCTTTCAACTGCCTGTTCAAATTTGGACTCATGCTTCATCAAATGCAATTGAAGCTATTTTTTTTACTCCCATATTTAAAACGTTACCCCTCAGGTTCTAAAGGAGACTTTGATTCGACATGGGTTCACCTTTGAATCAGAAACTGACACGGAGGTTATTCCTAAGCTTGCCAAATTTGTCTATGACAAGGCCCGTGAAGGTATTGGTTCCTTTTTACAATTTATCGACTCTAGTTATTTTTTGCTAATAAAAGATGTTTGTTCCTACTATGGTTGCTAGTTAATGAAACAAAAATTTATCTTTTGCGCAATGGATACCATTATATAACACTTGTTTTCAGCCCAAAATAAGACACTGATACTTAAGGCTTTAATGTTTTACACCCTTTTTTAAACGGTAATGTTTTTTTTACCAAGTATGTTCATGTATAGTATTTTTTTTGAGAAAGTCGCATACAGGCTGTTGCTTTGCTCTACTATAATCATTGAATGTATCAAAGGAGTAGGTGGTTGGGGGAACAAGCCTTAGGGCTTCTTAATTCCGATGCTGGTTATAGATGACAAGCTTTCATCTTTCATGTTTGGCAAACATGAAAGTACAAGAAAGTTGTAAAGTTAGTTTCTGGAAACTAGAGAAATTATGTTTCCAAACAAAAAGGTTGGTTGTTTGCTTGAAACTAGAACAAGGAAAGTAGAATGTTACTATTAAAACAATATAAAAAGGACAACAATTATTTTCCATCAATAGTCAAATAAAACAAGAATAATGAAGAGGCCACTTCTAGTTTCTCTGAATTTCCACCATTTTGAGAAGAAACTGAATAGGCCATAGTTTCCAAATATGTTGATATTGCGTGGAGTTTCTAAACTGAGTTTCCAATAGCCAAACAACACTATGGATGGGATCTAGATGCCGTTTCCATCAGTTTGCTACTTTCCAGTTGTACAGGTCCCCAAATGAAGATTTTGTACAGGCACCTAATGTTGCTTATGCACTTAATAGTTCATTGTAGTGCTTTGCTTATAGGGTGTGAATCCTTTATCATACATGTATGGCTTATTGTCCCAGCAAGATGGAGCATTTAGTTGTATTGTGTGGGTGAGTGTCTTTCGTGAGTACTTTAGAAATGATGTTGAATGAAGTTGTTTTTTGCTTAGTCATGATATTTTTGGAGTTATACGTGAGTTTACAGATCATGTAGTGTTTACATCACGGGGTTTAACGAAATTCTTGTAATAATATAAATATTTAACCCTCAACCCTCACTACAACTCCGGAGTTCTGGTATAGTGGCAGGGAATTTAAGTTGGTATCAGAGCAACCCATATCGATCTTCTCTAGCACGCATTTTAAGCGAATTTTATAAGAAACAATAGTTATACCGCTGCGTGAAACATTCTCTCGGCCCATAAATGGGCATTCGACCTTGGGGCATGTCAGAATAAACTAAATATTTGACCGTCAACCATTACAAGAACTTTGGAGTTTTGGTGTACGGGCAGGAATTTCAACAAAAAATAATGTATGTGATCAGAATTGATGCTTGCCAAACTGCAAACACTTTCATGTAAGAGCTAAAAAAATTATCAATCCACATTTTAGCTTGTTGTATTCAAAGGCCATGCTTAACAGTGATCGAGGTTTTAAAAACCTCTTTCCATATTTAATACTAAGTTTTCAAAGTCATAAATTCATGGAGTATGTATCAAGACTCCTTAGTAACGGTATTGTAATTGGTTTCGGATCCTTCTTATGAGTACCGCTGGACTTCAACAAAAATAATGTATGTGATCATAATTGAGTTTGATGCTTGCCAAACCGCAAAAACTTGTCTCAAGTAAGAGCTGCAACACATTATCCATCCACATTTTAGAGTATTGTATTCAAAGGCCATGCTTAACAATGATCGAGGTTCTAAGAACTTCTTTCCATATTTAATACTAAGTTTGCAAAATCTTAAATTCATGGTGTATGTATCAAGGATCCTTAGTAACGGGATTGTAATCGGTTCCGGATCCTTCTTATGAGTACCTCTATCGGTGGCCTTTAAATTAAGAAAAAAAAAATCTTTACTTTAGGCCAGACAGAGAGTTTTGCAGGGAAAAATAAGCTAATTAGTAAAACTAGACAATATCTTATATATTTAAGCATATTTCTATGTAGTATTTGTTATTTCCTGTTAACTTTAAATGAGAAATATTAAAATCAATGGATGTTGTGAAGTTGGGATTGTCATTCCTTCACTCTCTGGCATAATGCGTCATAAAGATGAATGCAATTTCCTATATAGCAAATTGTATAATCTTATCTCTTCGTCCAGACTCTTTGTAGTCTAATAGACTTGGAGGGTGCTCCTTGGTTGCATGAGCTTAAACTGTATCAAAAGGTAGGTCTACGGCCATGTCAACTGGCCACGTAGGTTTTATGAAATGATCATCTCATTCTCATAACTAACTTGACTAGGAATTTGACACCAATATAGCTGATCAGAGAACTTTATCAAAGCTCATATAGAAATTTCTTATGCTACATAGCCAACCCTATTCTGATGGGAAAAAGGCTTGGATGATGATGATGGAATAGCTAATGGAATAGCTACACTATGTCGATAAGAAATCTTATCGACATGTTGTAGCATGTAGATCTTCGACAAGATGTCATTTTCCCTATCTCTCTCTTTTCCTGGTAGTTTTTTCTTTTCTTAATTGACCGAGAAAGTGTCTTTATGTGGGTACTGTTGCGGTCAGAATCAGTTGGGACGTGCCAACAGCGATATGATATGGCAGATAAATATAGGTATCGGCTATACTACGAACCTTGGTATGTATATAGTATATTCCTACAGAAAGTTCCAATTACTATATAGATTAGTAGCTTGAAAACGAATGTTGGATATGCTTGATCTTTTGAATTAGACAGTTGGTAAAACGGGCACACAGTGGTTGTGATGGCTTTCTGTGGTTTGTCCTTTTGCAGGAAAAAAATCTAGTTTCACATTGATCTTGTCCAGGATTTCTACTGTAATTTGGAATTCAAGGGACTGGATCAATTTATGGTGTTTGGTTCACACGTGAATCAATGATTGGAGTTCCATTTGGAATCTCAATTCCCATTTTGTATATATACCATAATGGGCTCGCCTGCTAAATAACTGAACACAATTCCACACCTTGAGAAACACTAACACGATGTCATGCACTCAAGGTGATATTACCTCTCAATATTAAGATGTGATTGTATATGATAAAAAAATTGTGTACTCACTAATGTTGGGGTGGTAGTAACCTCCTAAAACTACAAAGTGACTGTATCCACAGATCAAGCGAATCACATACATGGAATGAATTGGAGCTGCATTTTCATGATTTTCAATTCCATCAATTTGAGATTATTAAATTCATGGTGACCAAACAATATCTTGATATATTTGGTTTAACATGTAATTATGAAGCACATATAAACTGTAATTATCTGTCACAATTGGGATAAATTCATTATTTTTGTTGTCAGCCTGCTGCTGTTACTGTTGGTCTTGTTGTTGTTGCTGCTGCTGCTATTGATACTGTTTTCAGTGTCCTCTAGTTATTATAAGAGTACTTGCTAGAACTTGTTTTTCTTCTCTCTAGGTGATCAGACTGTTACTTTTAGCCAAGTGGTTAAAGAAGTCATGAGGCAGCTTGAAGGAGCATATGCACTTATATTTAAAAGTCCACACTATCCAAATGAGCTCATAGCATGCAAGCGTGGCAGCACATTGATCCTGGGCGTCAAAGTAACTACCTAAGTCTTGGCTACATTTACTGTTCATTTATCATCACATATGATCATTATTTTCTATGTTATCTTCTGTTAATTCTGTATTCTACCATGGACTTGTGAAGAAATATGGTGCAACTTGGGTTGCTGCAGTGTGACTTGCATTGAGTTGTGTTGTTTGGTCCTCTGCTGCTTGCTTCAGTAACAGCAGCTAAGCAACAAACCTCATTAGTGAATCCAGCATGTGATACAATGATTTCAGCAGGTGGAAATGTATGCGGTATAAGTAGGGTTATGTGAATGGGTTTTTATGTGAGAGGGGGATGGGGGAGGGCGTGAGTGTGTGTTTGTTCATCTATCCAGCTTCTACAAGCACAGGTTATGGGCGACCAAACAACAGAGGAAAAGCAGAACTACAAGTTATATTACCATACAATAAGTGCTGTAGCATGAGTTACCACAATTAGTATTTTGTGCTGCTTCCATGCTCCTTCACAAACTAAGTTTATATGATCTATTCAAAAAGATATGGGGCCTCTATCTATGTTTAGATCTACAAGTATGTACTTTGGTCATTGGAGTTTATTCAAACTGATTATCATGACTAGAAACGTAACAAGGGTACTTACTTTCTGATGAAGTTATTTATTTATTGAATTAATTATCTTGAGCGTTATCAATTCTTTTGTGGACCTTTCTCGTGCTTCATAACGGAAACCATTATGAAGGGGAAAGCATGATGATGATGACGACCACCAATTTGGACACTTTGAACATCTTTGCTCTAAAAAAATATTATCTAGCACTTTTAACATCTTTCCTCTAAAAATTATTATTGAGCGCTTTGTAATTATTTGTAATCTCCTTAAATCTGTTACTTTGTCAAGCAGTCCTCATTTTATGGACTAGAAATCAACAGAGCCAATCTTCTATATTTCCAGGAACTAACTGATGAGAAAAGTTGTGAAACATTATATCATGATGTTAAAGCCCTTACAAAGAACGGTCATCCCAAGGAACTCTTCTTCTCCAGTGACTTATGTGCAATTGTGGAACATACGAAAAACTATTTGTCTATTGAGGACAACGAAGTCGTGCATATCAAGGTACTCCTTTTTTGTTTGTGGTACTGCCTAATTAGAATATTAATATTACATAACTGTTCGATGTTACGTTTTTTGAGCTTTTTCCCTTGTTTCCTTTCAGAGCATACATTTTCTTAAAGAGAATATGTTTGTCTTTCTCTTCGTTTAATTGTTTCATTTTGTGATGCTCATAGTCACCATATAGTCGCTTCTAGGTGAATGTTACGGGTCGGTTCCGTTACTCACATGGACTGGCCAAAGGGAAAGACACACAAGACCCGGCTAGGGTTGTCCATACCTAGCCGGCGGCATTACTTGGCAATATTATTAGCAATAGTTAGTTTCCTTTCAAGAAAGATATTATTAGCAATATTGCTAATAATGTTTTTCCTTGAAAGGAAAGATATTACTTGGCGATATTATTAGTAATATTACTAGCAATAATTAGTTTCCTTTCAAGGAAGATATTATTAGCAATATTGCTAATAATATAGTTTCTTTCAAGGAAAGAAATTACTAATATTATTAGCAATAATTACTATGATTTAGTTTTCTTTCCAACAAATTATGGTTAGCAATTATAGCCATCCTCTATCTATATATAGAGGTGAAAATTCTCTTGAGAAGATTATCAAAGAAAAGTTTAATAAAAAACATAGGCGGTACTTCTCCCGATCTGAGAAGCGCTCGTGCCTGCGACAAGGCGCAACACCAAGGCCGACCGGTCACAAGACCAAACAGCTTCTTCATCGTCTTCGTCCCATCGTCTAGTTACGCGTGCCTTCGCTAAGCAAGAAGCGCGTAACAAGTTGGTATCAGAACTGTTCTTCCTTCCGACCTCATGGCGCCTACACCACCATCCAACGACGAACGCCTCCTTCGACTCAAGGCCACCGTCGACGACATCCGCAAGCGTCTCGACGCCCATGCCGAGAGTACCGCTGCGACCCACACCTCTATCGCCGACCTCGCCGCAAAAATCAACGCGTTGCTCACGAACTCGACAACCACCACAACCGGCCGCGGCACCTCACCCTCTCGCAGTACCAGCCCCCGGTTCCTCCACCCCCCCACAACCTCCCCCACGAGGAGTTCATTACGGCGAACCCCTGCGCGAGGCTCTTTTCCGCAACGACTACTACCGCGACCCACCTCGCCACGACCCCCTTCGCCGCGACTACCGCGACAACGACAGATACCGCCGCCTACCCGACCCTCGCCACTTCTACGAGGGGGCCGAACGTCGTGGAGGCCGAGGCGACGCCGGCGAGGAACGCTGGCTACCGCGCTTTCCACGTCTCGACTTGCAACCTTACGACGGCACCGCCGATCCTTTCAAGGAACCTCAGGGACGGCCGTCCAGAGGAGGAGCGAGTCCAGATGGTGGGACTCAAACTTGAAGGCGAGGCTCAGTCTTGGCTCGACGGGTGGCAACGACGGGTAGGCTGGATCGACTGGGGGCACTTCTATGACGAGCTTCTCATCCGATTCAGCATTCCCACACATCGCGGTGCGTTGGGGGATCTAATGTCCCTCAAGCAGACGGGCACGGTCGCGGACTTCAACCGAGAATTTTAATCCCTGCTGTCTCGAGTTCCGTGCCTGTCCAGCGACGAGGTGATCTACATCTACATCTCCGGCTTGACGACAACCATAGGCCAGGATGTGCATCGCCACTGGCTATTGACCCTCGCACAGGTCATGCGGTGCGCGCGCGAGGCGGAGCATAGGTGGACGAACTGCGGCACCGCAGCCGTTTTCGGAAGCCTCAATCGCTGTGAGCTATTCCCGTCCGCGCGCTACGTGGCACCCCAGCAGAGACCAGCCATCCCGGGCCCCTCTTTCAGCAAACCGGCCTCTGGCGGCGGGTCCCACGCTCCAAGGCTCTCCGCGACAGGACCGGCCGGCACCTCAGGGACGGCTGTCCAGGCCACTTTCGCTGGCTCGTCGGCGTCCAGACCTGTTCCCCGTTGACTCAACGCAGCTGAGATGGCCGAGAGCAAAGCAAAGTGCCTCTGCTTCAACTGCGACGAGACCTACTCTCCCGGACACCGCTGTAAGTACCTCTTTTATCTAGAGGTACCGGAAGAGGAAGAGGCCGAATTCTTAGGGGAAGAGTTCGACGAGGACGACCGACCGTCAATCTCCGCCTTAGCCATCCATGGCCATAAAGGGGGGACAATGCAGCTTCTCATTAAGATCCACGGGGTGCTATTTCTTTGCTTAGTTGATTCGGGGAGCACTCATAACTTTGGTAGTTGTTATGCTGCGCAACGACTCGGCTTGCGCACGACACCAGGAGCAACAAGAACGGTCCGGGTTGCAAACGGAAATGAGCTGCCTTGCTTCGGGGAGCTCGCCATATTAACCTTTACAGTGGCGGACCATACCTTCGCAGCCCCCTTCATGGTCATCCCTCTCGATCGTTTTAGGCGTCGAATGGCTCGAAACGCTGGACGAGATCGGGTGAGACTGCCGGCACCTCATCATGCGCTTCACCTTCCAAGACCGCGACATCCTGCTCTCGGGCCTCACCCGTCACGATGATCAGCCCCTCACGGTGGCGGCCATCCATGCCAGCGACAAACCACCTCTCCAGATCCTCATCCACAAATTCGCCTTCATCTTCGAGCTGCCCTTCACACTACCGCCTCATCGTTCCTGTTATCACCGTATCTGCCTCAGGGAAGGCACTGAGACGGTCGTGGTTCGGCCATACCGTTACCCGTTCTCCCAGAAGGACGAGATAGAGAGGCAATGCGACGAGATGCTAGTGCATGGTCTCATTCGCGCCAGCCGATCACCCTTCTCCTCCCCTGTGTTGCTCGTCAGGAAGGCCGACGACACTTGGCGCTTCTGCGTGGACTACCTGTCACGACCCGCACCCAAAAAATCGGACATGAGTAGTGGGTACGTCCAGCCTACGCCGCAACATCGGCGGTAGAACGCTGTCTAGGTCAACTATCTAGATAACAATCTCACGCAATCAATATATAAACCTGTCAAGATCTCAACTCCAAACGGAGGAGCAATATCATAATGATAAACCAAGTACTCAATCACGAATCTAAGCACGATAAGATAACAAAGAAGACCAACAACTATAAGTCTAACCAACAACAACTACTACAACAACCACAACATCAATAATAATAATACATCATCCAAAATAATATACAATATAAGGTCTCAATCCAAAACCGGAGACAAATCCGGTGCTAAAAGCTAATAAAAACAATAACAAGGTCCTAGTGATCCCGGCTACCAACCCGGAAATCACTCCTAAACTAAAGGGTCCCTGTCTGCACCATCGACAGGCTCAGGTCCATAAAACGTCGGACACCAATCCTCCGGATACTCTGAAAAATATGTCCAGTCAGGACTGGAGCAAGTACATCTCTAACAGCAGTTCCATTTAAATGATAAAAACTATAAAACAGTTATAGCAAGTAGCAAGAGAATGGAGCAAGTATGAAACAAGAAATATATAAATCACTGGCGCATAAAGGTAAAGATGCAGGAATATCAGAGCAAGATAGCAATAACTGCAAGATACAGGAAATCTAAGCTAAGATCAAGTCCGTGCACATGAACGTGTAGTGAGTCCAGCATGAAATACATGTAGTGAGTCAAGTCCAGAAACATGTAAGTGAGACCAACAAGAATGCAAGTGAGTCCAGACTATAAAGAATGAACTCGGTGTCTTTGAAATACTTGTTTCGACATGTAAACGGCTAGGGGTAAGTACGGCTCACCGCGCACTGGGTGCGCGGCTGCTATCATTCCAGATTAGACCAGAGGGAGTGATTCCTGATGATTCAAGATGGGAATGTTTACATGTCTACTCGAGTATTTTTCCGTCCCGACTAATACAAGTGGATCCAAGACCCGACACGTAAATCAAGATGAGCCCAGTCTGAACATGAGTGATGCCTGTAGGTGATGCCAGTAGTGATTCCAGAATAGAGGCCAGAAACATGAAATGTACGTGTCGCAAATAAATGAATCCAGAAATACCAGTCAGTGTCCCGTGTTGTGCCAGAATAATCAGATGATACTATACTAGAAGCTGAATCATAATAATCATCAAATAATGAAAACTATCAGAGAATGTACTCGCCTGACGTCCTGAGCAACTGACGATCCGAACCGGTGTCGCAAGGACCTATTGCGAAAAGCAAGGTTAAACAGGATTTCTAATAAGTTAAACAGATATAAAATAACTAAGAAATAGGCTTCTAGGGTCGTTCTAGGTTAAACGGGTCAAATCGGTGAAATCTGGGTCAAAAAGTCAACTCTGGGTCCAAAAAGTCAACTCTGGGTCAAAACTATGTCAAAAGTTGACTTTGGCGGTCAACCGAGTCAACTACGGTCAAGTCTAGGTCAAACTAGGGTGCTCCTGAAATTCTAGGCCAAACCGAGCTCATTAAGCTAGAAAACTCACAAACTCGCCTCCTTGAGATACCGGGATACCCTCGGTATCCGATACCTCAACCTACGCTATATATCCTGCCTATACCCTCTAAAACCTATACTAGCACGCGTAAATATATACACATAAGCATATAAAAATCACTCCAATACTATTCCTAGGCTATTGCTCAAATACCCCGCTCGAAACCCAATACCTTGGTTATCTCAAGGTATTGAGATACCGCTCTAAACTCAACCCGACTACCCCTCTAGCTAGCTAACTATGCATAAACATATATATATATCTAGCTATAATCTAGGCTAAAATATAGATATCTAATACATATAGGCATATACCTATATATATATACCCAATACCTTACCTTACCTTACCTATACATATATATTACTATAGGTATATAGATATCTATATCTTAGATATCTAAACTATCTACCTACCTATATGTATATCTATTTATAAATCTATCTCTCTCTCTCTCTAGATATCTATAGATATATATATAGCTATAGGTATATATGTATCTATACCTCAGATATTTACCTATCTAACTATATAACTATCTATATAGATATCCATTTACCTAGATATCTATCTACCTATTCATGTATCTTTCTATCTAATACCTATTTATCTATTTATCTAGTATTTATCTAGTATCTATCTAACTAACTAACTATCTAACTATCTATCTAACTATCTAGTATCTATCTATCTACCTAGGCATCCATCTATCTATGTATCTATTTATCTAACTATGTATTTATATATCTTTCAATCTACCTATCTATCTATCTCTCTAACTATCTATACATCTACCTATCTATCTATAGTTATATCTATCTATCCATCTTATATCTATCTATATAGATAAACATATATCTATATCTCTCTCTCTCACTCGCTACACGTCAATGCAATATGCTGCTAGCTGTTGCTGCGGCTTAAAACTGCTGCTGCCACTGCTTTTTACTGCTGCTGCTGCTGCTTTTCTGCTGCGCTGCTGCTGCGCTCGAGGGAGCTGCTGCTGCGCTCGAGCGAACTGCTGCCGCGGCGCTGCCGCGGCGCTGCTGCCTGCTGTTCTGCTGCTGTGCGCACTGCACAGCAGCGCACTCGCTGCGGCACGCGCTGCTCTGCCACACTCACACACACAGACACGCCCACACACAGACACACACATAGATACATATATATATCTATCTATATATATATACAATCATACACATATATATATATATATATATATATATATATATATATATATACAATCTAACATATAAATATTCTAACACACACTCTAACATATAAATACACACACACACATACAAGCACATACATATATCTATCTATATATATATATATAAACACACATCTATATATATATATACCCACATATATCTATATATATATATATACACACTAATATATATATACATATACACACACACTCAAGCATATATATATATATATATATACACTCACTCACACACTCTCACTCTCACACACCCTCACACACACACTCTCACACACACTCTCACAAACACACAACCACACACACAAACACTCATACATATATACACATACACACATACATATACACACATACACAAACTCATATACATATATATATATATATATATATATATATATATAAACACTCACTCACACTCACACTCACACACACACTCACCTACACACACACTAACACCAACACACACTCACACAAGCAGTCACTAACACACTCACACAAGCACTCACTAACACATATCTATAAATATATATATATAGGGACACACATACATATAAATATATATATATAGAGACATATATACACAAACACAACACTACACACAACAATGCACACAACGCTCACCAACGCACGCCCAACGGTCCCGACACGCCCAAATACCTATAAATATATAAAATATAGCCCGAGAATTCTAGCACACACTCCCCGATGCTAACCCAACGCGCGCACAAGCCCGAAACTAGAAAATCACGCCGAAATGGCCGTTCGGTCATTTCGACGAACACGCGGTGTGCGGTTCGAAAAACCTCCTGAAACGCACACCAAACCAACTCGGAATCGGCCCAAAATTTACCCACGGGTCCTAAACGATGTCTAGATCCTAGAAAAAATGCTACCGCATCGATTCTAGGTCCGTGGCGAAAACGCGCACGCACTTCGAATCGACGACGACGAAAACCCCAAAAACGTCCAAAACGCTCATTTCTCCACGACACGACTTCCCGTTTCCGAACGGAGACACGCACTCACCCTCTAGACACCCGACAACGTCTACCTAGGTCCGTCTAACCTAGGGCATCACCCAAAATTGGGCCAAATTCGGATTCCACCCGAAATTGACACAAAACCTAGTGTTAAAGTCTCTAAACCCAACCAAACTAGTTCCAACTTCCTCCCACGGGTAGCCTAAGGGTCTAGGAAGGTTCTAAACTATTAATTACACTATAAAAGAGTAATTACAAGGGGAAAATTAGGGTTTACCTCTTGGGAGTTGGAATCCTAAGCCAAAATCCCCAAAATGCTCCAAATCCACCAAACCAAGCTTCCAAGCTCCCAAATCTAGCTCCAACACCAAATCTAAGCTCTACCCACCTAGGTTGGGAAAGAATGTAGGGTTAGGGTTAATCATTCATGGAGAATAGAAGAAAGAAGAGAAATGGGTGCTTACTTGAAGTAGGAAGGAGAAAAGAAGAAGAAAAATGAGTGGAGAAGAAGAAGAAGTGAAGAAGAAGAATGGGGAGAAGGGGAGCTGCTGTGTTCACGGTTGGGAATGGGATGGGGTCGGGTCTGGGAGCAAGAATAAAGGGGTTACAACAAGCCAAAAGACCAAAATGCCCTCCTAACTCGGGTTTCGGGTTCAAAAAACACTCAAACTAACTCCAAATCTCTCCAACTAACCCACTAAAAATATAATAAATATTCTAAAATCCAAAATAAGTCTCACAAGGGTGTGGGCTGAGTCGGACATGGGTCCACTAGGGTCTGACATGGGTCCAGGCTAGCCAAAATCCTAAAACAATCAATATAAAAATAATACAATCAATAATTAATTATAAATACAATTAAATATAAATAATACACAATTAACCAAATTAAAATAAAAAAAATACCCGGCTCTGGAAATGGGGTGGTGACAAGCCTATCCTCCTTAGAAAATTTCGTCCTCGAAATTTAAAGTCAATCACACTCCCTCTAAGTCAAACCCCCAACAATCACAGTCAAGAAATTCTACCTATACAACATACAAGATCATGGTCCTACTGGTCGTGTTATCACAGTCTCAATCAGGGTCACTACACTATCTACCACAGCACAAGGAAAAGTCTAACATGTACTAATGAAGCACACCACAAGGAATGGAAAAGGACAGGAAGAAAAACAAAGAGACAGACCTGCTAACCCGACACCCGTAGCATCGGCCTCCTCGACCGTCAACGCATAAGCCCTGCCCTGCTGGGGTGTATCCCTCTGCTGGTGCGGGGCATGATGCTGTGCCACAGGTGGCCTAGCTCAAACTCTCTGATCCTGTGCTCCACCCAATGGAGGTGCAGTGGGGCAATCTCGCATCTGGTGAGCAGCGGATCCACAGAACAAACACACCTTCAGCCTCCTCCTACAAACATCCCAAGTGTGTCCTGCCTTCCTGCAGTAGGCACAAGTGGGCACCCTCTGATTCTGACCCTGCTGCGTTGCCTTCTGCACATAGGGACGCTTAGCTGGTCCTGCACTGCCACTCGCACTACCTGAATCATCCCTGCCTCTCTTGGACTTGAGCTCCAAGTCATCCTCTGCTCTCTGAGCGTCTCCTACTATCTGCTCAAAAGTCGCCTCGCGGTCGCTCCTTGTCAAAGACTTGACCGCCATGACCAAGCCCTTGCGAAACTTCCTCGCCTTTGCTTCCTCACTCAAGCCATCTACAAATCTGCCCAGACGGCAGAACTCCGTTGCGTACTCGTCCACCGTCATGCTCCCTTGGACGAGTGCCTCAAACTGGCTCTCCAAAGCACTGAGCGCCATATCTGGGAAAAACTTCTCCTTAAAAAGTCTCTTGAAAGCCTCCCAAGTAAGCCCTGGCGCCGCAATCCTCGTATCTGTGCGATACCATGTCAAAGCGAGGTCGAACATCTGACTGCCCGCTGCCTCTATCTGCATGCTGTCTGGAATCTGTGCCAGCGTGAAGATCCCCTCGATCTGCTCTATCCAGTCATCCGCGTACATGATCCCTTCTGTACCACGGAACTCCTTGGGCCGTATCCTCTGAAAGTCGATGATACTACCCGGCCTCGGATGCTGAATCTGATCTGCCTGTGGCTGAATCTGTGCCACCCTATCCACTGCCGTCATGGCCACCTGGTGGACGTTCTCAATGCCCAGCCTTATCACATCCACCTGACGGTGCTGCGCGTCCGTCATCTCCCTGAAGAACGCAAACAACTGCGCGGCATCTACTGGAGCAGGAAGTGGTGGAGGAACCACCGGAACGACTGGGGTAGTCCTCGGATCGACAGGTGAAGGAGGATCTCCGAGAGAAACAGATGCTCCCTCGACCGCAGGAGTGGTGAGTGGAGCGGTAGCAGCTGCCTGAATATGAGCTGGATGAGAGGTAGCAGACCTCTCAGTGGCAACTGCTGGAACGGTACGATGAGATCGTGTCTTCGGAGGCATCCTGAACACAGATCAAAAGAAGTCAATGCGGCGCAAGATACGATATCATCAAAGAATGACAATAATATTTCAAAAGAAAGCAATTTCAGAATAATTAGATTGGAATTGTTCCTAGTCGCGATTGAGTACACTCTCATCCTAGATCCTATATCCTAGAGCAGGCTCGCAGCAGTACAACTAAATTGTTGTACCACCACGACATCGCACTAATTGCGAATCGAGACCTGCATGGGGCCGCCACCAAAAACGTGTCACGACCCGCACCCGAAAAATCGGGCATAAGTCGTGGGTACGTCCAGCCTACGCCGCAGCATCGGCGGTAGAACGCTGTCTAGGTCAACTATCTAGATAACAATCTCACGCAATCAATATATAAACCTGTCAAGATCTCAACTCCAAACGGAAGAGAATATCATAATGATAAACCAAGTACTCAATCACGAATCTAAGCACGATAAGATAACAAAGAAGACCAACAACTATAAGTCTAACCAACAACAACTACTACAACAACCACAACATCAATAATAATAATACATCATCCAAAATAATATACAATATAAGGTCTCAATCCAAAACCGGAGACAAATCCGGTGCTAAAAGCTAATAAAAACAATAACAAGGTCCTAGTAATCCCGGCTACCAATCCGGAAATCACTCCTAAACTAAAGGGTCCCTGTCTGCACCATCGACAGGCTCAGGTCCATAAAACGTCGGATACCAATCCTCCGGATACTCTGAAAAATATGTCCAGTCAGGACTGGAGCAAGTACATCTCTAACAGCAGTTCCATTTAAATGATAAAAACTATAAAACAGTTATAGCAAGTAGCAAGAGAATGGAGCAAGTATGAAACAAGAAATATATAAATCACTGGCGCATAAAGGTAAAGATGCAGGAATATCAGAGCAAGATAGCAATAACTGCAAGATACAGGAAATCTAAGCTAAGATCAAGTCCGTGCACATGAACGTGTAGTGAGTCCAGCATGAAATACATGTAGTGAGTCAAGTCCAGAAACATGTAAGTGAGACCAACAAGAATGCAAGTGAGTCCAGACTATAAAGAATGAACTCGGTGTCTTTGAAATACTTGTTTCGACATGTAAACGGCTAGGGGTAAGTACGGCTCACCGCGCACTGGGTGCGCGGCTGCTATCATTCCAGATTAGACCAGAGGGAGTGATTCCTGATGATTCAAGATGGGAATGTTTACATGTCTACTCGAGTATTTTTCCGCCCCGACTAATACAAGTGGATCCAAGACCCGACACGTAAATCAAGATGAGTCCAGCCTGAACATGAGTGATGCCTGTAGTGATGCCTGTAGGTGATGCCAGTAGTGATTCCAGAATAGAGGCCAGAAACATGAAATGTATGTGTCGCAAGTAAATGAATCCAGAAATACCAGTCAGTGTCCCGTGTTGTGCCAGAATAATCAGATGATACTATACTAGAAGCTAAATCATAATAATCATCAAATAATGAAAACTATCAGAGAATGTACTCGCCTGACGTCCTGAGCAACTGGCGATCCGAACCGGTGTCGCAATGACCTATTGCGAAAAGCAAGGTTAAACAGGGTTTCTAATAAGTTAAACAGATATAAAATAACTAAGAAATAGGCTTCTAGGGTCGTTCTAGGTCAAACGGGTCAAACCGGTGAAATCTGGGTCAAAAAGTCAACTCTGGGTCCAAAAAGTCAACTCTGGGTCAAAACTAGGTCAAAAGTTGACTTTGGCGGTCAACCGAGTCAACTACGGTCAAGTCTAGGTCAAACTAGGGTGCTCATGAAATTCTAGGCCAAACCGAGCTCATTAAGCTAGAAAACTCACAAACTCGCCTCCTTGAGATACCGGGATACCCTCGGTATCCGATACCTCAACCTACGCTATATACCCCGCCTATACCCTCTAAAACCTATGCTAGCACGCGTAAATATATACACATAAGCATATAAAAATCACTCAAATACTATTCCTAGGCTATTGCTCAAATACCCCGCTCGAAATCCAATACCTTGGTTATCTCAAGGTATTGAGATACCTCGGTATCTCAAGGTATTGAGATACCGCTCTAAACTCAACCCGACTACCCCTCTAGCTAGCTAACTATGCATAAACATATATATCTAGCTATAATCTAGGCTAAAATATAGATATCTAATAAATATAGGCATATACCAATATATATATACCCATACATATATATTACTATAGGTATATAGATATCTATATCTTAGATATCTAAACTATCTACCTAGCTATATGTATATATATTTATAAATCTATCTATCTCTCTCTCTAGATATCTATAGATATATATATAGCTATAGGTATATATATATCTATACCTCAGATATTTACCTATCTAACTATATAACTATCTATATAGATATCCATTTACCTAGATATCTATCTACCTATTCATGTATCTTTCTATCTAATACCTATTTATCTATTTATCTAGTATCTATCTAGTATCTATCTAACTAACTATCTATCTAACTATCTAGTATCTATCTATCTATCTATCTAATATCTATCTACCTATATATCAATCTATCTATATCTATGTATATATCTAACTAAAATTCTATCTAACTATTTATCTATTCTAGATATCTACCTATCTATTTATCTATCTACCTAGGCATCCATCAATCTATGTATCTATTTATCTAACTATGTATCTATATATCTTTCAATCTACCTATCTATCTATCTCTCTAACTATCTATACATCTACCTATCTATCTATAGTTATATCTATCTACCATCTTATATCTATCTATATAGATAAACATATATCTATATCTCTCTCTCTCACTCGCTACACGCCAATGCAATATGCTGCTAGCTGTTGCTGCGGCTTAAAACTGCTGCTGCTACTGCTTTTTACTGCTGCTGCTGCTGCTTTTCTGCTGCGCTGCTGCTGCGCTCGAGCGAACTGCTGCTGCTGCCTGCTGTTCTGCTGCTGTGCGCACTGCACAGCAGCGCACTCGCTGCGGCACGCGCTGCTCTGCCACACTCACACACACAGACACGCCCACACACAGACACACACATAGATACATATATATATATATATCTATATATATATATATACAATCATACACACACACATATATATATATATATATATATATATATATATATATATACAATCTAACATATAAATATTCTAACACACACACTCTAACATATAAATACACACACACATACAAGCACATACATATATCTATATATATATATATATATATAAACACACATCTATATATATATATATATATACACACATATATCTATATATATATATATACACACACTAATATATATATACATATACACACACTCAAGCATATATATATATATATATATATACACTCACTCACACACTCTCACTCTCACACACCCTCACACACACACTCTCACACACACTAACACACACTCTCACAAACACACAACCACACACACAAACACTCATACATATATACACATACACACATACATATATATATACATATACACACATACACAAACTCATATATATATATATATATATATATATATATATATATATATATATAAACACTCACTCACACACACACTCACCTACACACACACTAACACCAACACATACTCACACAAGCAGTCACTAACACACTCACACAAGCACTCACTAACACATATCTATAAATATATATATACAGGGACACACATACATATAAATATATATATATATAGAGACATATATACACAAACACAACACTACACACAACAATGCACACAACGCTCACCAACGCACGCCCAACGGCCCCGACACGCCCAAACACCTATAAATATATAAAATATAGCCCAAGAATTCTAGCACACACTCCCCGATGCTAATCCAACGCGCGCACAAGCCCGAAACTAGAAAACCACGCCGAAATGGCCGTTCGGTCATTTCGACGAACACGCGGTGTGCGGTTCGGAAAACCTCCTGAAACGCACACCAAACCAACTCGGAATCGGCCCAAAATTTACCCACGGGTCCTAAACGATGTCTAGATCCTAGAAAAAATGCTACCGCATCGATTCTAGGTCCGTGGCGAAAACGCGCACGCACTTCGAATCGGCGACGACGAAAACCCCAAAAACGTCCGAAATGCCCGTTTCTCCGCGACACGGCTTCCCGTGTCCGAACGGAGACACGCACTCACCCTCTAGACACCCGACAACGTCTACCTAGGTCCGTCTAACCTAGGACATCACCCAAAATTGGGCCAAATTCGGATTCCACCCGAAATTGACACAAAACCTAGTGTTAAAGTCTCTAAACCCAACCAAACTAGTTCCAACTTCCTCCCACGGGTAGCCTAAGGGTCTAGGAAGGTTCTAAACTATTAATTACACTATAAAAGAGTAATTACAAGGGAAAAATTAGGGTTTACCTCTTGGGAGTTGGAATCCTAAGCCAAAATCTCCAAAATGCTCCAAATCCACCAAACCAAGCTTCCAAGCTCCCAAATCTAGCTCCAACACCAAATCTAAGCTCTACCCACCTAGGTTGGGGAAGAATGTAGGGTTAGGGTTAATCATTCATGGAGAATAGAAGAAGAAAGAAGAGAAATGGGTGCTTACTTGAAGTAGGAAGGAGAAAGGAAGAAGAAAAATGAGTGGAGAAGAAGAAGAAGTGAAGAAGAAGAATGGGGAGAAGGGGAGCTGCTGTGTTCATGGTTGGGAATGGGATGGGGTCGGGTCGGGTCTGGGAGCAAGAATAAAGGGGTTACAACAAGCCAAAAGACCAAAATGTCCTCCTAACTCGGGTTTCGGGTTCCAAAAATACTCAAACTAACTCCAAATCTTTCCAACTAACCCACTAAAAATATAATAAATATTCTAAAACCCAAAATAAGTCTCACAAGGGTGTGGGCTGGGTCGGACATGGGTCCACTAGGGTCTGACATGGGTCCAGGCTAGCCAAAATCCTAAAACAATCAATATAAAAATAATACAATCAATAATTAATTATAAATACAATTAAATATAAATAATACACAATTAACCAAATTAAAATAAAAAAATTACCCGGCTGAGTTCTGCTACAACACCTCCTTTCACTCGGCTCACCGCATCACCCCTTTTGAGCTCGGATACGGCCGACCTTCTCCTGCCATGCTTCCCTATAAGACCGGCGCCTCCGTGATTGATGCTGTCGACCGCCACCTCAATGATCGTGCCACGGTTCTCGAACAAGCAAGACAGCGTCTTCACCATGCTCAGAATTGGATGCGGCAAGTATATGGTGCTCGCCACCGGGAGGTTATCTTCAGCCCGGGCGATTGGGTGTGGGTGCGCCTCCAACGACATCGACAATCCACTCTGAGGCACACAACTGACCACAAGCTCGCTCCTCGCTTCTTCGGGCCCTTCCGAGTCTCTGCTCGGGTTGCCACGGTGGCCTATCAACTCGAGCTTCCAACCGACGCCCGCCTCCACAACGTCTTCCATGTATCCTTACTGAAGTCATTCCGTAGTCCACCACCGACGGTAGTACCAGCCTTACCCGCCGACCTCACACCAAGCGAACACCAGATCCCGACGGAGATACTTGATACTCGGATGGTTGCTGACACCCGCTAGTACTTGGTTCGCTGGACGGAAGAAACCGCTGACGATGCTACATGGGTCCAACACGACACCCTCGAGCGCCCTCATCCCAGCTTCCAGCGCGAGGACGCGCTGAGTTTGAAGGGAGGGAGTATTGTTACGGGTCGGTTCTGGAGAACCTATACCCGTTACTCACATGGACCGGCCAAAGGGAAAGACACACAAGACGACGGTAGTACCTAGTCGGCGGCATTACTTGGCAATATTATTAGCAATAGTTAGTTTCCTTTCAAGGAAGATATTATTAGCAATATTGCTAATAATGTCTTTCCTTGAAAGGAAAGATATTACTTGGCAATATTATTAGTAATATTATTAGCAATAATTAGTTTTCTTTCAAGGAAATATTATTAGCAATATTGTTAATAATATCTTTTCTTTCAAGGAAAGAAATTACTAGTAATATTATTAGCAATAATTAGTATGGTTTAGTTTTCTTTCCAACAAATTATAGGTAGCAATTGTAGCCATTCTCTATCTATATATAGAGGTGGAAATTCTCTTGAGAAAATTATCAAAGAAAAGTTTAATAAAAAACATAGGCGGTACTTCTCCTGATCTGAGAAGCGCCCGTGCCTGCGACAAGGCGCAACACCAAGGTCGGCCGGTCACAAGACCAGACGGCTTCTTCATTGTCTTCGTCCCCTCGTCCAGTTATGCGTGCCTTCGCTAAGCAAGAAGAAGCGCGTAAATGTGAAGATATAGATTAGCATAGGAAAGCTAATACTGAATCGACAATGTTATGAATAGGAATCCAACAGAAGTTTGCAGTATTTGTTTCAGAGTCTGAAGGCACACAGGGAGCTACATTAAAATAACTTGAGGTCCTTGCATTTTGTTGAACGTGGTCCTTACATTTTTATTATTCTTTTTGTGGCAAACGTAACTGGATTTTTTTTGGATGTTTACATATTACAAGTATTTTATATGTAGATTCACTAAGAAACCCGTGCGGCTATAAAAGTTAAGGCAAAGTGTTAGTTTGTAGGGTGTGGTTATTGCCAGTTGAGAGAAGCTTTGTAATATGTAATATACCCTTTATTATTTAACCTCTTTTTATTGTTAATCATCGGTTTATGTAAAACTAAGCTAACAACAATCCAGCTTATTATTCGTCTGGCCTGCCTTTTAATGAACTATTCCGGATCCCGATGATCAAAATTACAATTCTATCAGATATTAAGTAAGAAAGTTTGAAAATTTTGTAATTCCAATTTGTTTCAGATAAAATAGGATTTTTTTTATTATTATTTTCGTTAGATATATACAAAATCTTTTGGTTGATATATTAGAAAAATGCATGTGTTGATTTTATGTGCTACTCCAATTTGTTAGAGATAAAATAGGGAAAAGTAGTTAGATGTTTTAATTGGAAATATACTAATCTTTTAGTTTATATATTAGATAATTACATCATGTTTGATGAAATCTAAGATAGTAACGTGTATGAATAGAATCACGCCCGGCCCTGAACACACTGGTGCGACGGAACATGGCCCCTCTAATATAGAGGGCCCATACTTTTTTTCAATTTAAGCCTAAATATTTAAGTCTATAGGAGATAATAGTATATGAAAGTATGTAGATATTTCTTAAGACCAATTGTAGCTCAATTGGTAGAGTAAAGGGTTGGTAGTCCGTTAGTCCCTAGTTCGATTCCTATAAGCTGCCGTTTTACTGTTGTTTTTTTTTGTTAATTTTTTGGTTGAAAACTGATTATTAAAGATGCCCTATTTTAGTGTTAAATTTTTGGTTGAAAACTGATTATTAAAAATGCACTATTTTAGTGTTAAGTTTTTGGTTAGTGTAGAATAAAATGTGTTACTAAATCTAACACTTTTATTTTAATAGTTGATTATTGATGATTACTTCTTATGTTTGCTTGCACTTTAGTCTCCTCTTTTTGTAAATGATTAATAATAAACTTAAAGAAACCACGATTTAGTACGAGAATAAAATATTATTAGAAATTAACACTTTTTCTTTTCTAATCATTGATTATTGATATCATTACTTCTCATTTTCATATTTTATTTATGTTTAGACTTATGTGTTCACTACATTCATTTATTTTTTATATTTTTTGTATGGATGATTTTGTATGAACTTTTTAAAGTAATTTTTCTTATATATTGTTTTATTATTATTATTTTTGAATGTATTAGCTTTGTTTATTGAGAATAATTTTCTAGATAAAGTTGATATTCAAACCATAATCAATGATTTTGCGTCTAAAAATGCAAGGAGGACTGTTTTTCGGTGATGGTTCTATTATTGTTGGTGTTCGTTAAACTTTTGCTAGTTAATGCTTAATTCATTTATCTTAGTGATACGTACATTTTTAATTATATACTGGTTTTCTTTTGACATATACATTCTTTGTTCACATTTATTTTATTTTCATTTTGCTAATTTATCTCTTTTTATTTTTATTTTTATGTTTGCACTCATATAATTGCTAGAAGGTGTTGGTAGTTTTGGAGACGCCAGAGAGAGCTGGATATTTTACAAATTTGATTAATAATTTTTCTAATATTTAGACTTTATAGTCGTTCGATCAATACAATTTTTTTCATACATGGAAGTTAATCGATATTCTCTTATTAATATTTGATTATATACATGCGTCATTTGACTTTAAAAAAATTAAATTAAACTTTGCGTCATTAATAATGACATCGGCCAAAAATTTTTTTTTTAATGTTTACGTAAAATAGGACCTTATTTTCAATTTTTGAACATGGCCCTCTAAATCTCAGAACCGGCCCTGAATAGAATGAATTTAGGGCCCGAATAGAATGAATTTAGGGCTAGTTTGGATTGCAAATACTTTTCATCTCGTTTGCTCAAGTGCCCATTTCGGAAATACTCATTGGCCTAGCGTTTCAGAAATGCCCATTTGAGCCCCAAAATAAATGGCAAGTTCGAAAAAAAAATGCCCATCCGAGATGGAAACTGATTTTCTCACTCCTTGAATTTGGCACCAATGAAATCCTGGCTGAAACATAAGTGCAATGCAGACTCGCCCTTAAATAATAAATATGACTTATTTATTCATATTGGTTGTTATTGGATTTAGTGAGTGCAAGTTCCGGACCCATTAGTCGTTATCCATGTTTGGGATAGAGGCCCTCCCCAGAATAAAACTTTGGGATGATCCGCCTTGTCAAGTGAAACCTCACAGTACCTGCTGAGCATAAAACTCTGGTCGGAATATGGATCAGGTCCAAGTCAGGTTATGGTATCACTATATAGTATACTATAATTTAATAAAATCCTATAATTCAGATATTAGATTTATATGGACATGAAGCTTACTTGTTTCGAAGACCACCCCTACTTACAAAAAGTCGAATCCAGGTTCGTTCCAGTTAAAACTGGTATATGTCCTAGGCTACGTCTGTTTTTTTTTTTTATCCAAATAACATCATATATTGAGATACCTATATTAGTATTATGGAAATTTATCTATTGTTTATTACATCTATGAATTTTTTAGTACAAAATTTCTTTATTATATATACATGTTCTAAGTTCATATTTTATTTCTAAGGGACATGGAAATTTAGGACTGCTAAAATTTACATACCTTGGACTATGGAAGAGGAATAATTAAAAAATATATATCTATGCAGCAGCCACAGACTTTGAGGAGCAATCAAAAGAAATTAATAATAAAAAGAGAGAGAGAAGGGTAAATTAGACATTATATCTCTTAGCTTATTTATGAGGCTGTGGAAATAGCCTCACCCTAATTTTTATTTCTTTTTGTTGGATGCATCAAATAATTTATATTCCTCGTGGCTCTCTAATCTACAATATAATTTGAGAGCATAGCATTCCAAGGCATGCATGCATGATGAGGCTCACACACAGGGAATCAGAATTCTAGGTGAGCTTTTTCTGTAAGTATGGTCACCTTGGGAGCACGGACACTCCAAAAATCTCGGCTGTGTCGTGTCGGATGTGTATCAGACATGTATCAGACATACCACGGACACTCCAAAATATCCTAGGACACCAAAATAGGTGTCATGTTCTGTGTCACCCCGTGTTGTATCCGTGCAACATAGATGGTCACCTATCAGGCGCAAGAATCTACTTTTACTTTCTTCATGGATTAAAGAAAGGATGTCTTACATTGGCCAGTTACCATCAACAAAAATGAGTTTAGCATCACTCAAATTATTATGAGACAGATTACTTGTTCAATTGGCCTGTGGATACTGGATATCCCGTGCATAGAGTTGAACCATTTTTCTTATATTTTGAAATGCAGTTCTGACGCTTCATATTATTACATTCAGTAAATGAAGGTAACTAGTTATTGTCTGTGATTGCACCAGGATGGATGTGTATCAATACTTAAGTTTGACTCTGGCAATGAAAAGCCAGCATCAGTCCAACGTGCATTATCTGTTCTTGAGATGGAGGTTGAGCAAATAAAGAAAGGAAACTATGACCATTTCATGCAGAAAGAAATTCATGAGCAACCACATTCTTTAACTACAACAATGAGGGGAAGACTAAAGGATAGTGATGTTGTCTTAGGTGGACTGAAGGATCACCTGAGAACAATTAGACACAGCAGAAGGATTGTATTCATTGGTTGTGGTACTAGCTACAATGCAGCTTTAGCTGCAAGACCCTTTTTTGAAGAGCTAACTGGTAAGAACACACTGCATGTTTCTAGGCTTCATCTAATGAAACTATTTGTATACTTACTTTTATTTGAACCTGGGAAAAGGTATCCCTGTTACTATGGAAATAGCAAGTGACTTGCTGGACAGACAGGGCCCTATATACAGAGAAGATACTGCAGTTTTTGTTAGCCAATCCGGCGAAACTGCAGATACACTAATTGCACTTGAGTATGCCTTAGAAAAGGGTGCCATGTGTGTTGGCATAACAAATACTGTCGGTAGTACATTAGCCAGAAAAACTCATTGTGGTGTTCACATAAATGCTGGGTGTGAGATTGGTGTTGCTAGTACAAAGGTAAAATATATTTCACCTTGACACTCGGTTTTTTTGTTTTATATGCTGGTGGTTTTAATGTCAATATTGTCATGATTTCCAGGCATACACAAGTCAAATTGTGGCAATGTCCATGGTGGCATTGGCTATTGGAGATGACAGAATATCCACGCAAGCTAGGAGAGCGGCTATTATCAATGGCCTTTCTGACCTACCAAGTACGCCATTCTTTGTATTAATACTGGATAAAGTGTAGACTTCCAGCATAGCTTTTAAGTTACATTTGCAAAGTAAGAGATGCTGACATAGTGGAGGACTGATTCTCCTGATTGTATTGCAGATAAAGTTAGAGAAGTACTGAAACTTGACAGTGAGATGAGATATCTTGCTGAATCATTGATAGATTCAGAGTCTCTCCTTGTATTTGGTAGAGGTTATAACTATGCCACTGCTCTGGAGGGTGCTTTGAAGGTGAAAGAGGTAGCACTCATGCACAGTGAAGGAATGCTTGCTGGTGAAATGAAACACGGCCCATTGGCACTAGTAGATGAAACTCTTCCGATCATAGTCATTGCCACACGGGATGCATGCTTTAGGTCAGTGTCGTTTGCAATCATGAAGTTTATGCTTAGTGATGTCCAATTTTATGTTGAGGCGGATGTCTTTTTGTTCACATTCCTAACAGCAAACAACAATCAGTAATTCAACAACTTAATGCTCGTAAAGGTCGTCTAATAGTTATGTGCTCGGAAGGAGATGCATCATCTGTTTGTCCTAGTGGATCTTGCAGAACCATTGAAGTACCTCAAAGTGAAGATTGCCTTCAACCTGTGGTCAATATAATCCCATTGCAGGTGCGTCTCAGCTTGAATTGTCATGTTGTCTACTCTTTGTTATGTACAATTTATTATCTATTTGTTTGATTTGAAATTTGAGAACCATTTAGTAGATATGAATTTATTTTCAGTCGACCTAAGAGTGATGGTTTCATTACTTACAATCAATTAGTAGCCATGATGGCAAAACTTAGGACCTTGTTCACAAATTAATGTACACGTTGGTTGAAGTAAATGTTAGAGTGCTGTGTGAACATGAATTACCAAATGAAAATTCTATAGACCCACTATAAGATGAGCCATGCATTATGGGTCAGAATGATGGGCAAGTAGGGAGCAAGTTTTAGAAAACGAAAAAAGAGCACAACTGAAAAGAGAATGTATCATTGGACGTATGACAATATAATGAAATACAGGTTGAATAATGGGTGTAACTCGCGTGCGAAGTCAAAGGTGGCACCAGATGAGTTTGAGATGAGAGATAGGTCAGTACTCAGTAGAGAGGGTTTGGTTTGAGTCACGTTGTCTGGATATATGCAGCAGTTAGAGGTGCTAGGATCCTAACTAGGAAGCTGTTAGAACTAGGGGTAGACCTAACAGAAATGAGTTGTTGCAGTAAAAAAGAACATGAGCCGTCGGGATAAAGTCATTGTCGTTTTTCAGTTATGCTCTTTTTTGTGAGGACCACCTTCTCTTTTCAGTTGTGATCTTTTTTGAGTAGGTCCATGTTTTTAAACTAAATTGTAACTGAAGAAGATCATAATTGAATAGCTCGATTTTTATTTCCGCTAAATGATTGGCCGACCCAAATTTTTGGAATAGTCTTTGTTGTTGTTGCTAAATCATTGGTCATCCATGCTTTCTTCCATTAGAATGGGATCGACTAGTAGCATGATAAAGTTTTACAGGAGAATTGACAAAGTTCATATGAATGGGGTTTAACTTGACAACATCAGTCTCTGCACAAGTGTGAAATTCATAGCGAAGGAGATAGCTCTGAGAAAGTTAGAGCTTTGCTGTAAAACCTAAGACTAAAACTAAGATAAGATTTGCCTAAAACCTAGAAGGACAGTTGGCAGGTAGGTAAACCTACCTTTTCTTAATGCAAGCAAGGAGCTCCCTCCAACCGGCGAGAAAAGACTATGTGAAGATATAAAGTGATATGGGCTTCTATGGAGTATTGAATTAATATCTATAAACATAATCCAAGGAGAGAAAGTGAAGCACTACTTATTTAATTTAATGAGACCACCGAGGGGGTTGTCCAATTGTAGCACTGGTAAGGGTGTTGTGCACACACGCGAATTGTGCATGCATGCGAAAGCGACACACACAATAACCTTAACGATGATGACTAAATAACAAGGTGCAAATAACCGAATAAATAGCAACCAAGAACAACACATACAAACACGCAATATTTAACGTAGTTTGGACAAGCTCGACCTACTTCACAGGGAATGGGGGAGAAATAACTTAATTGAATCAAGAAAACCTTACAAAGGATTACACAATATTGTATAATGTGAAACCCTCTTCTTACGAGATCACCGACAAGCTTTCTCCTTATTCCTTGAAAACTCCCTTAATTGCCTCCTTAGTAAACCCTCAGAAAACCTTTTTTTTTGCTCAAGAACTCTCTCAAGCCTTTAGCCAACTATCTGTAGGGCTGATGGAGGTCCTTAAATAGGATCTCCAACCTTCATCAAAGTCGAAAGCAATCTTGACCATCAAAAGCAAGTACTTTAGATCTTAACCGTTCCCTTTACACGTCCAACCCTGATTAAACGACACACCAGCGCTATGTTTGATATGCTTGACGAGCACAAAATTGTGCCCAAAACTGTTGGAACGAATTTGCATTCTCAAGTATACCGGCAGTATGCTGCCGGTTATGTCATCTGGACACCCTTGGTTGTTTCTAGCCCCTCATACGTGGCTTCGACTCCTCCCGGGCTTTCCGATCATCGAATGGCGCCCCTAGTACTCCTTAGATGAACATGGGTCTTATACAACAAAGGAGGGGGAGGAGTGGGCTTTGCTTCGAATCCCATCTTGGAAAACAATTTAATCAAATGGGAGGGGGCTTGGTTCTAGTATCCCAAGACGGAACAATCAATGACTGGCCTTATCTAAAAAAAAAATACTGAGGACACTTGTCCTAAACGAATATGCGAGGTAGTACCGTAGTAGTTTGATGGCAATGCATATCTCCGATTATGTTTTTCATTAATGGTAATTAAAGAAACACGTCCCAAAAGAAAATGTCTCTGATGCCTCAATCAATCGACTTTGTATATCATAATTACCAGAATGCCTCATTATTATATTTTTCAATGGATCCTCTTGTACATGGTACTGTTCCACAGTTGTGAGCAATTTTTTTTGTTTTGTTTCAGAAAATTGTCTATTTTGTGTTGAAGACCAACGTTTCTATTATACTTGATGGCTCCAGGTCTCGTGTGTTACCAGAACGATCAGGGTCCTGTTTAAATCTCTAATTTTTATTGTCGTAGATGTCCCTAAACGTTATCAGCTAACTGTTCTTAATGTTTGTATCAACATCAGTTGTTGGCATATGGTGGTCTATGGTTATATCTGAAGTGTCATTATCCTGCGTGTGTGCAAATAGGATACAATTATTTTCTTTTATCATGAACTTTCCAGTTGAGCCTTCTTAGTAGAATAGTTCCAGTTTTGATTCTGCAAACAACCTGGAAACCTTAAGCTACATTAAGTTTATTGATCAAGAAACTTTATAGTCTTATAACTAAATAATTTCTTATTTAGAAGAATGGAGTCAATCTACATTCTGACTAGAACAGTTCCAGAGCCCATATCTCCATTCTTCTAAATAAGAAATTATTAGTTATAGGAATATACAGTTTCTTGATCAATAAACTACAGACATGCTACGAAAGAAGGAATATTCAGGAAGAGAAGGAAAGCCTAAAATATGCTTTAGCTTATGCTCTAGAACTTCTAATGAATATCTAGATAAAGAACATAAATTCAAGATTTACTACATAATTGAACTAATCTTTTTTGGACATCTAATGACCAACAGGGTTAGACGTAGAGAGTATCTTGAAATAATTTATTTGAAGAAATGGTCAACAACCATGGCAGGGTTTGACAGAGAGTATCTTAGTCTTGATTCTCTCGATTGCGACCATGTAATAATCAATGACAGAACAGATCTTAGTGATAGTTCTAGTGTAAAAATGTTATACATAAAGTTGACTTCCTATGCCCAGTGATGATCGACTTGTTGGGAAAATGGCTTTGTTTTTCTATTTTCCCTTTTGAAAGCCTCTACCTCAGCCAGTCCAGCTTCATCAGCATAATCTCCTAGTGTTTAGCAACACTTATATTTACTGCAGGAGCGTGTAAATTTTCTCGATCTTATGCTACCATGTGATATATGTCATAATTGTTGCTCAATTGATTAGGAGTTAGTTATTATGCTACCATGTGATATATGTCATAATTGTTGTTTAATTGATTAGGAGTTATTAGTCGATGCAGTTCCCAATTTCTGTGCTTACTGGTAGTGTTTTCATATTGCAGTTGCTAGCCTATCATCTGACAGTTTTGCGAGGGTACGATGTGGACCAACCAAGAAACCTTGCAAAGAGTGTTACGACACAATGAAAAGAAATGTCTGGACGGAGTTGCGAGTTGCTGCTCTTTGTTTACTTATGCTTATGTTTAAATCTTGAATTCAATTGAGTGTATTTTGATTGAAATTTAATTCGGTGAGTGTAGGTGATATTGTATTCTTTGTAGCTCGATGTGTTATAAGTGTGTTTGTTGCAGTGTCGCTGACATAACTTTTAGCCTGTAGAAAAATGTATTCGGAGACCTAGAGATGGCACTCCAATGATGTACAAATTTCTTGCTATGTCCCACTAACAAGAAGTTTGTTTTGGCACTCCTCTACTTTTGAGTAGACTGTAACTGGAATACTGGCCGTACATTGATCTGAGACCGAGCTAGATTTTAGGAGTTGCTAATGTGCTTGATATATGGTGCAGCGTGAGATAGCCAAGTAGACCCCTTTGCGCATTTAGTATGAATACATCAGTCATGTTTTGGAGAGCCTAAATTGGATGCAATCTCATGGTCACTAGACGGTGATTCTTTTCTGGAAATGTGGGACGTCTCAAGCGCGTGTGCCTGATGTGCCAGGAGATCATAGAAACGTTGCGAATCATTTCTAGAATTGCATGGCCCTCTCACCGGCATGTGGGCCATCACAAGGAGTCTGGATCTACTCTCCTTTTCATGTCCTCAAACCTCTCTCTCTTGCTTTTGTTTGTGCTTTTTTTTTTTTTTCCGGAAAATTTCATTCAGAACATCCAAATTTATATAAATTATATCTAAAGCATCAAAATTTAAAAAATTAATAAAAAAAATTAAAACGTCTATTGGAAGGATGTTTTATATTTTTTAATATTATATTTCTATCGTTATTTTTTTTGCTGTTAACAAATGTTAGTAAAAAAAATAGAAAACGTCTTCAGAAATGACGTTTTTTCAAGAGAAAACGTCATTCCTAAGGACGTTTTCTATTGTTTTCTATTTTATTTTTTGCCTAGTCTCTCTCTCTGGTCTCTCTATCGTCTCTCACTCTCTGATCTCACTCTCTCTCCTCTCACTCTCTCTCTCTCTCTCTCTCTCTCATCTCTCTTTGTATGCTTTTTTTTTCTCTCATTTTCTTTCTTTCTCACCACTTCCTTTGTTAAATTTGAGGAATTTAATGAAATCCAAAAAAATTCTAAATTTTTTTTCCAGAAAATTTACTGTACCGTTAATAAATTTATATTAATTAAATATACCGATAGAAGTTTGAAAAGTTTTGAAACATATCGCAAACTGAGTTGGCAAAAATATGAAATAATATTTTTTTTATATTTTCAAAATTTCGCCAACTGAGTTGGCGAAAATATGCCAATGGTTTTTTTTTTTTTGGGTTTTTTTGGGTTTATTTTTTAGGTTTTTTTGTGTTTAGTTTTATATAGGTTTAGTTCTATTTTTAAAAAGTTGTTGTAGCAATAATTTTTTTAAATAAATTAGAAAAAAAATAAAATTTAACATCCAAAATAAAATATGTTATCATTGAACCAAAAAAAAAAATCTACCGTAAGAATATTACGTCTGCCGTCGAGCAGACTTCGAACGGCCATAACTATTTGTTTTGAAATCGTTTTTCGTCAAACAATAGGTCGATTTGTATGTTTTCGACAAGAGTAACACAATTCGTGTAGAGAGAATTTTCATCCAAAGTAAGACGTACATGTTACAGGCAAAAATATAAAGTATAAAACTTTAAAAAATCATAACTTTTGACTGGGAGATCGAAACAAAGTCCAAATGACCGTACGGAAAAGTACTTTGGGATAAACCGTATCACCATTTGACGAACTTCTAAAAATTTTAGAATCGCAAAAAAACGATGTTTCGACCTCCAAATTTTACTTTCGGTAATTTTATTTTTGATTTTTTACAGAAAATTTACTGTACCGATAATAAATTTATATTAATTAAATATAACGATAGAAATTTGGGAAATCACAAGCACGCCCCCCTAGGAAGTATACCTCAGTTTGGTATCAAGATGATAGTCTGCCACTGCAAGATGACGATGTCCCTTCTCAGGCGACGGCCGGTGCGAGCACTTCTCAGTGGGATGGTGCGGGCACTTCTCGGTGGGCTGGTGCGGGCACTACTCATTGGCCTGACTGGGGCACTTCTCAGTCGACGGCCGGTGCGAGCACTACTCAGTGGGATAGTGCGGGCACTTCTCAGTGGGCTGGTGCCGGTGCGGACACTTCTCAGTGGGCCTCGGAAGGAGATTCTCAGTGGGCCCCTGAGGGAGATTCTCAGTGGGATAGCCTATTCGCCCCCGGCGTTACCACATATTCGCATATCTTGACAACTCCATCAGCACCGATGCCATCTCAAGTGGAGGACAGTCAAGGAGGTGGTGATGATGCGACCCCGGAGAATACACGAGAAAAAAGGGACCGACTCAATCTAAAAGAGATTGATCGTCCGAACTATCGAGAATTAGCCAAGAGAGGTCGATGAAATTGTTATATCAGTTACTATTAACATACAGACTTACTATTAACATACATATAAAATAAACCTACAAAAAAAAAAAAAAAACCACGAAGAAAAAATAACACAAAAAAACAAAAAAAAACCAAACCAAACAAACCCCTAAACAAAAAAAAAAAAAAAAAAACCAAGGACCCAATTTTCGCTGAGTGGGTTGGCGAAATATGGTTTTTGGGTTTTTTTTTTTTTTGCCACATCGAATTTTTGGTTGGATTTTCGCCAGTTGGGTTGGTGAAAATCAAGTTATCCGAATTTTCGCTAACCTAACTGGCGATTCCTATCGTAATTTTAAAATTTACCAAACTTCTATCGCTATATTTAAATAATATAAATTTATTATCGGTAAAGTAAATTTTCTATTTTTTTTTTTTACTTTTGCTCAATACAGAGTTTTGAGAAAAAAATATTTTAATTTTTTTTATAGAATTAAAAATATTTTTTTTATGTAATCCAAATACCACTAGTGTCATGGTACACGCATTTCGTGTGCAATATTTTTTTTAGCACAGGCGTCCCGTATGTTCAATTTTAAATCCATAAGAATTTATTGAAATAAATATTGCACACGGAACGCGTGTGCTAAAAAAATTGAAATAAATATTGAAATAAATTCTTTATTTGTATTAGTATCATTCAATAAATTCTTATGGATTAAAAATTGGACATGCGGAACGCGTGTGCTAAAAAATATATTGCACACGCAACCCATGTACCATGACACTAGTGGTATTTGGATTACATAAAAAATATAATTTTAATTTTCTAAAAAAAATTTGAATATTTTTTTTCTCAAAACTCTGTAGTAAAGAAAATAAAAAAATCTACAATATTTTTGGATTTCAATAAATTTCTCAAATTTAATAAAGAGATGTGAGAAAGAAAGAGAGTGAGAGAGAAAGAGCACACAAAGAGAGAGAGAGAGAGAGAGAGAGAGAGAGAGAGAGAGAGGACGTGAGAGAGAGAGTGAGAGTGAGAGAGAGAGAGACGTGAGTGAGAGGAGAGAGAGTGAGAGACCAGAGAGAGAGAGAGACGAAAGAAGGACGTGAGAGAGAAAAAAAAAAAAATAGAAAACGTCCTTAGAAGGACATTTTCTCTTGAGAAAATGTGTTTCCTAAGGACGTTTTTATTATTTTTTTTTTCTAACGCCTGTAACGACGAAAAAATTAACGGTAGAAATATAATAATAAAAAATAATAAACTTCATTCAAATAGACATTTTGATGCTTTTTCGTAATTTTTTAAACTTCGATGTTTTATATGAAATTTATATAAATTTACATGCTCTGAATGAAAATTTTCGTTTTTTTTTTAATCTGTGAGACCCACAAGCCAATAGAGAAGGGACATGTTTGGGACGGCATATCCGAACTGCATCACAAGAGTGTTGGTTTGACGTTCTATTCCAGAAATGAAGCATTTCTAGAATCACATACCCTTCCAACTGACATGTGGCTCCTAAAAATGAAGAGATATTAGTGGACCGGACTCACCACGTGGTAGTGATAGGTTCAATAGTATAATTATACATGAATAATGTTTTATTAATAAAATTTGAATTTCATGTAAGGCTAAATTAGAGAAAAAACGGTAGTTATGTGTCAATATATTATTGGATCGGTTCACCACTCTTACGTGGTGAGCCAAGCCCACTAAATAATTTCAAGGAGTTTTTGATATTATTCTCATGTTAGATAGGAAATATTGATATTACTCTCTGTTAGATTAAAAGTTAAAAACACCCCTCTATAAACGTCCCTCCTACAAGCGTCGCTAATGAGTTTTAAAAGTGTCACTAATAAATTTTTAACGACACTTACAGAAAAGTGTTCTAAACTTTTAGTTTAACAAGGGAATAATATCAACATCCCCCATCTAACTGGATGGGGGTGGGGGAGGGATATCAAAAAACCCCTAATTTCAACTAAAAATGAGTTTAGTTCGAGGAGGTCATCTTGAGCTATGGACTTGCCAGGAGGTCACAGCAACGGAGAGAGGGGTAATGCCAATATACCGCCTAAACTACTCTACTGTTGAGAAGTGTTAAGTGCATATTTGAGGTTTTAGTATAATTATAACAAGAAGCCCGTCTAGCTCAGTTGGTAGAGCGCAAGGCTCTTAACCTTGTGGTCGTGGGTTCGAGCCCCACGGTGGGCGATTGTAGTATGTAGTTTAATCTTTTTTAACAAAAATAGTGTCTTTTTTATTCATATGGAAATACATTAAAACTCTTTAAACTTCTAATATCTTAACATTGTTTCTTATTTTTTACAAGATCTAGAATTTGCAGATACAATCAAGCTTCAATTTCTTCATCATCCGCTGCAGTCTATTCTTTTTCTTTCTTGATCTCCCCTTTTGCTTCTTCTTCTTCTGCAGGTTCAACCAACCACAACATAAAGCACCAAAAGTAAGAAACTTAGGAATTAAAACAATTAGTACTATCAAGTCTATTGAGCCCTCTCAAAAAACAAAACAAAAACTCATAAGACTACAAATCTGAAGACGAACATTTCATAAAGGTTAAATGCTGCAACAGGAAAATGGAACCATAACTATGGAGAAACACCAATCCCAGTACTTCTTTCACAAGTTTGCTTTCTCAGTGGTGGACTGATATAGATCACTTCCTCCATATATGGAGTGCAGTGAAGGAAAATATTTAGCAAGTTCAGACCTTTTTATAATGTCCGCATAGCTATACGACAATGTGTTTATCATAGTGACAGAAAACTGTAATAGCTTCTTGAACATTGTCATTTCGAATGAAATCTTCTATGGAAGTTGTGAGCGAGTCCAATGTTTCTTGGCTCATCTATTATGGCCAGCTTCTATCGTTGCCATTTTTATCTATTATTGTTTTCTTTCAAATACTATTATTTATCACCTTTGCTACTTCCACTACAGATCTGTGATGGAATTTCCGTTATTAAATAAATTTTCATAATGGATTTTTGTCACTGATTTTATTGCTATTAAAATCTGTGTTATGGATTTTAAGGATTGGGTTCATTTTCTTTAGTCTGCATTTTGTACTTCCTGAAAAAAAAACCTTTGCTACTGTAAATTATCGTAAAGACTATCAATAGGAGTTGTCACGAATCATAAACTTACATTATTAGGCAAAGGAGGTACTCTTCATGATCCCACCTAGTATAGATGAATGTTTTCAGTACACTTACTATAGGTCACAATGTTATGGTCTTCCTTAAGAAAATTGCATATCTTCTATTGAAGTTCATTTTGTAATGACGTTCTTGTGTGTTTTCTTATAGATAACAAGCTAGTATTTCTAGTTAGAGTTATTCTTCAGATGTTTTCTAATATATAAAAGAGATTCTTCAAGAACCATAATTGTATAAAAATATTAGTTCTTCAAGACGAAAGATTGTTCAGTGAAGGATAAAATGGAAGCAATCTAAGTAAATAGGAAGAAAAAATAAATCAATCTAAGCAGTGAATTTAGATCATACCGAGAAATTAATGTCATTGTCCAATCTAGCTCCCTCTGCAGAAAGAGAGACCAAAAGTTGAGCTACAAATTAATACACTGAATTAAATAGTGAATTCAGACCAATATTAGATGTTTTAACTATACCATTCTCATCATCTTCATCAATCCACTTGTCCCAATCCACTTTAATGAACACGGGAGGCTTCCCTTCCTGCTTTAGTAGTCTGCTCCACCATTTGTTGTCCGCTTTTTTCACAGTGCAGACAATATTCCTCACACCTACATTAGACTTGCTCTCCTGTAACAAAATCAGTATTTGAAGTGATTCACATTCCTCGAAAAATAATACCCGATAATCAAGGTTTGCCCATACCTTGACGTTGATTTTATCAAACAATTCGATGTCAAACTCGTAAGGTACACCATCTCGGGTAGCTGAAAACATGAATTTTCCTTCAGGCTCAAGTTTCAGCTCCACATCCTTTGCATCTGGCAACTCAATTGTAATGTATACCTTATCAGACCTTTGCGCCCATGCCACACTTGGATGTCGACTGCGACAAGGAAGAAATTCTAAGAAGCATATACGTTGTGATCGAGGAAACTGAGATCAGAATCAATTGATCATCCAGTAGTCCTCTGGTTATTTATTGCCGACGCAGCAAGTCATGGTTAACCAGTTACTGGACTGGTTACGCAGTGTAGTCTACATGATGAGGAACGAGGACACCAAAGCAAGATTTAGCCAAAACGAATAGTTGGTCAAATACTACAAGATATGTAGGAAGATTAGTACCAAGTATTTGTATGTCCTGAGGCAAAAGATCCCATCTTTCCCTCAGAATGATTTGTTGCTGTAAACAGAGCTCTAAGTAAAATGTTTGGTTGGATTTTCGGTGTTTGGAATGATATAACTAGGATGCTCAATTGCTCAATTGCAGTTCCCGTTGCTGGAAATAGGAATTTTCTCTGGTTCGGATTCTATGACATGGAACGAAGAGATGAAATGGAACGGTGTAACTAGCGTTGTTGTCAGTGGTATAATTTAATTGTGGCTATTTTGGTTGACACTTGACACTAGTAGTAACATCAAACAAAAAAATGTTGAAAATGATGTAAATGCTACAACAAATGTTACAGCAACGCTAACCAAACAGCAGGGCAAGGCCGCAATCTTTCAACTCCTGGGCTCTTGTATGGTTGATGTAATATTTTCATGTCAGCTAGATGCATCCCGAGACCATCATAACTACTAGTATAACTTGGATATCAAACGCCTCTAGTAAGAAAACAAGCGCTTAGTAAATTTAGTAAGAAGAGCTGATCGCCTGTCAGAAAAAATACTGAGCTTATTTCCTATTTACATACTGATGGTGCTCAATTGCCTATCTTGATCAGTCGATCCTATCCAAATTGTCTTCTGAACTTTGATCTTTCGTATCTAAGGCCATTTCCAATGGGGATTTCTAAAATTGAGTTTCTATCATACATGGCATAGTACTTTAAGGAAATTTCTTTCCTAGTTGGCAGAGTTTCTACATAGAAATTGTACCAAACAACAAACACTCCAATGGTACTCAATTTCTATGTGACAGAAAATAAAATGATCAATTTAATGATTTAAGTTGAAATTATGGCCCAATATTAATTGCAATGAAAGAGAATAATTTATATGAGGGTCATAGAAATTCTCCATCCTTATCTCTAGTTCTACCCTCTTCCTCAATGCGAAGGGATACAAACAGGTCGTCTAAGGACATTGGTTCCTTATTATGTTTTAGTTTTAAATCGAATACTTTCCAGGATAGAGGAAGTTTGTTAATAAATGTAGTAATCAGAAACTTTTCAACAAATGACATGTTTTTCTGAGACGTCTCGTGTATGATATTCTGAAGGGTATTAGTCGGTTCAGCAACAGACTTTTCATCAACAATTTTAAATTCTAAAAACCTGTCTACTATGTATATCTCAGAACCCGCTACTTCATTGGAGTATTTTTTATTGAGAGCTTCCTAAAGCTCTCTGGACGTGGCTTTCGTGCAATAGATATCATAAAGTGTGTTAAATGACAACTAATAATTTTTTCATGACAGATGAAATATGTTTCATTGTAGGATTCTAATTCATAGATCCTGGCAGGTTCATGTAAGTCAGGAAAGGTTTCCGTTTCTTTGAGAACCTTAGATAGTTTCAGGCAGGTCAACCAGTAGGTCATCCTACGCTGCCATCTCTTAAAATTTTGGCTATCAAACTTCTCCGATTTGGAGGAATTATGAATGTTAGCCGACAGTTCTTCTACGGTGGTGTTCATCATGCAGATATAAATTTTCACAAACAGAAAGTAGACAGAAGCTACGAAATTCTATTTTAAGATTGTTAAAAAAACTCCTAACGCATGCAAATTGGAAGATGTAAAATTAAAGACATGAATTAAGTAGAGGATTCGAGGCACGTTACACGCTGTCCTTAGAATAGAATTTCATCCCACGAACAGTGCAGCGGGTTCCTGACGATCTATCCCCGAGATACAACAAATCACTTCGATCCACAATACCGTGCACCCAGTGGTGAATCCCACGAATGATCACAACCTTTAGCTAGGAAAAAGAAATTGGACGAATGGAGTTTCTGGAGGAATTTAGATTCTGGTGGTTTTTTCCTTTCCGTCTCTGTACGATTTATCGTTCCGAACAGATAGCGAGAGAGAGGGAAAAAAATTAAACGGATTACTGTTATCAGATCTCAGGATCGTTTCCTGGGTATATATCTCACGTAACCTCTCCCACTCACCGGGATTACGTGAGAACGGTTCCGCGAAAAACCAGCAACTCACCAGACCAAATCAACGGAAATAAAAAATAAAATAAAAATAAATTATGAAATTACCTTTATACTCCTGTCCGTTCCGCGACGCGCAAGCGTGCTAAGTACGCGACTAATAAATGCGTCAAAAACGCACATTAAATCGCGCACCTGCTCGCGGGTTGAATGAGATCTAACACACCCCCCATAAAACCCACTTACTGGAGAATGGCTTTTGATTTTCCATGTGGGACTAAAAGAAGGATGCCTTTATTGAATCACATGGGTGTTGCCTTACAAGCAATAACCCAAAACAAATCCATCATTTAGTACTTACTATATATGAATACAATCATATATGGTAGTACCTTAGTAGTACTGAATGTAATCCCTAGCCGGGTCCCCTCCCCTCCGCCCATAAAGCAGCGTTGATAAATAAATATAAAAAAATTAATTGTCTCGAATACATCTCCAAGCTGTATATTTGAGTAATGTGGTTCTAGTTGTTATCTTGCACTTACTGAATCTACATAATAATCACAGAGTCGAAGCAAAAGGAAACAAGTATTCTTGATTGACAAAATCATAGCATCATCATGAAGCACAAACCATGTTTCAAAAAAATCCCATATCTAAAGATGTCTGAACTCCACGAAATGGAAATTAAGAAATCATACGAGCTTACCTCATTTTTGTTGGGAGGAAACGAACGAGAGAGAGAGAGAGAGAGAGAGAGAGAGAGTTGATGGTAGCTTCTGAGTTCTGAGAATAAAACATCCATGAGAAAGCACCGGAATGTTCCAGACTCCATAACAATTTTCTGTGTGCTCTGGGCTCCACTGCTGTATGACTTTGGCACTGCTTCCAAATTTCCAACCCAAACTTTTTTTTTTTTTACCGCAATGTAATAAATTCAATTTTATTTAATTTTGAAAAATTACTAAGAACAGCACACAAAGTTGATAGGAGCTCTCATATAATTTTTTTTTTAAATATTATTTTTTGATACCCCAAATATTTTTTTTTAAAATATTATGAGCTATTATATTTTTTGTGTGATACAACGGTTAGAATTTTTACAGTCCTAACTCCATTTAGCATTGTCAGAATTCTGACAATCCTAAGATAACTAAGACAGAAATTTATGTCTTAGGACTATACTCTTAAATGTAGTTATGAGTGCCAGAATTATGGCACTCATACATCACCTCCAACCTGACTGTACCGATTTCTAAAGCTTTCAAATTCTGGTGTTCAAAACATCCAATAATGATGTTTGAAAAAAAAAAAACAAAAAAAAAACTCCAACATTCATTAATTAAAATCTAAAAATAAAAATAAAATCTTAAAAATTGTTGTGTTCATTTTTTATTTGTAAAAACCTAAAAAAAAAAATTAAAATTGAAGAGAGGAAGAAGAAAAGAAATTTTAACGATTAAGATTGCAAGAAAAGAGATTGAAATAGGAAGATAAAATTGTACGAGAGTAAATGGTAATGTCCCAAACAAATGATACGATGTCTTACACTTTTACAACTTAAGAGTGATACAACCTATCATGTGATAGTTACTGTTAATTTTGGTTGTGCCATAGTAAAGTTTTTTTTAATGACATATAGTGCTTTACTAATTGTGTAAGCTTTTAGCACAAATATGGGAAATGAACCTGTGCCTTACTTTTCCTCCTCTTACATTTCCAGGTTTTTGTGACGAGTCCCTAAGGACATGTGCGCTACAGCAATATGTGGTCCAAAGTAATGACATATGCGCTAGCAGTTTATATTGTTCGATATGTAGTAGGGGTACAAACGAGCCAAGTCGAACCAAGTTTTTGTAAACTTAAGCTTAACTTAATTATGATTAACCGAGTTCGAGTCCGAGTTCGAGTTCGAGCTCAAGCTCGAGCTTAATAATATTTATTTATTTTAGAGCTTGAACTTGGCTCGAGCTCGTTTATATTAAGCTCGAGCTTGACTTGATAAGCAAGTTTGATTCAAGCTTGATAAACAAACTTGATAAGCTCAAACTCAAGCTCGTTAAGCTTGATTTCAAGCTTAACGAACTTGATTTCAAACTAGTTAGGCTTGAATTCAAGTACCTATAATATTAATAATTTATTTATAAAAAATTAATTTAAAAAGTTCCTTAATATTAATTATTAATGACATATAATTATATATAATGTACACAATCATATTGTTATACAAACATGCATAAAATTAGAATTCAACAAAGAACAAATTAAAATTAAAATAAAAATAAAAAAATAAATTTGTAGACTGCCAGCAACGAGCTCCTAAACGAGCTTCTAAACGAGCCACCTTACGAGTCAGCTCACAAGCTTCTAAACGAGCCAGTTCGCGAGCTCAAACGAGCCGAGTACTTCTAAACTTGAGTTTGGCTCGTTTATTAAACGAGCACGAAAACGAAGCTTGAGCTTGGCTTGTTTACTAAACGAACCGAGCTCAAACGAGCTTTTATCGAGTCGAGCTTCGAGCAGCTTGCGAACGGCTTGGCTCATTTGCAGCAATAGGAACAGGCAAGGTCCTGAAATCAACCATTCCATATGTAATACGAACAGAACATGTACTAAAATCACAAGTACGATTTGGGCAGGGCTTTTAGCCAAAAACCCAAACCCAAAAGACTCCAAATTCTGTCTAGCCCATAATCAACTTTAAGTTGGGCCGGGCTAGATCGAGCTGGGTCCAGTTCGAGTGCGGGCCGACTTTGATGTGACCCCCTTTTTTCTAGGCAAATTATAAGGGCACTACACTTATTACTTGGGGCTAGCCCAATGTAATTTTCCCCAAAATTATAAGTTTGCCACTCTTAAAGTTACTTGGGGCTAGCCCACACCAAGGTATATAAGTGAACACAATTTCTATTTTTGGCATTCCACCTAGACTTGAAGAAACCCTCATTCTCCAAGTCTAAACCTAAATTTAAAAATTTATAGTTGTGGTTGGAGGAGAATTTTACTTTGGTGATTGTCCAACGAATATTCTTCCGGTATGTCTTCGACAACATACGATGAATAAGTTTTACGATTGTCAGAAAAAATTTAGTTTTTTTTTACTATTGTAGCAACAATGCATGAAAATATATTCGATGACGAAGTCGGATCCTCCAATCCATTAAATATGCACTCCGGACGTTCCGAAGAACATGTCGGTTGTTCCGAAGCACGTACGTCAAACGACAACCCTAATTCGACAGTCATCGTGTAAGGATTGTAAAAATTAGACAGTCCTATATAAATATAGGACTGTCAACAATTCTACAGTCCTATATAAATATAGGACTGTCATAATTTCGACAGTCCTATATAAAAGTAGGACTGTCATAATTTTGACAGTCCTATATAAAAATAGGACTGTCAAAATAGTCACAGTCCTGGATAATTATATGAAATTATTAATTTTTATATTATTTTATATTGGTTATAGGACCAACCTTGTTAAGATATTGTGGTACATCCTGCTGTTGGTGTTGATGTGGATGATTTATTCTCAACGGATATTCAATTTGCAACCCAGGAAGAAGTATTAGAGTGGTGCAAAGAAGTTGGAAGACGACATAACGTAGTAATTGTCATTGCAAGATCCATCAGATCTCGGTCGGGCCAAAAATATGTTGAGCTGGGATGCGAAAGAGGAGGTGTGTTTAGGGAGCATCATAAAAAAAGGTGTTGTTGAAAAAAAATCCCTAAGAAAAACGTTGGGACGAGAAAATATGGTTGTCCATTGAAGGTGTTGATTGTAAAAGTAGAAGATGTAAAGTGGATAATCGAAGTTAAGAATGGAAGACACAATCATCCTATTCCAGGGACACTTACAGGTCATGCCTACGTGGCACGGTTGAAGGAGGATGAGAGAAAGTTGGTTGAAGAATTGTTCCTTTCCGGAGTTGCACTGAAACAAATTTATTCTGCCGTGCGACAAAAAGAAGATGGGAACAAGTCTACCATGAGGACGATCTATAATAGTTTGGCCAGAGCGAAATGTAATAGTATGAAAGGAAGAATGGCGATGCAGCAAGTATTGAAGTTGCTTGGGGAGCATCACTACGTGGAGTACCATAGAAGACATCCACAAACTGATGAACTCCTTTCGTTGTTTTGGGCTCATCCTGATTGCACACACTTGGCTCGGTCCTTCGCAGATGTGTTGATCCTTGATTGTACATATAAGACCAACAAGTTCAAGATGCCTCTTTTTTCACGTTGTTGGGTTTACGTCTACGGGAAAAATATATTTACAATCGCTTTTTGTTTTATGAAGAGTGAGACAGTAGAGGATTACACATGGGCGTTGAAAAAACTACAATCCCTTTACACAGGTTACAAAGAGCCCTCTATTTTTGTTACCGACAGAGAATATGCGCTGATAAATGCTATAGATATTGTATTTCCTCATGCGCATAGACTATTATGCACTTGGCATATAAATCGAAATATCCAAGCTCAATGCAAGAGAAAATTTGTAAAAGTGGACGGTAAAATCGACATGCTTCTTCGAAGAATTCTACAGTGATTGGAGTCTTGTATGACGAGCAAGTACTACAGACAGCTACGACACAGCATGGTACATATTCCAACAAAAGTGGGAGACGAGTAACCCGACATGCATATCTTATATCAAAAATACTTGGCTAGAACCACATAAAGAGCAATTCGTCTTAGCATGGACGAACATGGTGAAGCATTATGGCACAATCACTACGAACCGGGTCGAAGGATCACACTCAAGTTTAAAAAGATATCTACGGTCATCGGTCGGTAATTTTGTCTCCGTTTGAAAATCTATTCATTTGATGATTATTTCCACGGTGAACGAGATTGTAGCATCATTGGAGATGAGCCTCAATATTGTAAAGCATGAATACAAGCATGAACACCTCTTGGATGGTTTAACCCATGTAGTATCTCACAAGGCCTTGGGCTTATTGTTTGAGGAGATTGGTAGGTCGAAGTCGGTAGGTTATGATCCCGAGCTTTGCGGTTGTTCATATCGACATTCACTCGGACTTCCTTGTGCACATGAGATCAACGAATATCGTCGTGAATCTATACCTATTCCAATAGATGTTGTTGATCAACGTTGGAGACAGCTGTCGATAATGCCAACGGTGGAAGTTCAAGATAATTTCTTTGCGTTGCTACAAGTGAAACTCCTGCACGCAAGGTGGTGTGTCACATCAGAACCGGAGAGAAGATCCATTGAGATTTAAATCCAAGAGATTGCAGTCCCGGCAACAAATCGATTGCAAGAGCCATCTGTTGTTCGAACTCCTAAGGGAAGACCACAGTCAAGAAAGAGCAGAGCAAAAAAGAAGGAAGAGGAGTCAACTAAAAGAGATCCATCCTTATTTGAACATATCGAACGCAGTTTGGAGGCAAAGTCCGTAATGGATAGGGTGGTATTTCCGCAGAAAAAGAGTAAGCTTACTATTCGAAGGGGGGAGAAACAGAAAACGAATGATGCAGTCACGGCGGAGGGTTTTGATAACTTTTCTGATTCTTATAGTCTATACATTGAAAATTTCCTACCTGAGATACGGAATTTTATTTGGTCTATTATTGATGTTCCTAAGGATGACCATTGTGGATATCATGCACTAGCAAGACAACTAGGCTATTCAGTTGAAGCAGGATGGAGACAGGTTAGGGAAGAGTTGTACGAGGAGTTGGATTCGCGACTAGCCTTCTATAGGCAGATACTTAGCGAAAAAATTGTTGGAGATTTGTTGGCAGGCATACCTTGTACGAAAACAGTTACCGGACCAGACCATTATATGGATGTCCCGCCTGTTGTTTACGTATTCTCTAATAGGTATAAGATACCTATTATAATTATCTCACAAGGTATTAACAATACTTTCTTTCCAATGTGTGCCCCCCCGGCCAAACACGGAGTATCCAATCTATGTTGCATAGGGCTTGTCGGACAATACTTCGTCATCCCAAGGTTGATCGGTCATTCTCCTATTCTGCCACCTTCTACGCTTTGGTATAAACACGCACCAGAGGAAGCGATCGCATGGACGACACCCTACACGGATGCAATGGCTGCCTATAAGAAGATGATAAAGATGGAGGATCCAAAAATTATGCCGGACGACTACTTTAATATTCTAATCGCTACTAGGACTCTAGGACTGTCAATATGTAAAAGTGCCAGGAAACTAGGACTGTCAAAATTGTGACAGTCCTAGTATATACTAGGACTGTCACAATTGTGACAGTCCTAAACTTTACCTACTGTGTATGCACAGTTATATGTAAGTTTAGGGCTGTCAACATTATGACAGTCCTAGTATATACTGGGACTGTCAAAATTGTGACAGTCCTAAACTTTACCCACTGTCTGTATGTGTAAGCCCCTGATTTTTCAGGATTTTTAAAATAAATTTTCGCAATTTTTCTGAAAATTTTTCGGTATTTTTCACTAATTAAAATCTAGGTATTTTGGGGTTAAATAAAAATTAAATGATTTTAAACAATATTAAAATATTATAAAAATAATATTTTTGGGTGTAAAATAAAATATTGGACATAAGGTAATTTTTTTGGAATTTATTGGACCCCAGAACAATTTTTTTTAAACCCTAAAAACCCTTTTTTAATTAAAATCCAAACAAACCGGGTTGAACCGGGCTAAAACCGGGCTGAACCCGGTCCAACCAAACCGGACCGTACCGCCCCTAGACCCTAACGGGTCGGATCCTACCGACCCGACCCAAACCCGAATCGACCCGACCCGACCCGTTTCCCCCAAACCATCACCCGCACGACCCCCGCACCCCGCATTTTCCGGCCGGCCGCGTCTTCCGGCCACGCCTGCTCCGCCTCGCCCGCGGCCAACCGCCTCCCCCTCCGCGCTGTCCGGCCACGACGCCTCCCCCTCCGCCTCTTCCGGCCACGACCCCGAGCCCGTCGGCTCTCCTCCGCCCTATAAAACCCCCCCCTCACGACCTTTCCTCCGCCACAGAACCTCCAGCGCCACCCTCGACGAACCCCTCCGCCCTCGCCTGACCTGCCTCCGCCACCCTCCCCGAGCTCCGCCACCCTCCTCGAGCCTCGCGCGCCCCCGCCTTCCTCCTCCGCCTCCAGCAGCAGCAGCAGCAGCCGCCTCGGCCCCCGGCGAACTCCCCGGCGACGCCCTGCCTCCCCGCGTGCTCCGCCGCCTCTGACGATGCCACCCCGCAGCCGCCTCCGCCTCCGCCTCCCTCCGGCCGCCGCAGCCCCGAAGAGCCCTAACCCTAACCCTAGCTTCGTGTCAAGTCGGCTCGCGGACACGAGAAATTCGGTTTCTTTGGAGCCCTGTTCAGGTACCATTTTCTCTCTTCTCGTTGCCCCATTTTCTATTCCGTCTGTTGTGACGCGAAGCCTGCGTGACCCTTTCGATACCCGTGTAACCCGCTCGGTGTGTCGCGTTCTGTGGCGATCGCAAACTGCGATCCAAAAACAGGAAAATATTCACTCCGTTTCCCCTCGGAACTGAGTGCGTCCCGCCAAACGGGACGACTTGGTCGCATGCGGTCTTCACCGAAAGGTGCGCGCCGTTAATATGGACGTGTGGGATTTCGCGAAAGTTGATTTGGATGTGCGTGCACACCGAAATCAACGCGTATCCGTCGACAACGTCCCGTATCGGCCCCGTTCTGGAACTCATTATAACTTTGTGTACACACGTCGGATCAAAAAGAAACTTACGCCATCGGACTCGTAGAAATATGCTGGTCCTGTGACCCAATTTTAGTTCGATTCTGAGAACGTTGACAAAATCGCGTATCGTGGGCCCCACGGCTCCACTTGACGGGCGATTTTGTGATCGGCTCATCGGAATCCAATTCTGGAAGTTCCGTTGGGTTCGTATCATCGTTCTGGACTTGTAGACACTAAGTTTGACGAATTTGGAGAACATTGATTTTGACACGTTTTTTGGTGCGAAGCGGGCCACATGTTGACCCCGCTTTGACCAGAAACTGTTATTTTTGCCCCTGTGTCCAAATTGGACTCAAGGATAGGTAATTCTAGCTATTTGATATCTTATGAGCATGATGGTAATATTTGTTTCAGCATCCGGAGACGTTCCTAGAGATTTCACGAATACCAGAGCCGTAGTTGGAAACCAAACACCAGGCAAGTGTACCTTGCCAACTCACAGTGATTCCTGTTATAGTATTTGTTTGAGTTCTTGTACATATAAATATACTCTTGATATAAATGTTCAACCTTGGACCGTGTGACATTGCTTAGCGTCTGAATAACATTCGGGTGTCGACGTCGTACGCGGTGTCGGGTAACGTCATTAGAGATGGATATCGCGACACTATATATATCTTCGTGCTTGCATAATCAAGTACGTCAAACCTCAGGACACTTGACATTTTTCATGAGACAGAATCTTCTGAGTTATTCATGGTGATTCTGTATAGGCTACAGGACTTGTGACATATATATTACATATGCTTAGCTATCATTATGACTCGCTGCATCAGTTAGAGGTCATGATCTTGCGTGCCATGGACATGAGACATCGTGAACATGAGACGTGTGATTATATTAGGTGGGGAGAGACTTACCATACGAAAGGCTGATTATATTATATGTATATAGTTATCTGGAGGTGCCTTAGAATCTGACACAGAGCTTTGGCACATGTACGGGCCCTTCGAGAGAATGCTGCTATGGGTTTTCCCGACACAGAGCCTATAGTAGTCTCAGCCTGAGTATGATTAATGCTCTCACTTGCATATCACATAGCTGGTTACATAGTTTACCCTCTTGTTTCATTTATTATTGCACTGTATTTCTATTGGCTTGAGTTATTCTTGTACCTTGCTATGTCCCCTGAGGACCTGGATCCGGATTGTGTCCCCAGGTATAGCCGAAGAGATCTATCCCGAGGTATACGGGATATGAGCATACATTGGAGCAGTACCAGGACCAAAGGACGAGATCGTGCCAGAGGACTTCTCCTGAGTATTGACTGTATATACTCAGTATTTCTGTTTCTAGTTACTTTATTTCCTGTCTATTGCATTGATATATCAGACTTATTCTCGGGTTGTTCCTCGAGACACTTTTATTGAGACATGTTTGATTATATTTATTTTGATTTATTCTGGCATTTGATCTGTGATTATCTTCTGTGGATGGGATTAGAATAGACTGTGACTTGTATCATTAGACCTATTTATTATTGTATTACAGCTTAAGTACACCCTGATGGATCCATTAAATTGGGTTTGTCCATCGGTGTGTGCTACTGGCCATTGCCACGTGTCCAGTCCCTCGATATTTTGGGACTGGGGAGTGACAGTATGCACAGTTATATATAACTTTAGGACTGTCACAATTTTGACAGTCCTAGTATATACTAGGACTGTCAAAATTGTGACAGTCCTAGTATATACTAGGACTGTCACTATTATGACAGTCCTAAACTTTACCCATTGTCTATAAGCACAGTTATATGTAAGTTTAGGACTGTCACAATTTTGACCGTCCTAGTATATACTAGGACCGTCAAAATTGTGACAGTCCTAAACTTTACCCACTGTGTATGCACAGTTATATGTAAGTTTAGGACTGTCAAAATTATGACAGTCCTAGTATAAATTAGGATTGTCAAAATTATGACAGTCCTAAACTTTACCCACTGTCTGTAAGCACAGTTATATGTAAGTTTAGGACTGTCACAATTTTGACAGTCCTAGTATATACTAGGACTGTCAAAATTGTGACAGTCCTAAACTTTATCCACTGTGTATACACAGTTATATGTAAGTTTAGGACTATCAAAATTATGACAGTCCTAGTATAAACTAGGACTGTTAAAATTGTGACAGTCCTAAACTTTACCCACTGTCTGTAAGCACAGTTATATGTAAGTTTAGGACTGTCACAATTTTTACAGTCCTAGTATTTACTAGGACTGTCACAATAGTGACAGTCCTAAACTTTATCCACTGTCTGTATGCACAATTATAAGTAAAATTAGCTCCAATTCCACTGTCTCTATGCACAGTTATAAGCAATTGTAGCAAATTATCAAATTATAGCAATTGAAGCAAATTCATTCAAAGTGTCAATAGTAGCAAATTCATTCAAAGTTATACAATTCAAATTCATAGTTTAAACTTTTACAATTATCAAAAGTCATATTCATTGAAAGTTTTACAAGTCTTCAAACGTGGCCTAAACTTCATGCCGCCTCTTTGTACGTTGCTCTATATTTTTCAAGAAAGGAAAATCTTCAGCGTTGTCGATTTGTTGGAGTTCGTCATTGATTGCCATATAATTCGAACCCTGGCAACTTACGAGGCTTCTTCCCAACTTCTTCACTTTCCTTGCCTATTCATGAGAATTAAAAAAATTTGTTATAAACAGTTACAAATATCAAACTTAAAGTCTAGAAGTTGGCTCACCATCTTGACCAGTGCAGTATACAAGACCGATTTGGCAGGAAGATCTGAAGGTACACGCACAATATCCCCTCCGCGTTGGAACAAGGTAGGTAGTCCGACACCGGTGTAGTAGGCGAGGTAGTCGTCGCTACACTCCGTCATATTGACTGCTGCTTGCCATTCGGTATCTCTAATAATGTAACGACCCGCTCCGCTCAACCCGGAGGGCCGATTCAAACGGCACAAGTGTAGCTATTCAACCCGCCTTGCTCAGCGAGATAGCTCGTTCGATGCAAAGGCTTTCATGCTGGGATCTTCAATGGAGTCAGACTTAGGCTATCAGAGGCGCGTCCGGAGTCTCGCTCGACCGATGCGATACATCGCTAAGGTGGGTGGCCCCGGTGAACCTGTCTCTACTTAGCTGCACACTAAGAAAATGAATGTTACATGCTAGTTCACAGGCGATAACCTTTGCATGCTAATAAAAGAGATGAACGCACATAGCCAAGGGGATAACCCCGCCTTATCATTGAGTAGAACTTGGAAATTTTACTTGCTATTTGCGTAGTCGGGATTGTTGAGTTGGAATGTAGTAATTTCCTTCATATATGCCATAAAGTAGTGTGAGTTCTTACTGAGGCATTGCACCGCACGGAACATGACACGGGATGGAGTAAAATCAGGTTGCATGCATAGACGTGGAAGGCTATCAAATAGTCGTTCCAAGTCAGGAGATGGAAGGAAATGAATGTACTCAGGATATGCAGATCGCCGAGGCAGTCTCTAATCAGAGAGCTGCGTAAAGAAGAAAAGATTTGAGTGTAGTCCTCGGCAAAGATAGATCCGAGTGTAGTCCTCGACAAGGATTGATAGTTGGGGGAGTAGTTGCATGGTCACGGACAACTGGTTGCGCACCAGGTAGAGAGAGTCCTCGACACGATTGCTGAGGCATCCGAATCGTGTCGGCCCGGGAGGACGGAGTGCCAGTGTAGTCCTGGCGATACGCTAGCTGATGACTAGCGGGCGAGAGCGAGGCATCCAGCAAGGCTTGCTACCGACCTGGATGGGTATCGACTCGTTAGACGGCTAGGAGGCCCAGCAAGGCTAGCAACCGAGCTGGGGAGACAGCCGTCCATCGCAGATATTGTCCAATATGGCTAACAGAGCCAGTGACCTTCATATAGATAAGTCATGTTTGCATAGCGGCTATCCGCACTGAGAAAAGGAGAAACAGGGAGGAGTGTGTTTGCACGACATTATGCATAATTAGAATGGATGCATGGTATCACACATAGTTCTAGTAAAATGGGACTTATGAGGCAGAGGCACGGCATAACACTTGGGTTTTATAGTTGTTTCTTGTTATTTCGTAGATAATTGTTTATATTGCTGCATATGACAGGGAAGGCCGAATGGTAAGAAATGGTAAGGTGAACTCAATTGTTCATGAATATGACACTCTTGAGCTGACACGGAGATTACTTTCTTTACATTGCCATGTAACTGATCCTAAGGCAAAAGAATAGAAAGACAACGGAACTAGTCGGTGCACATAACTAATGAACGTGCTTGTTTTGTGGCGTGGGCGAGAGGCCTCCCCACCAGTGCATTCAATGTACTGATACCCAACCAGTCTGCATGCAGGGTGCAGGGGGAACTCGTATGGATTCGGAGATCGCTATCGCAATGAGGCGCCGGACCGCACTTGGCGTCTTGGAGCGTGGCGCACGGACCTGGAGCTCGCATATATGAGACATAATGTATGGGAACATCATCATCCAGATCGTTTGTATTGGTTCCAAGCCTAAGGGCATATTCAATGTAAGAGAGAGAGAGAGAGAGCATGAGCGATTTATAATCTCGGCTTAGCGCCGCTTGTAATCTTTACTTCATATCAATAAAAGAGCTTAATTTGGATTCAATACTTGTGTTCATTTTATGTTTCCGCTATGACGACTCTGTGAACTAGTTATCAACGGCCGTTTCGGTATTTGCCTTGCGCGGGCGCAACCCTAGGCTCGCGTGGCATCGCGTCCCGATGGAAACGTACGTCCTGCGGGAGCGCTGACGCGGTGATTCGTGCCTAGCGGGGACGGCCGATTCCGACGGGAGATCGGGGCGTGACATATTGGTATCAGAGCACGGCTTTACGTCCTTGGAATTCGTTTCAATTCTCTCAGTTTTGAACTTGTGTAGAGAAGAAGTGGTAGATGCTCTCTCTCGATGCTTCGATGGATGTCCTATACAATAAGTCTAAATATTTTCGAAAAGCGCGTGTAAATTATACGGTTGCTTGAACGGGATTATGATGCGAGGGCTTTTGTCCCAACCTGTGAAAGACGTTGTGAGAGTAGGCTCGTGTTAATCGGCAAGTTATATGTTGATATGAAAACACCAAGCGAGTAGAGTGCGAGACGGTATATCGTTCAGACAGTGGTCTTTGCACATGGCCTTTTGGCCAAGCTGTGTTGAGTATCGTGCACCAAGACCCTTGGTGCTAGTGAGTTGCAGCGAGATTGGGTATTGTTGGGATGAGAATAAAGTTGACTTGGAGGGAAATCGATAGAGACGTTATCGGATTGCCGCTAAGGCGAGTAATGGGAATCGTGTAGGGAATTTTCAGAAATAGTTTGGACGGTTATTCATAGCGATAAGTTATGATTTGAAGCATAGTCTGTATAGAGGACTATGAATAGAGGTGTGTACGAGTCTAAGATCGCTAAGGCGATAAATAGGGACTGTGTTGGAGTTCTAAGGAACGAGTTGGGAATACGAGTGAAGGATGCGAACGCGAATCAGGAGTTATTAGGATAACTCGATTCCTGAGTGGTGTATACGATAGTCCTCTGTTCGATTATGCGAATTGTGGATATAATGAGTTGTGAAGATTCAGGGAGTATAACTCGAACCCTGAGTGGTGTATTGGACGGCTTAGAAATGCTCGAACGAAGTCGTAGATTCGGAGTTAAGCGAGTCTAGCGGCGAACGACGAGATTGGGTAAAGCCTTAGTATAAATAAACAATGCCTAGCAAGTAAGCGAACTCGGAGAAAGCAGGCAATATTTGGTTCGGACGAGTTACAATGAGTTGAATAAGAGATAAAGCATACATCGAATAGGAATTCAGGACAATTGAAAATGATATCGTGGTCGGGAAAACTAAGAGGATTGTACGAGCGATTTGAGTTGAAACAAGTGAATTAGAAACTTGAGTTGAGATTGAATAATTTGAGATGCGGTTGGAGTAAGTGTGATTGGAAATAATGGAATGAACGAATGAAAGCATGCATGGAAAATTTGGATTTGAGTAGAATATCGGTCGATAGAGTTCGGTTTGAGTACGAGTGCCATGATTTCAAATTTTGGGATTTTTAGACCATAACAATGGTTGGAAGATAGTGTGGATTGATGCAGGTTAGTAAAATTATGATTTTGGTGGATCGAGTTAAGCGATAACAGATTTGGCTTGGAGTTTGGAAGAACGATCTTGAAATCAAGTTCGGAGAGATAACATCCGAAATCTGTCCCAGTGAGAACGATTATTCTGCGGGAGCGCCGACGTGGTGATTTCACGTTCGACAGGGATAATCGAACTCAAGGGAACATGTTCGATGATTATTCCAAACGAACACGATGAATGGATACGTGTCAAATGGGATAGACTTTGAGTTTGGGATTTGAACTTAGTTGTTTGAGGAATGCTAAGAGTAGACTAAGAAATGTTCAAATGGTAATATTGAAGTTGGATGTTTTGGCTTGGTGAACTTAGATGGCAGTAAGAACGGTTGTTAGAAGAATATGGCTTGGTGGATCAATGTAAGACTGGGGATAAAATGAAAAGCGACGATGAGTTGTCTGTTCGTTCGGGGATAACCATAACGATTGACCTTCTTGTCTTGTGCGGGTACAACTTCTTACTCGCATTTGCGTCACATCCGGATTAGGACGATCATTCCGCGGGAGCGTTGGCGTGGTGATATCACGTCCGACGAGGATGATTGAACTAGCGGGAGACCGGAATGTGACAATTGAGGAATCATTCTGACTTGTGGTTTAATACGATAAGACAAGTTTTAGGATAAAATGAGTCTAAGGATTTTCTTGAGGAGTTAGTCTAGAAACGTGAAGTAAGAGATGTTGGATGTTTTCATGAACGGATACGTAGATTGTGCTGGACGACTTAGAGTTCATGATATATATCGATGATTTATAATGGAATTGTGGCTTAGTGATATAGGTGTAGAAAAGGATGGATTGGTGAATTCTATCAACGTGATGGAAGAGATAGTGTGTGCGAATCGATGGGTTAGCCCTGAAATATGGGCGTATCATGGGTTCGGTTGGACGAGCGTGTTGGTGTGATAGGATGAACTGTGCTCGATGTTTAGAAATCTGAGTGAAACGAGCTTGGGTAGAATACCCGTGTGAAGGAACAATGGTTTGACCTTAGGGTGTTTGGGGCAAGCGTTGTGCAACGCGGTTGCGCGATGAGTCACAAACTTGAGTTGTACCTATGACTGTGTGAGCTGACCTAGTGGCTAGGCAGACGACCTTGTGCCTTGAGTTAAACTGGAGTGGCTGACTTCAGAGTATCGTTCGGGAAGAACGATAGAACTGGGCAACGAGACTTAGAGTTAGAATTCGGAATTGGGAATACACACTAGCAACGTTCGCGTTGAAACAAACATAATGCAAGATAGGACTCGGGTGATAATTGATTTGGTTGGATAGGTTACGCGACGGTAAAGGATAAGACGATAGCTGGATCGAACAAGAGTTCGGTCATTCATATAGCAGGACGATCCGCGTTTCGAAAGATTTTCACGAGTAGCTTGTCAGAGTTGGTTGAAATACACATATTTGGGGGACGCCTTGAATATGGGTACGATCCAGACTTAGCGATATGCATAACTCGGATGCAGCTGTAAAGGAAAATGTTCGAATTCGCATGGATGAGTGTGGCAACTGAAATGATTTAACCTCAACCTAAATTTTCATAGAGGAAAGATTGTATCGCTCCTCGTGCTACCGGGATAGTTCTGCGCTAAGGCGCAGTACGAGACTGAGTTTGGGAATGCAATAGTTGAACAAATAGATCATTCGGATAAAATGAATTAGCACTCGGGCGAACGAAACGAGTAAAACGAATAGGAAGTTAAGTTCGATTGAACCAAAAGACGTGAAGAATTAGAGCATACCCCAAGAGGGCAATTTAGCTCTGCGCTAAGGCGCAATATAGACTGAGTCAGAAAACGTAGGTGATTGGGTGCGATTTACTTAGCGAGATTGGACGGTGACTCAAAGAGAGTGATGCAAACGAGATTGGAAAATTAGCCCAAATTCAAACCTTTGGTTTAGGCGTAACGATGGGTTTCGATAGGCGACGTCAAGTAAACGGTCGAATGTGTTCGGATGCATTTGGTTCCTAGGAGAGGTAATATAACAAGTTGGACAAGTCCACCCAATTGTGAGTTGTAAGTGCCCATTAAGTTATAGAATACCATGTGCTTGGGTATTATAGCCCTGCGCCAGGTACAGTAGATTTTGAGTCTGGAGTGCAACGAGTGAGTTGAGTATAACTCGATAGCATTGAATGATAGAGTCGTTCGATGAGAATTGGCTAACGTTGGCGTAACGCATGGTAAGAAAATAAATGATTGTGGTATCAAGGCAGTCCTTGGAAGTTAGGCAAGGTGTATAGAGTTGGGTTTAGAAGATGTGCGATAGTACGAGTTGCGCTCAGGAAGTCTCGAGGACGAGACTTGTTCTGAGTGGTGTATGATGTAAAGACCCGCTCCGCTCAACCCGGAGGGCCGATTCAAACGGCACAAGTGTAGCTATTCAACCCGCCTTGCTCAGCGAGATGGCTCGTTCGATGCAAAGGCTTTCATGCTGGGATCTTCAATGGAGTCAGACTTAGGCTATCAGAGGCGCGTCCGGAGTCTCGCTCGACCGATGCGATACATCGCTAAGGTGGGTGGCCCCGGTGAACCTGTCTCTACTTAGCTGCACACTAAGAAAATGAATGTTACATGCTAGTTCACAGGCGATAACCTTTGCATGCTAATAAAAGAGATGAACGCACATAGCCAAGGGGATAACCCCGCCTTATCATTGAGTAGAACTTGGAAATCTTACTTGCTATTTGCGTAGTCGGGATTGTTGAGTTGGAATGTAGTAATTTTCTTCATATATGCCATAAAGTAGTGTGAGTTCTTACTGAGGCGTTGCACCGCACGGAACATGACACAGGATAGAGTAAAATCAGGTTGCATGCATAGACATGGAAGGCTATCAAATAGTCGTTCCAAGTCAGGAGATGGAAGGAAATGAATGTACTCGGGATATGCAGATCGCCGAGGCAGTCTCTAATCAGAGAGCTGCGTAAAGAAGAAAAGATCCGAGTGTAGTCCTCGGCAAAGATAGATCCGAGTGTAGTCCTCGACAAGGATTGATAGTTGGGGGAGTAGTTGCATGGTCACGGACAACTGGTTGCGCACCAGGTAGAGAGAGTCCTCGACACGATTGCTGAGGCATCCGAATCGTGTCGGCCCGGGAGGACGGAGTGCCAGTGTAGTCCTGGCGATACGCTAGCTGATGACTAGCGGGCGAGAGCGAGGCATCCAGCAAGGCTTGCTACCGACCTGGATGGGTGTCGACTCGTTAGACGGCTAGGAGGCCCAGCAAGGCTAGCAACCGAGCTGGGGAGACAGCCGTCCATCGCAGATATTGTCCAATATGGCTAACAGAGCCAGTGACCTTCATATAGATAAGTCATGTTTGCATAGCGGCTATCCGGACTGAGAAAAGGAGAAACGGGAAGGAGTGTGTTTGCACGACATTATGCATAATTAGAATGGATGCATGGTATCACACATAGTTCTAGTAAAATGGGACTTATGAGGCAGAGGCACGGCATAACACTTGGGTTTTATAGTTGCTTCTTGTTATTTCGTAGATAATTGTTTATATTGCTGCATATGACAGGGAAGGCCGAATGGTAAGAAATGGTAAGGTGAACTCAATTGTTCATGAATATGACACTCTTGAGCTGACACGGAGATTACTTTCTTTACATTGCCATGTAACTGATCCTAAGGCAAAAGAATAGAAAGACAACGGAACTAGTCGGTGCACATAACTAATGAACGTGCTTGTTTTGTGGCGTGGGCGAGAGGCCTCCCCACCGGTGCATTCAATGTACTGATACCCAACCAGTCTGCATGCAGGGTGCAGGGGGAACTCGTATGGATTCGGAGATCGCTATCGCAATGAGGCGCCGGACCGCACTTGGCGTCTTGGAGCGTGGCGCACGGACCTGGAGCTCGCATATATGTGACATAATGTATGGGAACATCATCATCCAGATCGTTTGTATTGGTTCCAAGCCTAAGGGCATATTCAATGTAAGAGAGAGAGAGAGAGAGAGAGCATGAGCGATTTGTAATCTCGGCTTAGCGCCGCTTGTAATCTTTACTTCATATCAATAAAAGAGCTTAATTTGGATTCAATACTTGTGTTCATTTTATGTTTCCGCTATGACGACTCTGTGAACTAGTTATCAACGGCCGTTTCGGTATTTGCCTTGCGCGGGCGCAACCCTAGGCTCGCGTGGCATCGCGTCCCGATGGAAACGTACGTCCTGCGGGAGCGCTGACGCGGTGATTCGTGCCTAGCGGTGACGGCCGATTCCGACGGGAGATCGGGACGTGACAAATAACGTGGCGTTGCCACTCGGTGAAGAAGGTCGATACCCAGTTGAACGCCGCAGGAATATAGTTTAGCGGTTTTGTACCGCGCGGAAGAGTTATCATTTTTAAAGTGCGCCTTGGGAAAGTTTGTACGTAGCCAAACTGACGGAGCACTCTATCCGGCATATAAGCCTCCTCGATTTCATGACAACTGATAAGACCGTGATATAAAGCGACTGGTTGCAATGGACTGGTAGTCTGTCGCAAATCACGGTATGGATCCCAAACAATCTGCACCGCATAAAATTTAGCATAACGTCATTTAGCATAAAATTTAGCATAATGTCATTTAGCATAACGTAGTCAATTAATACCAATTAAGTAAAAAATTAGGTCTAAATTCACCTCTTCTGTCGTCATATCTTCGAGTGCATTCCGTAGGACGGCCAATGTATGAGAACGTTTGGCATCTTCCTTAGTTGGCTTCCATCGGCACATTCTAGGAAGGTTCTCGTCATACCCTCGGTTCAGTTTTGCCCGTTGCAGGGTTGGAAAGTGGTCGTATATCCATGCCTTCACGTAACCAGGTTAAAAAAATATTAGTCCAAAAATAAACAATAAAATTTAAAATTATGTATACAAGTTGACAAAGATATATCCATACATGGAGTAGAGTCTGGCATCCGGATATTGTCTTCGAACCCACGCGGGATGCCGCACCAAGCTCGCGGTAAAGGTATGCTAGTATACCGCTTCCCCAAGATATTTCGTCCACCGTGTCAATGTTGTCCAAATTGAGGAGATATTTGGCATGTATGGACGTTCCAGACTTATCCGTAATGCCGACAGCCCCTAAGATGAATTGCATATATCCGCGGGCCACATTTTCGCTATAATCAATTTCGGGGTCCGGCTCAGCGAATATCTCCTCCAAATATTTTAGAGGAAGTCCGTAGGACTTCTTGAATTCTCGAAGACTAATAAAACTAGTGGCATCAACTCCCAGACACCCTGATACATAATCCATAATATGGTCGTAAAAGTTTATGCTCGACTCATCAAAAGTTTGATTCATCATGACTCGACCATCAACCCTAAGTCCCAATATATGATGGACATCATCAAGGGTAATCGTCAACTCCCCATTGGGTAGATGGAAAGTGTTGGTTTCTGGATGCCATCGTTCTATAAATGCTGAAATTAGTGCATTATCCACCGTTGTATATGAGTAGCTACCCAAATATTGTAGACCGGTGGGACTGATTTTTGCCTTCACATCGTCTCCCAATAATTCATACCTCCATGTATTGCATTTTTTCCCGTGGTTGATCACCGTCAACATACGAGAACTCTCCTGAAAAGTAAACAATTGGATGAAATTATACCTCTATGTAAAATGTACTTATCTATAAATAATTGGATGAACTTTGAACTTACAACTATATATAAATTTATCATAACGTAATGTACTTACCGGATTGTTCCATATTTGGTATGCAATAAGGTTTTCGATCGACGGTAACATAGAGCAACCGTTTGGATGAGTGTCGACTGGACTATCTGGCTGCTCAGAAGGTCCTAAACCATCAGTAGCCCGATTTCCGAGAGTTTGTGGGAGACTCTCGACACGACTATCTGCAGGCTGAGAATGTCCTGAACCATCAGTAGGCCGATTTGGGACATTTGACATGTCCTCATCGGAGGAGGAAGAAGAACCGGAAGAACTAGGAGGAGCACGTCTCTTCGAATGAGTGACAGTCTTCTTCGTCAATCGACGTTTCCTCACTTCAGGGCGTGCCTCGGGCTCGCGGATAGTGACACCTGGTTCAATAGTACGCGAAATAGTGCGTTCCTTACGCATCGACGCAGTAGGGCGTCTTCTCATGATATCTTCATCCACAGTGTCCTTCCGAGGGGCATGACTATAAGACAAAAAATAAATTCTATTTTAACATCCTAATTTAATTTAACATTCAAGACTGTAGAAATTTCTACAGTCCTATAAGTATACAGGACTGCGGAATTTTCCACAGTCCTAATTTTTTAGGACTGTTGAAATGTCTACAGTCCTATATAAATTTAGGACTGTAGAAAATTCTACAGTCCTTAATATAAATATGACTGTCGATTTTTCTACAGTCCTAAATCTATATAGGACTGTAGAAAAATCTACAGTCCCGTCCGATACTACTCGACAATGTCGACGATTGTCGATATTGTATGCTCTAAAATCGTGTTCGATCAACAAAGTAAACGTCTAAACTACATCCTAAACTACATTCAGGACTTGTATGCCCTCATTTGAAGAATAGAAAGAAAATCACTCAAAATTTTCGAAATGCAATAGGATTTTTTAAAATTTTTGGAAAATTTTGTAAATGCAATAAAACAAGGAGAAAGAAGATTTGTACCTTGATTCTTTCGAGACTTTGGGAGCCATCGACAAGGAGGAGGAAGACGAAGTCTCGAAGAACGGTCGGCGGGAGGGGGGAGGGCTCCGGTGGGGTGGGGAGGGTTTGGGAGTGTTTGGGAGGAGGGTTTCAAAGTTGGGCTAGTATGAGTAAACTAATGGGCTAGTGTGAGTAAACTTTGCTCATTAATGGGCTACCCCAATCCTGTAGGGGCAAGTCTGGATATCCTTTGCTTCTCCTTTGAGGCAAAGCGGGTCGGCACTATTGCCGATTGAGTCGGCAATCCGCTTGAGCGGAACGGGGTGCAACTGTCCCGACCCGCTTTGCCTCAAAGGAGAAGCAAAGGATATCCAGACTTGCCCCTACAGGAATCCGGCTTGGACTTTCAGAGGCTCGCTCAGACGTATCGCTCTACCGAGGCGAATCATCGCTAAGGTGGGTGGCTACGGTGAACTTGTCTTTACTTAGCCAGCACACATAAAACCTGGAATCATATATGCTAGTCGCTAGGTGAATCACCCCCTGCATGCTAATAAATCCAACGCACCTAGCTAAGGGAATAATCCCAACTTGTATTGCTTGCTAGAACATGGAAAATGAAATAATGCTTATATTCAGACCCTCGCATGCTAAGTCCCTTAAACGGTTTCCTCTCTCGGCTTACCTTCGGGTCCGAGCTAACGTGCCTGTTTATGTTCCTTAGAAACGCATGCTTGTCTGCTTGAATGTTACCGTGTTTTCATCCAAACTCCGGGAGACTACTACGTAGTCGTTCCGTGCCTGAATGAACCTGTAAGTATCCGGGACCGTAAGGTCACCAAGGCATATCCCCGAACCAGGGGAATGCATTAAGCAAGAATGAATACTGAACGTAAATCACCTTGAATGATAATCATGCTATGTATGCATCTGAACGAGGATCGTGTTATGTACTGATGGAATCCCAGCTCGTGGAGCAATATGCTCGTTCAGATTAAGTTTAAGTTTCATGATTATCATGTCAAGCTATGGAATATGGATAGACCCTGACCTGCATTGTCGCGGACAACTTGTGCACAAGGTATGTTATGTTGAGTTCCGCGGACGGTCACTGGGGCACCGGGACCGATCCGATCCGGACGGGACGTATGAGCAGTCGTATGTTATGGGGCAAGGTGTTATGCAGCGGGGCTCGCCACCTGCATTGCATATCATTCTGTGTCTTGAGACTGTGAACCGTCCATAATGGCTACGCCAGCGACTTATGTTCATATAGATAAGTCATCCTCGCTTAGCGGCTATCCGCGTGCGAGTCATTGCATAGCATCAATGAACTGAACACCTGAACGATCTGAACATAACGACCCTCATGTTTGCATATGCTATGCTTCCTGAATGTTTATACTTACCGTGCTTGAATTAATCATGTTTGCCTTGGACAGGGAAGGATAAATGGTAAGTTGGTAAGTCTCGCCGTGTTTCCTCAAACATCGCACGGCGCACTGCCCGACACGTTAAGCTATTCAATGTTTGCATGAAACTGATCCTAAGGCAACTAGAAAGACAACTTAATAGTTGTGCACGGAACCTGTATTACGTGTTTGGATTTGTCGAGCGGGCGAGTAGCTTCCCCACCAGTGCATTCAATGTACTGATAATCCACCAGTTTGATATGCAGGGTGCGGAAGAACCTCGTGCGGTGCGGACAACACTCCGAAGCAACGGTACGTCCGGGACTGAAGCACATATACAAGACATAAGTTGTGAACATCGCCTGACCATCGCCTGTACAATCATTCCACAGTTGTAGCCACTTGGCACGCTTTTACTGTTTCAGTGAGAGGCTTGAGCGACTTGTAATCTCGGCTATACGCCGCCTGTAATACATGTTTCATATCAATAAAGAGATTACTTTACTTGTTTCTATGCTTCCGCTATAATCGCATCGACTCAGTGAACCTGTTACCGAATCGCTATGCGTTCCTAAACTCCGCTGCACTCGGACAATCTGTGCGACTCTGTGGCTTATAACTCTTGCCGCCAGCCAATGAACCATGGCCTTGCACGGGCGTGGCTCACGCTCGTGCGGCATCACGCTCGGATGGGTTAAGCGATCGTTCCGCGGGAGCGCTAGCGAGGGTGATTCCCGCCTAGCGGGAACGGCCGATTGCCTGCGGGAGATCGGGGCGTGACAGCTAGCTCTAAGTATACTTTGTAGTGCCCTTATAATTAGCCTTATCAAAGACCAAACTAAATTGAGACGAGGGAGGGAAGGAAATAAGAAAGGCTTTTGATAAGGGCACTGCACATTTTACTCGGGGCTAGCCCATTAGAAATTTACAAAAAATTACGAGTTTGCCATCCTAAAAGTTACTTGGGGCTAGCCCAAATTGTTATAATCAGGACTGTCAAAATTTTGACAGTTCTACCACTTGGAAGGACTGTCAAAATTTTGACAGTCCTACAAACAATGAGGACTGTCAAAATTTTGACAGTCCTCATTTGGGGCTAGCCCAAATTGTTATAATCAGGACTGTCAAAATTTGGACAGTCCTACCACTTGGAAGGACTGTCAAAATTTTGACAGTCCTACAAATTGTTAGGACTGTCATAATTTTGACAGTCCCACAAGCTATGTGGACTGTCAAAATTTTGACAGTCCTAATTTTAACCCACTGAAAATTTTATATAAAACTAGGACTGTCAGGATTTTGACAGTTCCACAAACAATGAGGACTGTCAAAATTTTGACAGTCCTCATTTTAATTGTCAGCATTTTTTTTTAAGTTTATTTCTATTTAGTTAGTTTTGGATTTTGATTTTTTTTATTTAGTTTAACATCCAAAATAGAATATGTTATCATTGAACAAAAAAAAAAAAAAATCTACCGTACGAATATTACGTCTGCCGTCGATCAGACTTCAAACGGCCATAACTATTTGTTTTCAAATCGTTTTTCGTCACACAATAGGTCTATTTGTATGTTTTCGACGAGAGTAACACAATTCGTGTAGAGAGAATTTTCATCCGAAGTAAGACGTACATATTACAGGCAAAAATATAAAATATAAAACTTTAAAGTATCATAACTTTTGACTGGGAGATCGAAACAAGCTCCAGTTTGAGCCAAAATGACCGTATGGAAAAGTACTTCGGGATAAACCGTTTCACCGTTTGACGGACTTCCCAAATTTTTAGAATCTCAAAAAAACGATGTTTTGACCTCCAAATTTTACTTTTGGTAATTTTTTTTTTTTATAAAATATTTAATGTACCAATAATAAATTTACTATTTTAAATAACAGAATACTTTAACAAATTTTAAGGATAGAAATTTTAAGGATATTTTGAAATTGGCCCCCCCAACAATTAACAGAAAAAAAAAATTTAGGACTGTCAAAATTTTGACAGTCCTAAAAATTCAACATACATTTTTAGGACTGTCAAAATTTTGACAGTCCTAAAAATCAACATTTTGACAAATCTTCTATTTTTTCATTTTCTTTTTTGGTTTTGACGGCGACGACGACGGGAGGCGCGGCGACGGGAGGTTGCGGTGGAGGACGGGGGAGGAGGCGGAGGAGGACGGCGGGAGGGGGGAGGGCTCCGGTCGGATAGGGAGGGTTTGGGAGGGTTTGGAAGTAGTGGGCTAGTATGAGTAAAATGTTGTATTAGTATAAGTAAAAGTTCCTCTTTAGTGGGCTACCCCAATCCTGGACTAGTCCCGAGTAAAATGTGCAGTGCCCTTATCAAAAGCCATAAGAAAGGCCTTCCTTATCCAGTACTAGTAAGAACAGAAGGGAGAAGGGAGAAGGGAGAAATATCCATATTCTCCACTCCACTCCACTTCAGTAGTAGTATAGCCGAGAGTAGGGAGTCCATTGCATGTGAGCAATAAAAGTCTGATCTGATGGCACTCCTTCTACCTTCCTTATCCTTTCTCCCCTCCTCACCCACCCACCCATCCCTTTCTTCTTCTTCCTCTTCCTCCTCTCCTCCTCTGTCCATCCCCATTGCTGCTGCGCCCTGTAAGTATTTCTCCGCTTCCCTGTTGTTGTTGTTGTTGTTGCTATTGTTGTGGATATGTGGGTTTTGTTCAGATCACCGCGCGCGCGTGAGAAACTTACTACAAGCTCTCCGTTGAACTCTCTCCATTCTCAAACACCTGGATACATAGGGACCCTGCTTCTTTACAGCATTTCTACCCAACACTGAGTTATTTCCCTTTTTGTACGTCTTTCCCAATCTTTTGGGCTTCCGGTTCTACATCTTTTGTTGTTAGTATATAAGAAAAACGTCAATGTGGTTTCTGATTCGTGCTGGATTTCTGAAGAAACTAGGCACCACGCCGAACATCATAACGAGAAGTGATCACCATGAGAAAATATGGCCAAGATTTAAGTGGTGTGAAACTAGACGCTATGCTGAAAACCAACTAATGCGATGAATGGATGCAATTTTTCGGTCTAGGGAAATTCCGATTGTGTGACGATAAAAGATATGTTACTTACTTGCCGATCGGTTTTCAAGGTTTTAAGGCAATGCCCTATTCAAGGTATTAATGCAATGCCCTATGTCGCTTGGATTTGGGTCCGCTGATGTCAATATTTTGCAATTCCAATGCCAATACCTATTTCAATTGGACATTATTGGGCACCACAAGATATTGGCAATAGAGGATCCAAATCCCTCTTGCGCATAGCTACCTTGTCTAGGAGTTTGACAATAAGGTCTGGTTTGGTATGCTGCTGGTTTCAATAATTGTCCAAAAAATGAACTAGCTTATCAGAAAGGGCTAATTTGCAACTAAATACAGCCTTGACAAACTGGCAACTTGCTATCATGAACTTTGAAATTGTACAAGTTCATACCATTAACTTTCAAGATGTTGCAACTTACTGCCTTCTGTTAGCTCAGCTGTAATTTTTGGACGCTTTTGACCCTAAAATATTTCAAATTTCCAATCTCTTCCTCCTCCTCCTCCTCCTTCCCCACCTACCCCTACCCCTAATCATAATCCTAGTCCTCTATTGTCCTCCCCACCCCCTTCCCTCACCCCCTCTTCTTGTGTCCTTCCTCCATATCTTGCCTCCCCCACAACCCTCCTCACCCATTTGATCTCCTCAACCCTCCCCTTCACGCAACCCACCCTCCTTTACATTTGTGTCCTGACTTGCCTATAGCCTCCATTCCATGGCATGAAGACAGGGTCAAAATTGTCTTTCGTCATAACCGTTTGCAAAGTAGACGATATTTTATGGTATTTAGTTGCAAAAACAAAGTTCATGGCAATAAGTTGGTAATAAATGAAGTTCATTGTAGCAAGTTGTCAATTTGACATAGTTCATGATATTTAGTCGCAAATTAGCCTATCAAAAAAAGAAGCAGAAAGTTGTTGTTATTAAACAACTTTTGTCGCTAAGCAGGAATATGCAAAAATTAAAGCAAGCCTAAGGGGTTTTATGTTAGGTGGACAGCTGGTCATAGAACTAGTTAGTTTTTTCTTTTCTTTTCTTTTTCTCTTGCTCCATAGTCGAGCCAGAGAAGTCTTGGATGAAGACGACGATGATGATAATGATGAATTCGTGATATAGTTAATAATTTCACTTCTTTTGCTTCTTTGCTGCATTTTCATACTCTGCATATTTGTTACGTTTCTGCAATGTGTCACACTCATCTCTACTTTCAAGTCAGTTTCAACAACTCCACAATGCCAGATTTTGAACTTCAAATAGTGCTATCTAACTTTCATTTGTTGGGTCAATTCTCAGCTAGGAAGATACAACAGAGAAGCCTAATTTTGTGCTCCTTTCATGGAGTTAGGATTCCCACTCCTGCTCACGTATTTGGTGGGAAAAGGTCGATGATTGTCCGAGCTTCTGCAGAGATTGACGGGAGCAAACCTGACCCTTTGCCACCATCGCAAGCTCCAGAAGGGGAGGCGGTGGTACCGGTCGAGAACCTTCCTCTGGAATCCAAACAGCAGCTTATGATGGAGCAGAAGCTGAGGATGAAGCTGGCGAAGAAGATAAGACTGCGAAGAAAGCGGCTCGTCCGCAAGCGAAGGATGAGGAAGAAGGGCAGGTGGCCTCCTTCCAAGATGAAGAAAAACAAGAATGTCTAACCGAGCAAGTATCATGCTGCTCCCTTTACTGCATTCTTCATGTTTTCTTCAATGCTTGTTGGTATGGTAACATCAGATACAGATGTATTTTTCTTGTCAGTTTAAAACCGATGCTGAGATTGGTGTAATGATTTCTCAGTGAAAGCTTTGCAAGATTTTCAGTTGTTTCTTAAATTATAATCATATTGCAGCAAGAAATTTGCTGATACCAACTTATAGTTCCATATGTTGAATCCAATTATTTAAGAATTGTTTTCAGCTTGCTCCAGAGATCTGGAGTTTTGTTTTCATGACCTTAAGTAGAATGTATTTAGATATCCTTATCAGAATCATCATGAAATATGATAATGGATTTGTCATGGTAGGTGGTCACTTGTTCACTTTCCATATTCTCTTTGTTAGTTTCGGCAACTCGGTGCACTTTCTGGTCTGTGAACATGTTAACATGTTCTTTACTATGAGCAGAAGAAGTGTATAGTTAGAAACAAAATCATGTTTGTTTTGCCTATCCTTCTTATTGGTCTTCTGATGCAACCTCACTTGCTTGTAATAGAGTACAAGGTTTATGAAGTTTCATTGTACTTAAGGGGTATTATGAGCACCATTTGTGCATCTTAGTTCCTATTGTCATGAATATATACATTATGAATCACATAAATTTTTTTAAGTACATTTTCAGTTTTCTCAAGAGATTTGGGGTTTTATTTTCATGACCTCAAGTAGAAGGTACTTATATATACTTATCAGTATCATCATGAAATAAGATATTTGGATTTGAAATTCATGACCTCACATAGAAGGTGACTCCTTGTGCAGTTTCCATATTCTCTTTGTTAGTTTCAGGCAACTCTGCAGTTTCTGGTCTGTGAACATTTTGACATCTTCTTTACTATGAGCAGAAGAAGTGTAGGGTTAGAAACAGAATCATGTTTGTTGATCTTATCCTTCTTATTGGTCTTCTGATGCAAGCTTACTCGCTTGTAATAGAGTACAGGGTTTATGAAATTTCATTGTACTCAAGGGGTATTTATAAACACCATTTGGGCCTGATAGGTCCTATTACCACAATACATACATGAGGAATCACAATTTTTTTTTTACTGGCGGTGAGTTCACAGACAGAAATAAATCTTTCTCCCATTTAATACTTGGGCTGGAATTCTGCACTGGCACCAATCTATTGAGTTTGGTAGCTGATTGACAAACAAACAGTAAGCAAAGGTATCTGATTCCTTTTCATTTATGGTGCCATTTTAGCAGGAAGGCATAGACGATAACCATGAGTGACAATTACAAGCTTGGAGTCTGATATTGTTATAGATTGCAGTATTAAAAGTTCTATTAGGCTATGCATGCTAAATTCTACTTCTCTATCAGTTAAATATTCAAGCTGTAGATGACTTCTGAGTAATTTTGCTGTTGTTGTTGAGGTATATTGCTATATCTATCTCATAGATCTCCTTGTATCCTTCCCAATATATATAACCTTGTCCACAAGGATGCTTCCATTCCTTGAGAGCCCCAGTAGCCTAATGGTGGCAACACAAATCAGTTTATTCTGGTTAGATCATATGCACAAGAACATAAAGGAATGTGATTATTATCGATTATCTAAGAAAGAAAATACAGCTCTTTGACGATAGCTCGTTTGTATCGTCTGATTCTATAAATGGCCCTTGGCACCACTAGTTGTACTTCTAACATCAGACCAGTACAATACAAACAGCATTTAAGTTACAATGTAAATCAAACTGAGCAAGACAGATTCAGTTGACCACACTTCTGTCATCTGTTTAGTCATAACCAAGGTTCGCTGAGTATTGGGATCGGCGGTTAACATTTTTAAAATATATATTTTATACATTTATGCATAATTTTAAGTATTTTTAGTGTTGTTTTTTTAGTAGTTTTGAAATTGAATGAAATAGTAGCCACCCTTCATGATCGGTTTACATGCGATAAATAACTTTTCTTCTTCTTTTTACATGCTTTTACAACATTACTATGCTTTTTTAAAACCATGTTGATTGGTCTTTTTCGGTCAATTTTGTCACGTCCTGATCTCCCGCGGTCCCGATCGTCCCCGCCGGATGCGAATCACCCTGCCATCGCTCCCGCGGGACGGTCATTCCGCTCGGGACGTGATGTCGTGCGAGTCTGGAGTTGTGCTCGCAAAAGGCAACAACGTTAGTCGTCTTGGTTATTAACGAACTGGTTGAGTTTGTAGCGGAGGAGCAGTGTTACAAACAATAGTCCATCTGAGTATACGAAGTAAAGCTCGAGGCACGAGATTCTTTGAATACAAATACATCATTCCATACATTATGTCCCTTTATACAAAAGCAGCTCAAAATATCTCGATACGGCTCAAGGCATCGACTCCATAATTTCGGGTCCTGGGGATGAGGCTCGGCTATCGCTTCTTCGTACGATCCAATACATGTGAACAAGCAAACTGATGGGGGGGGTCAGCTGTCACGCCCCAGTCCCAAAATACCGAGGGACTGGACGCGTGATAATGGCCAGCAGCATGCACCGATGGACAAACCCAATTTAATGGATCCATCAGGCATACTTAAGCTGTATTACATTAGTCAGGGTTTTACTATTCTCATCCACAGATATAAGATAACAACATCAGCAGAAGAAATATTACTACAACCAGATAAAGTAAATAAAATCGGAGAACAATCCGATATTAAGTCTGTTTACACAAGTTCTCAAAGACAGGAAATAAAGAGTTCAGTTAAACAGGAAATAGTCTAATTGCCATAAGACTGAGCATGGCGCAATAATTGTTCAGGAGAAGTCCTCAGCGATCACCTCGTCGTCAGGTTCAGGTACTGCTCCGAGTAATGCTCCTGTTCCGTACACCTCTGGGTAGATCTCGTCTGCTAAATCTGGGGACATAATCCATTCCAGGTCCTCAGGGGACATAGCAAGGTACAGAAAACACAAGCCAAATATAATGCAGTGCAGAAATAGAGAAATAACAGGGTAAGTAACTAACCAGCTAAGTGATCATGCAAGATGAGAGTTATTAATCATACTTCAGGCTGAGACTACTACAGGATCAGTGACAAGAAACCATAGCAGTGTTTTTCTCGAAGGGCCAGTACAGGTGCCAAAGCTCTGTGTCAGAGACTAGGACACTTCCAGATAACCATATATATAATATAATCAGCCTTGATATGGTAATACTCTCCCCACCCAATGTAATATCACGTCACAGATCTCAATGTTCATGTTACGCAAGATTAAAACTAATGCAGTCAGTCCTTTATCAAGATCTAAGAAATAAAGCTCAAGTTATGAAATCTATATCCTATACAGATCCTCCTTGAATAATCAGAAAGATTCTATATCATGCTTTGTGTCAAGTGTCCTGAGTATAAAGTACTTGATAGGGCAGGTACAACAGTCACAGAAATTAAAGCAAGAGAAAATGAATCAATAAACTGCAATTTATGGCAAGGTACACTTGCCTGGGTTTCCTGTTTCAATTATAGCTCGAGCTTCGGCTGGATTTCCAGGCAGTACTCCGGTTGCTGAAACAAACATCACCAACAGATCCAGAAAATATTAATCAGCTAGAAACGCCTGTCCTTGAGTCCAATTTGGAGACAAGGGCAAAAACGTCATTTTCGGGTCAAGGCGGGGTCCAAATGTGGGCCGCTTTGCACCGAAAAACGCGTCAGGGTCAAAGGTCTCAAAAACAGTCCAACTTAGTGTCAACAGGTCAGGAACGATGATACGAACCCAACGGAACTTTCAGAATTGGATTTCGAAGAGCCGTTCTCAAAATCGCTCGTCGGGTGGAGCCTGTGGGGCCCACGACACACAATTTTTCCAACGTTCTCAGAATCAAACCAAACTTGACCCACAGGACCAGCGTATTGCTACGAGTCCAATGGCGCAAGTTTCGTCTCGATCCGACGTGCGTACACTAAGTTACAGCAAGATCCAGAAAAGTCGGATACGGGACGATGTCCGCGGATACGCACTGATTCCGGTGTGCACGCACATCCGAATCAGCTTTTGCGAAATTCCGCACGTCCGTATCAACGACGCGCACGCATCGGTGAAGACCGCACGCGACCAAGTCGTCCCGTTTGGCGGGGCGTACTCGGTTCCGGGGTGAAACAGGGTCTGGTTTTTTCTGTTTTTGGATCGCGGTGTGCGATCACCACAGGACGCGATGTCCCGAGCGGTTTGTCCGGACATCGAGAGGGTCATACAGGCTACGCAATACAATTTACGGAATCGAATTCCGAGCTACGAGCAAAAAGTTGCGGGTACCTGAATTGGGCTTGAAAACAACGAGTCCTCGTGTCCGACTCGTGTCCGCGTCGCGTCCAAAAACTAGGGTTTAGGGTTTCTGGTTCCTGTGTCCGCGGCTAGGCTCCTGTGTCCGTGTCTAGGAGGCCAGAGTCGAGCCGGAGGGAGACTGGGCGGAGGCAGCCGGGCACGTCGGCGTCGGCGCTGCTCACGGAGGCGTCGTCTCAGGCGGCTGCGGCAGGTGCTCGGGGTTCGTGGCCGAGCGGGGAAGAAGCACTGGGACGCGGGGAGGAAGAAGGAGAGGTCGAGGGCGGCTTGCGGCGGGGTCTGGGCGGTGTCGAGGTGGTTGGGAGGCGCTGGAGACGGAGATCCGGCGGAGGGCAGCAGCTAGGGGAGGGGAACGGGGCCGGAGCTAGGGCACGGTGCGGCGGAGGAGGGGAGAAAGGGGCTCAGCTGCGGGTTTTATAGAGAGGAGGCGGAAGAGGGAGAGGCGGCAGTTGCGGTGGCCGGAGGCGAAGGGGCGGGGACGCGAGAGGGCGGCGGGTTCTGGAAGTCGGAGAGGAACCGTCGCCGGCGGCGGAAACGGCTCAGGCGGTCGGGTTCTGCAGAGAAGGGAAAGAGAAAGGTCACGCGGGTCTGCGGGTTGGCGGATGCGGGTTGGGCTGACCCGGCCCGACCCGCTAGGCGGTTCGGCCGGTCCGGTTCAGCTGGACCGGGTTCAGGCCGGTTCAGGCCGGTTTGAACCCGGTTCAGCCCGGTTCAATTTGGGTTTGAATAATTAATTTGTTTTTAGGCTTTTAAAATCAATCCGGGGTCCAATAAATTCCCGAAAAATATCCTATGTCTAGATTTTCATTTTACACCATAAAATATCTTTTTCATAATATTTTAATATTATTTATTATCAATTAAAAATTCTTTAATAATTAAAACACTGGTATTTAATTACAGAAAAATTCAAGAAACTTCCAGAAAATTCCAAAAAATCTAAATTAAAATTCTTTGAAAATCAGGGGGATTACAATATACCCCCCTTAAGAGGATTGCGTCATCGCAATCAAAGAATAACCGGTCAACAGAGATGACACGGTTACAAATTTTATTTGAATCACAATAAAGAAAATCAAGGTTCAGGGCTTGAACACATAGGAAAAATCATTTCCCTAAGTAGAATTTATGCAATTTCTCAAATGTGGGAAATCTAGAAAATTACTGTTTTTATAAAACCAGGTTATCTTTTCAAAACTTATCAAAAACAGTCTAGGTTATTATCAAGTTCAAAACTAGGTTATCAATTCTTAGCAAGTTAAAATTATCAGGTTGAGGTTATCAGGTCAAGTCTGGGGTCACGAACCAGCAGGCACAACTACAGAAATGCTAGAAACGAAACAACTATAAAGACTTACTCGCATTAGCAACACCATGGTTCTGCACGTCTCCCACAGTCATCGCGAAAACTTGGCCGCGTCCTTGAGGTGGTGCTCTTTGCTGTTGCTGGGCTTGCTGGTAGGGTGCTGCTTGAAGTGCCAATGGTGGCCTTGGTTGATGTCCTGCTGGTGCTGGTAGAGCTTGTTGGTTTGCCCTTGGTGCTTCTCTACGCTCAGGGCAGTCCCTCACTTCATGTTGTCTGGATCCACAACCTAAGCATAGTCCTAACCTGCGTCGGCATTCCCTGGCGATATGACCTGCTTTGCCACAGTAGTGACAAGTAGTAAGGACTATCACTTGTGATGTAGCTGCTTTCTGCTGTTGGTGAGGTCTCTTTGCAGCTTCTTCTTGTGGTGCTTTGGATGTTGCTGATGGGGAAGGCCGCTTCAAACTGGTTTCTCTCCTGGTGACGCGCTCCATGCGTCGAGCTGCAGCAAGGACGTCCGAGTATGAAGTTGGTGCGACGGATCCAATCAGTTTCTGTAGCTCGATGTTGAGTCCGTCGAAAAACTTCTCGGCCTTCTCTTCTTCTGTAGGGATCAAGGTAGGAGCGAAGCGACTCAGACGAATGAACTCGGCGTTGTACTCCTCCACCGTCATAGCTTCCTGAGTGAGACGATTGAACTTGTCCCTCAGTTCTGATCGAGCGATAGCCGGTATGTACATCTCCTGGAAGAGTCTGGAGAACTCTTCCCAAGTAACTCGGTCTGGTCCGAGTCGGGTCTCTTCGGATAGCCACCAGTGATGAGCATTGTCCGTCAATTGCATTCTGACAGCAGTCATCCAACGATCTTGGGGAAGCTCAGCTGCTTCTAATTGATGTCGTATGTTGGTGAGCCATTCATGCACTTCTGTTGGTCCCTCCTTGCCAGAGAATGTACGAGGCTTCAGTTGGCGGAAGTCTGTGATAGAGCCCGTCGGTTGTCGTCTAGCTGATAGGTTGGCCTGCTCCAGTGCATTTACTAGACTGTTCCTCAAGTACTCAGCCTCGCGACGTTGGGCCTCAGTTTGGATCTGTTGCTGAGCTTGCATCATTGCGTAGAACATCTGGAACATCTGCTGTCCGTCCATTGCTTGGCCTGGTGGGAAGACAGGCATCTGTGGAGTGAACTGGGGCGGAGGTGGAATATCATCACGCCGAAATCGAGAAGATTGCGGATCTGCTTGTCTGCTTCGATGAGTAGAGGGATCTCCACTCAATAGCGTCACTTCATCTTCTCCGTAAATGACTTCAGCACCTACTGGTGTTCTTGCTGGAGTTCCGTCGTTTTCTCGTGAATCCATTACTCTGCATCAACAATAAACTATAAAAGGCGTACAGGAGTCAAGGCAAGATGCAAATCAAAATTAGTTTGAATACGATACAGATATCAAAAACGTTTGCAAGCAAGTGGATGAGATCCTAAAAACTGATCCTATTCTTATTGCAGGCCTGTTCGGTCCCTAAGTTAAAACCGAACAATTTAGTCGTTGACCTGCATGGGCCACCACAAAAACCATGTCACGCCCCAGTCCCAAAATACCGAGGGACTGGACGCGTGATAATGGCCAGCAGCATGCACCGATGGACAAACCCAATTTAATGGATCCATCAGGCATACTTAAGCTGTATTACATTAGTCAGGGTTTTACTATTCTCATCCACAGATATAAGATAACAACATCAGCAGAAGAAATATTACTACAACCAGATAAAGTAAATAAAATCGGAGAACAATCCGATATTAAGTCTGTTTACACAAGTTCTCAAAGACAGGAAATAAAGAGTTCAGTTAAACAGGAAATAGTCTAATTTCCATAAGACTGAGCATGGCGCAGTAATTGTTCAGGAGAAGTCCTCAGCGATCACCTCGCCGAGTAATGCTCCTGTTCCGTACACCTCTGGGTAGATCTCGTCTGCTAAATCTGGGGACATAATCCATTCCAGGTCCTCAGGGGACATAGCAAGGTACAGAAAACACAAGCCAAATATAATGCAGTGCAGAAATAGAGAAATAACAGGGTAAGTAACTAACCAGCTAAGTGATCATGCAAGATGAGAGTTATTAATCATACTTCAGGCTGAGACTACTACAGGATCAGTGACAAGAAACCATAGCAGTGTTTTTCTCGAAGGGCCAGTACAGGTGCCAAAGCTCTGTGTCAGAGACTAGGACACTTCCAGATAATCATATATATAATATAATCAGCCTTGATATGGTAATACTCTCCCCACCCAATGTAATCTCACGTCACAGATCTCAATGTTCATGTTACGCAAGATTAAAACTAATGCAGTCAGTCCTTTATCAAGATCTAAGAAATAAAGCTCAAGTTATGAAATCTATATCCTATACAGATCCTCCTTGAATAATCAGAAAGATTCTATATCATGCTTTGTGTCAAGTGTCCTGAGTATAAAGTACTTGATAGGGCAGGTACAACAGTCACAGAAATTAAAGCAAGAGAAAATGAATCAATAAACTGCAATTTATGGCAAGGTACACTTGCCTGGGTTTCCTGTTTCAATTATAGCTCGAGCTTCGGCTGGATTTCCAGGCAGTACTCCGGTTGCTGAAACAAACATCACCAACAGATCCAGAAAATATTAATCAGCTAGAAATGCCTGTCCTTGAGTCCAATTTGGAGACAAGGGCAAAAACGTCATTTTCGGGTCAAGGCGGGATCCAAATGTGGGCCGCTTTGCACCGAAAAATGCGTCAGGGTCAAAGGTCTCAAAAACAGTCCAACTTAGTGTCAACAGGTCAGGAACGATGATACGAACCCAACGGAACTTCTAGAATTGGATTTCGAAGAGCCGTTCTCAAAATCGCCCGTCGGGTGGAGCCTGTGGGGCCCACGACACACAATTTTTCCAACGTTCTCAGAATCAAACCAAACTTGACCCACAGGACCAGCGTATTGCTACGAGTCCAATGGCGCAAGTTTCGTCTCGATCCGACGTGTGTACACTAAGTTACAGCAAGATCCAGAAAAGTCGGATACGGGGCGATGTCCGCGGATACGCACTGATTCCGGTGTGCACGCACATCCGAATCAGCTTCTGCGAAATCCCGCACGTCCGTATCAACGACGCGCACTCATCGGTGAAGACCGCACGCGACCAAGTCGTCCCGTTTGGCGGGGCGTACTCGGTTCCGGGGTGAAACAGGGTCTGGTTTTTTCTGTTTTTGGATCGCGGTGTGCGATCACCACAGGACGCGATGTCCCCGAGCGGTTTGTCCGGGCATCGAGAGGGTCATACAGGCTACGCAATACAATTTACGGAATCGAATTTCGAGCTACGAGCAAAAAGTTGCGGGTACCTGAACTGGGCTTGAAAACAACGAGTCCTCGTGTCCGACTCGTGTCCGCGTCGCGTCCAAAAACTAGGGTTTAGGGTTTCTGGTTCCTTTGTCCGCGGCTAGGCTCCTGTGTCCGTGTCTAGGAGGCCAGAGTCGAGCCGGAGGGAGACTGGACGGAGGCGGCCGGGCACGTCGGCGTCGGCGCTGCTCACGGAGGCGTCGTCTCAGGCGGCTGCGGCAGGTGCTCGGGGTTCGTGGCCGAGCGGGGAAGAAGCACTGGGACGCGGGGAGGAAGAAGGAGAGGTCGAGGGTGGCTTGCGGCGGGGTCTGGGCGGTGTCGAGGTGGTTGGGAGGCGCTGGAGACGGAGATCCGGCGGAGGGCAGCAGCTAGGGGAGGGGAACGGGGCCGGAGCTAGGGCACGGTGCGACTGAGGAGGGGAGAAAGGGGCTCAGCTGCGGGTTTTATAGAGAGGAGGCGGAAGAGGGAGAGGCGGCAGTTGCGGTGGCCGGAGGCGAAGGGACGGGGACGCGAGAGGGCGGCGGGTTCTGGAAGTCGGAGAGGAACCGTCGCCGGCGGCGGAAACGGCTCAGGCGGTCGGGTTCTGCAGAGAAGGGAAAGAGAAAGGTCACGCGGGTCTGCGGGTTGGCGGATGCGGGTTGGGCTGACCCGGCCCGACCCGCTAGGCGGTTCGGCCGGTCCGGTTCAGCTGGACCGGGTTCAGGCCGGTTCAGGCCGGTTTGAACCCGGTTCAGCCCGGTTCAATTTGGGTTTGAATAATTAATTTGTTTTTAGGCTTTTAAAATCAATCCGGGGTCCAATAAATTCCCGAAAAATATCCTATGTCTAGATTTTCATTTTACACCATAAAATATCTTTTTCATAATATTTTAATATTATTTATTATCAATTAAAAATTCTTTAATAATTAAAACACTGGTATTTAATTACAGAAAAATCCAAGAAACTTCCAGAAAATTCCAGAAATCTAAATTAAAATTCTTTGAAAATCAGGGGGATTACATCAGCACTTTGAAAAAAGTACTGGTGAGTATAAAATCAACGAACAGAAGCAACATTCACTAAAACCGATACTAAGTAAGCTTGTGATAAAATATTATATTACTAGTGATCTTTCTAGTTTTGCCTAGGTTCATTCCATGCAGTATAGGATAAGAGTCATGTTACATTTCTTTGAAAACATATTTGAAAGCCACTTTGCATATTCGATTCATCCAAGCATACAATAGGGGCAGTGTTCTATCGTGCAGTGTGCGGCATGTATCGTGAGCCATATTCATTTCTTAGGAACATAAGCTATCTCTAGTGGACTATTCATCTTAATTCAAGGCAGCAGTTCCATATACACGTAAAACGGACAAGTCTTATGAGCAACAATAACGGGTGATCACTTGCAGTGATTCTTACTCTCGGCCGAACGGTTATCCCTGCAACAACACACAAGTTAGCAACAATTTGCATATACATATGAGGTTCTATTTCCTGTTCGTCCCTGCATCAAACAGTTAGGTATGCAAGAAGGCTAACCTAGCATACGCCATAACTATATGATGGTCCGCGAGTGTGGATCCTCGGAATTAGCAATTGGGATGTACAAGCCCTTCTCACTAATGACGGATCGGCTAATAGCTGCTGAGACACATGGTTGCTATCCACTAAAATACGCTCAAAATAGCAGTCGGGACTCATGGTTCAGCACTACACTAATAGCCACACGCTCCTAATCGCGAGGATTCTAAGCCTCAAGGTGTTCGATTAGCCTCTCCCAGGCCGAGCGGTTCCCAGTGCCCCAGGATATCGCTCGAGAGACCCGATACCTTGTGTACAAGTTGTCAGACCAATGCATGAATACAATTCTATCAGATAAAGACTATATGATGCACATAACCATAAACAAGCAGAGTTTTCAATCAATCAATCAATCAATTCGATAGAGCCATAGCTCTTCAATCTCTTCCATTCAATCAATTTGATAGGTTCGATAGGTTTAATCAATTTGATATGTTTAATCTTCTTTCTTTTCAATCGATCGATAGGTTCAATAGCATACAGTACAAATTATTCAAACAGTTCTATCTTTAGCAGTTAGATATAAGGAAACAGGCAAGCGGAACATATTATAGGCGAGCACGATAACGATTCCATAAATATAGCATGCAATTTCTCTCTCTTTTAGTACGATATGGAACAGACATAATCTCTATTTAAGCAAACATGATAGTAGTCCTCGTATCTCCTTTTAACTAAGGATTCAATTCAATTCTATCTTTTAGCATTCAATAAGACATGTTCAAGCAGTCGTTTTTACACTTCTTATTAGCATGGTACCATGGTTCGTTCGATAGCGGTGCCAGTATAACTTAGCATGCATCATTAATTTCTATACTTAGTATGGCAATAGTTCTCTCTCTTTTAGACAAGCAATACATTCTCTAGTTAAGCATGCAGGTTCTCGTTCTATCATTCATGTGAACATTATTTATTTAGCAAACAAGCATTGCAAAAACTCATATTCATTATTAAGGCGTGCTAGAATCAGATAATGAAGTTCTGCCCACTCACCTAGATCAGTCGTCTTCTGGTTCAATAAGGAGCTCTTCAAGAAGATATCATTTTTGAGTCAGTAAACCGATATCTTTTGTACATAGTGCCAACGCGAAGTGGGGCACTACAAATTTTTTTTGCCGAATTGACCGGAAAAGAGACCTCCAATGTCGATATCGGTCAATATCGGATATCCGATCGAGACATGCCAAACCTTATCGATATCGGCCATGTCGGATCGGTATCGACCGATATTACAAACTATGGTCATAACTAGCATGTTTAGCAAAGTAATTAATCCACCCATGCAATTGGATGCTTGGTAGGACTAGTTGTAGTTTCAACTTCATTCACGTGCACAAAGAGCTGGTTTTGTGCTGACACTAATAAAAATGCTATCATCTTTACTCACAGAATCAAACTAAGTCGAAACTGCTGTTAAAATAGTGATGGACATAGAAAGCGACCAACAATTGTAGACCAAACTTATTCTTTGATTAATGTAATACCAGTCCAAATATTCTTTGATTATTACCTATGCTAATCACCTTTCTCGACATCTTTTTTTCTCTAGTTTCAATATATGTATGTCCAAATATTCTTTGATTTACATGTGATAGATAAGTTTTCCTCTTTTATATGCTTTTACAACTTTACTATGCTTTTACTCCCTTACTAATTGGTCTTTTTCATTCAATTTTCTTTGTCGAATTGACCGAAAAAGATACCTCTAATGTCAGTATCGGTCAGTATCGGGTATCGGTCGGTATCGAATCGGGACATGCCTAAATGTATCGGTATCGGCCGTATCGGATCGGTATCGGCCAATACCGCAAACTATGCTTTATCTATGGCATCAACCTAAAAGGCTATTTTAATAACTGTCTCTAAAACTAAGAACCCTAGTAATGAAAGAACAGTAGAACACCAATGTGAAACTTCAATTGAAACTTCTTTCTGTGAAATAAGTAAAACCTTGAAGAAAAGTTAAGCTTGGATGATTATATGAAACCCTAACCTATTCAACTTTGGTCGGATTGCTAAACCTATAATTTAAGCGTGTAAAAGTTACTACTAGTCTCACATAAATTAGAAATAAATCTACTTGTGAGACATGCTTATGATACAAACAACCAAGTTAAACAACCATATATATTTGAACACATGACTACCATATTTGTTACTACTGGAAAGATTCTTTTTGTTTTTCTTATCGAAATAGCTGAAGCTTGCTAAGGTCTGATATTAGCCTGATAAGATTAAATGACAGTTAGGACATCTGACTTCCAATTTCATATAGGGGGAATTTGCCCACTGGACTACTGATCCTCCATTGTACCCCAACTCCAAAGCAAGGTTCACAGTATCGTTATCGGAATAGGTATCGGACCGTTCCTATGAGTATCGGGAACGCGGTATCGGTAGTATCGGCGGTTTTAGATCGGAGTATCAAATTTTTTTTGGTATCGGAAAGTAAATAATTATTAATAAATTATTAACATTTTAGAAAATATATTTTATACATTTAGACATAAATTTAAGTATTTCAAGTATTGTTTCTTAGTAGTTTTGAAATTGAATGAAACAGTAGTCACCATTGCAGATTGGTTAACATACGATAGATAAGTTTTCTTCTTTTACATGCTTTTACAACTTTACTATGCTTTTACACCATTGTTGGTTGGTCTTTTTCGTTCAATTTTCTTTGCCGAATTGACGGAAAAAGAGACTCCCAATGTCGGTATCAGTCAGTATCGGATCGGGACATATCAAACCGTATCGGTATCGGCCGTATCGGATCGGTATCGGTTGATACTGCTAACTATGCTCCAAAGTTGTGTTCTCATAAGATGTCATGGGTCGCAGATTAAGGATTGTTGTCTGAATTTTGAATTATCAGTTTTAATCCCCGCAATAGTGAAAATGGCGTCTCACTGCCACGAGGCTCCAGTTAATCCTCAAAGTAGTCTAGTGAGGATATAATTTAATTAGTTGGATCATACACCAGTAATATTGAATGTAATTCTTTTTCTCTCTTTGGTTTAATGTGTCATGGAGATAAATGCAATTCCCTTAGCAAATCATATAGCCCCCTTTGTCCGGTGTCATCTTTAGGGAAATTTGAAGTTTGCTCCTGGGTTGCATGAGCTTCTTCACTTGAATGACCAAAGAAAAGTCAGGGTTGGCCCGTCTTCTGATAACGTTCACTCAGAACTAATTACTATCTTGACTAGGAATTTGGCACCAACTCGAAGGTTGGCGTCTGTCTAAATTCCCGACTTGAAACTTCGCCAATTCATTCGTGGCTCTTTCTCACGATCGACCGCCAGTCTCCATTCTGATCGAAGAAGGCTTGGATGGATGCGAATCATATACTGTTAAACTTTATGGTCTTTATATTTCCTACACTCAGTCTAACAACTGTTTCCATTATTCTCAGAAAAATGTTGAAGGGCCTCACAGAAGCAGAGCTAGAAGCACTTCTGGAGCGAGTAGAGGAAGAGGCTAAGTGACTGCTGGCTAGTCAAGAGAATACATTCTTCCCCTGTTGTCATTTGTATGATTCAAGTCTGTTCTGAATAGGGGTGAGCAACGGTTCGGTTCGGTCCAAACCGAACCGAATATCCAAAAATCGAAAAAATCGGAAATTTCTTTTTGCAAAACCGAAAATCGAACCGAATTTGTAAAGATCGAAAAAAACCGAACCGAATTAAATCGGTTCGGTTCGGTTCGGTTCTCGGTCGGTTCGGTTTTTTAGGTCCAAGTGGTAAGTGTATTCCAAATTCATAAAAACTGAAAAAAAAAACAAATCTAACTAAGAAAAACCAAAATTTTGTACCAAAAATAACAATAAACTAAATTTATACCAAGTGGTGAGTGTATACCAAATTCATAAAGACCGGTTTTTTATTATTATAATGTAGTGATTCGGTTTTCGGTTCGGTTCGGTTTTTTAGGTCCAAGTGGTAAGTGTATTCCAAATTCATAAAAACTGAAAAAAAAAACAAATCTAACTAAGAAAAACCAAAATTTTGTACCAAAAATAACAATAAACTAATTTTATACCAAGTGGTGAGTGTATACCAAATTCATAAAGACCGGTTTTTTATTATTATAATGTAGTGATTCGGTTTTCGGTTTGGTTCGGATTTCGGAATCCAAAATCGAAAACCGAACCGATAACTGAAATTAATCAAATGATAAAACCGAAATCTGAACCGGTTGATTAAAAACTGAACCAAATTTCAATTTCGGTCCAATTCGATTCAATTTTCGGTTAAAAATCGAGAATTGCTCACCCCTAGTTCAGAAGCAGTTGTACTAAAGTGGTGTGTATCTTGCACTCAATGGCTTTTACTAAATGATCACCCAAGTTTAGTTTTGACCATTTCTTTTTCTTTTCTGCATCTTTTATTTCTGTTGTAGTTTTTGCAGATTGGATCTTTTGCAGCTAATAACAACCCATTCTTCCAGCAAATTTGTGGGTCTAGTGGCCTACAATTTGATATTTGGGGGTTTGGGGGCTTGGGGGCGCACTTGGATCTAGTTTATGCGTTTTAGGCTACATGGCTCGATCACACTCTAGCCCTGAGAGCATCTTACAGTGAGAGAGAGCGATTTCAATCCTACATTTTTGTTTTAGTCAAAATGTGTAGCACTTGGGACTTGAGGGCTGCGATGGACTTTTATCCATATTTGAAAAATGTTAGCAAACCGAGATGCTCTTCAAATTTCAAGCGTGTCCTAACAAGTGAATAGTAATCCAACTGGGCCCACTAGTAAGGAAAAATAAGGTGAAAAAAAGATGGAGGAAAAATAGAAGATTAATTTGGAGTATGAATTTGATGTGTTATTTGAAGTGTGCTATTGTGTGCCAATGTCAAAGGGATATTTCAAAAATAGTAATTTGCACGATTTTTAAATTTTTTTTGAAGTATATAGTATGGAGTGTCCCACTTGTGGATTTTCTGACATTGTTTTATTCCACTCGTTTCTCTCAAGATTCAGAATATTCCAAGTATGATTTTGTTTGATCAAGCATTAGAGCATCCACAGTGGGGATACTCCAAACACATACTCCAAATTATTACAAATTGTGTAAATTATTATTTTTGGAGTGTTCCTATGATATTGGCACACAATGGTATACTCCAAATAAACACTCCAAATGGGTCCATTTTTGTTCACCCACAAATACTAGGGTGTTTGTTCACCCTCCAATAGAAAATGCACACGTGACATTTTTAAAGTCAAACCACCTTGGTTGGTGAACAAAACCACTTGCAAGATGGTTTTGTTTGGATAAAGATGCCACGTGTGCATTTTCTATTGGAGGATGAACAAACATCCTAGTATTTGTGGGTGAACAAAAATGGACTCCACTCCAAATTAATCTCCTCCTTTTTCTCCCTCTTTTTTCTCTTTTTTTTCTTCCCTATTTGGTAATATTTTCTCTCTCTCTCTCTTTTCCCTCTTTGTTTTTCGTTCCTGTTTGATTACTTTTGGTGCGTCCATCAATTAATATAGAGGAGTTAGAACACGCTCCAAATCTGAAGCGTCTCGTAGCTTTCTAACAATTTTAAAGTATACACAAGTGTCCGCTGCAGTCTTCAAGTGCTACAAAATTTGACTAAAGTCAAAATGTAGCACTCGAAATCTCTCCCACTGTGGATGGATGCTCTTACATCCTATGTTTCACAAACACTCTGCAATGGTGGTCCGTGTCTGTATCCGTATCCTTGTTCGTATCCATGCTCTACATGATATTTAGACACATCGTCTATAGGACTAATGTTCTTGAAACATTAATTTCACGCGTCTTTCCGTGTTTGCGGTGAAAACGTTAGTTTCATGCTGTCTTTCCGTGTTCATTGTGGAAATATTAGCTTCATGATTCTTTCTGTGTCATGGTGAAAATATGGATTCCATGATTCTTTCTTGTGTTTGTGGTGAAGAAATTAATTTCATGCTTCGTATATGTGGTGTTTCTTTAGATGAATGCCATCTTATTTTAGGAGTGGCACAGAAAGAAACATGCGAGTCAAGATTCATCTACAAATATTCCCTTTTAAACAGTCATTTACTGCTTCTTTTCGTGTGTGTTTTTTCTTGGGTTATGAGTTTTAGGATCTCATATAATATTTAAAATTTATGTTTAGTTTTTTATATTATTAAGCAGAGGGTTTGGATCTTGTCCACGGTTGGCTTAGATTGACCGTCCAAAATAGAGACATAAAACATAAATTTTGAATATTATACGATATTTTAAAACTAAACGTAAATTTTGAATATTATAGAGACCTAAAAAAAAAAATCCAACGGTCAGTCCAAGTCAATTCAGATCTTTTTTGAACAATATAAAAATCTAAATATAAATTTTGAATATTATACGAGATCCTAAAATTAAACAACTCTTTTTCTTTTCGAAAAATGTCTACGAATGTATCTAAAAAATATTAGGTGTGAATGAGAGGTGGAGTTTAGGTTCATGTATTAGATGGTGATTGGGCAACTCATCGAGTGGATATATCGTCTATAGAAATAATTTTCTTGAAACATTAAATATATATGCTTTTTTTCCATGTAAGTGGGCTTTCTTTAGATGAATGCATCTCCTTATTACTTTTTTTTTTTTAGGAGTGAAAGAATTTGGATAAAATTTCTAATATGCAAGCAAAGAAAAAGGTAGAACTAGAAAGTAAAAAACTTAGGGAGATGATTTTAGGCACGCTATAAAACACGTTCTTCCTAGAATATATTTTGTTCCCACTGATTTGTTCATCAGGATTGACATTTATCTATTTTCGAGATATAACTAATCGTGACTCATTTTACCGTGCAGCCAGCTACGAATCTCACAATTGATCAGTCGCGCCTTTGCGCGAATGAGAGACCGGAGGAAAAGAATATGTGGAAAATAGTGTTTTGGCCGGATTTTCATTTTTGTTAGTTTTTTTTTTCCTTAATTGGATGACGAAATCATCAAAAAAATGAAAATCTAATATAGCCCTTATTTCTGCCCTAACGAGATAATTGTAAGAATCGAGGCCGCATAAGACCATGAACAGAAAAACAAAAAAATAATAATAAGAGAAAGATATAAGAAATTACAAAATTATCGAAAATCAAATATAGCTCACAAAATCTTCGGAGGCCATTGCCTAGAACTAGAAACCAAATATATATATATATATATATATATAATTACCTTCTTACCTCTAGTCTGTAAAGTTCGTGTAATAAACGTGTCAAAATGTAAAGTCATTTCATATTGAATTAAGACAAGAAGATGTTGCTCTAAAAGTAACAACAACAATAACAACAAAAGGTTAAGTACAAATTCATCTACTTGCTTGATGGATCTTATCAAGCATTATATCTACTAGATGGATTAATTGATCCGCTCTAGAACTAATTCCCTTTGAAAACAATAATTTCATGTTTCTTCCATCCTTCTGTGTATGGCGTTTCTTTAGATGATTGTATCTTATTTTTAGGTGAAAGAGAAATGAAAGTCTTAGATGAAATTCGTCTATTAGATGGATCATGCATTACAAATGGACAAATCCTCTCCAGAAATTGTGTGGTCATTTTTGTGTGTATGCATCTTTTCCTTTACGAGTGGAAAAGAGGTGAATTTTACATAAATCTATAAATTCAGACTCTAAAAGTAATCCTCTAAAGAAATTAATTCGATGGAAACTAAAAGGGAGAGGTTGAAGCCCGGATTCATCAAATATGTGGTCTTGTAGATTCATCAATCCATGTTAAATGTAATGCATTCCCCTCAAAAACATTAATTCCTTCTTACACTATAGCAATATTTGTATATAATGCACTTTTCTTTGCATGAAGGCATCTTTTCTTTCTCCAGCGATAAACTTGGAAAGTTTCTTTTTTCTTGAGAAAATTTACAGAAAATTTACTGTAGCGAAATAAATTTATATTAAATTCATGTAAACGAAACAAGTTTGAAAAATTTGTAAAAAAAGCCAGAGTCCGCCAACAGTGTTGGCGGAAAACACAACTGGTGTATACGTACGCAGCCAAAAATTTAAAAAAAAAATAAACGTGGGGGAGGGGGGGGGGGGGGGGGGGGGGGGGGGACAATTTCCGCCAACTTAATTGGCGAAAATTGACCGTGGGGCCCATGTTTATTTTTTTGGTTTTGTTTTGTTTGGTTTGGTTTGGTTTGTTTACTTAGTTTGGTTTGATTGGTTTTTTTCGTTGGTTTATTTTAATTAGTTATATTTTTGTTTTATTTATTTAGTTTAGTTTAGTTTAGTTTTGTAATTAGATTTAAGTAAATTTATTTTAACGAAATAAAATTAAAATAAATTAATTGGAAAGAAATATTTAGAAATATTTTTTTCGAAAAATAAAAAAAAGTAAATAAAGAAGAAAAAAATAAAAACAAAAGCTAGTATTTATTTGTGTCCTCTAATTTTTTGTTTATTTTAATGGTTTAGTTTTTTTTTTATATGAAAAAAGAAAGACAAAGTAAAGAAGAAAGACAAATATCGGGGAATGATTTGGTTTTGATTTTGGTTTGAAATTGGGTTGGGTCTATGGGTTGGTTTAGTAGTTGGTTTATGTACAACGGCTATTTTACAACGGCTCTTTCAACGGCTCTTATTTTTTCAACATTCATATTCAACGTTCGTCTAACGATCGGTTCGAAGTTACCAATATAAACGTAGTATTTGTTTGATATCAGCATATCAAACATTGCAATCAAAATTTTTATTTTTTTTCATACGAAATTTCTTTCTTTCGACACAGGAGAAGCTCAGTTCAATATACAATCTTTGAAGCCCATTTTCTTGTTGCCATTGATCGAAGTATAACAATGCTATGCTCACTTGGTGGTGTACTAAATGGGTTAGCTTATGAAGGAGGTTTAGTTGAAGTTCTTTTAATTGATTGAAATATTTCGTTTGATAATTTACGTAATCTAATATTTAAAAAAAATTCTATTGACTGTCAATTTTTATTGGTACATATTTATCTATCTAATTGTATAAATTTAGTTAGTGAGGAGACATAAAAATTTATTCTTGAAGTTAATATACAATCAACATATATTAATATTTTTGTGACTCCACCACCACCACCACCACCACCACCAAGAATTAGTAGTGGTCATAGTTCTTCTCACCAAGTTATTTCATTTACTGAAGAAGAACATAGTGTAGATGATGGTAATACCGACGATGAAAATAGTGATGATTTAATAGAAAATATAGATGATGTACTTGATGATAATGTTGATAGTTTAAATAATTTATTCATTGGAAGAGAATTTATAAATCGTCATGCATTTAGAAGTTTTATTAGTGATATAACAATTGCATAAAAAATTTGTTGCAGGGCTACTAGAAACAATGCCAGTGGAATTATATATAAATGTAACGTTTCTAGTTGTAATTGGAGAGTGTACGCTAAAGCCATTGGCAACGGCGAAACATTCGTCATTAGTACGTAGAAAATGTACAATCTTGTTTAGGTGGACTTATAATGAAAAATTATCCATTAGCGACAACTATATAGGTTAAGAATAAGATTATTGATAAAATTCGTGATAATCAGTCGTATAGTCCATCGCATGTTATAAATGATATCTATAGGGAACACCGAATACATATTAAATATTGTAAAGCTTGAAAAGCTAGAGAAATTGCTCTATCAGAAATAAATGGTAGTTATATTGATGCATATAGTAGTCTTGAAGAGTATGCTTTTACAATCTTTGAGACAAATCCAGGTAGCAGATGTTATATAAAGACTACAGAAAATAATTAGTTTCAAAGAATTTTTATTTGTTTCAAGGCATGCATTAATGGTTTTTTAAGGGGATGTTTACCTGTGATTAGTACTGATGCTACATTTCTTTCCTCTAAATTTCAAGATATTTTATTTATTACGTGTGCTCATGATCCTAACTATCAATTATATCCAATTGTTTATGCTGTTGCTGAGAGCGAAAACACGGATTCTTGGACTTGGTTTTTAAACGGTTTGAAAACATCTTTTGAAGGTAGTTTTAATCGTGGGATACAATTTCTTTTATATCAGATAAACATAAAGGATTCATAAATGCCATGCGTGCTACTTTTCCGGAATCACCTCATTTTTATTGTATTCAATATTTTAAACAAAATTTAAAACTAGTATGTAGACTGCCTTATTTTTAACGTAAATTAGACTACCTTGCAAGATGTTATAATGAGACAGATGCGAATATTTGCTTTGAAACAATTAAGGCTGAAAATATCGATGTTTACAAATGGCTTGTTGGAGTAAATGATGAAACTCGTATTTTATCACACTGGATAACAGCTTATTCTCCTTGTCCTAGATTAGATATTAACATATCGAACCTTGCTGAATGTTTCAATAACTGGGTTAAAAACTTACGCGATAAACCAATAACAACACTACTTGATGGTATTCGAGCCAAAATCATAATACTTCAGGACAAAAATCGGCAAAAAGCTGATAATCTTGCAACTGATTATTGTCCGAAGATGTTAAATACTATGGCCAGTATCACAAGAAAAAGACACCAGCTGCAAATATTGAGTATAGTTGGTTATTTATTTGAAATACTAGATCGTGAAACAAATAGAACATATGTTGTGAACTTAGATGAAAAATATTGTACATGTTTTAAATGGTATCATACTTGTCTGCCATGTGTACATGTATGTTATGCTTGTAATTCTAAAAATATTAGCATCGAGAGTTTTTATCCAGGTATTTTTTCCAAAGAAGCATTAAGAAGCGTATATGAGCCGCACCTGGAGCCAATTCCAGTCCCTTACAACATTCAAAGTACATTGGTTATAGGCGACATTGGAGTACCAGATGTATGACGGAAAGCGGGAAGACCAAAGAAGAACCGCATCATGGCGAAGGATCAATCATCAAGAGATCTCCGATGTAGCAACTGTAATGGTTTAGGACACAATCGAAGAAGATGTACTAACCAACCAAGAGAATAAATGCATTGGCATAGATTTTCTTAGAAAAGTTATGTTTATTGATGTAATTTAATTTCTAATACATAAATTTCTCATATAACCTAGCAGTACAAGAATTTCATTCTCTGCCTCTTGCCATCCTGTCATAATTCCTACGAGGCCTTGGCCTAAGACCGAGTCTATTTCTTCTTGCTACTGTATCCTCAAGTCTCTCCCCTGGCAATGGTGCCCATGGGTCAAATTCATCAGCCTCTTGTGTCTGCACCGGCGTTGTTGGAGTCACAGATAACTGAGTAGCTGTATCAAACTGGGGTGCATCAAATATAGAAGTGGCCATCTGCATGTAATAATCCCAATAGTCACCACCAGGCTGTGAAGTCCCCTCGTCCGCCTCTTGGTCCATCTGTGGGGTACGTGCTTGTGACGTTCCCTCGCCTGCCCACTGATAAGTGCCTTGGCCCGCCCACTGGGAAGTGCCATGGCCAGACCACTGGGAAGTGCCCTGGTCAGCCTGTTGGGAAGTGCCCTGGTCAGCCTGTTGGAAAATGTCCTACTCAACCTGCTGAGGGACCTCGTCATCTTGTTGAGGCGGGCTATGTCACGACCCGCACCCGGAAATTCGGGCACGAGTGCGTGGGTACGTCCAGCCTACGCCGCAGAGTCGGCGGTAGTACGCTGTCTAGGTCAATCCATAATTACTAACTAGCTCATTCACAACAACATAGGCAAGATAATAATGAGAAATAAAACTTAAGATTGCAACTGAAAATAAATGTGACAACAGATTCAAATGTTTTAATACAGGATTTCAAAGTGAAATCGGGGACAAACCCGATAAATAAGGTGAGAATATAAATGAAAGATAGCTACTACTAGCTACTCTGCAGCAGGGGTCTCCTGGGTGGGTTCTGGCTCCTCATAGGTATCATCAGTCCCCTCATAGGGACCATAATAAGTAGGGGCAAGATCCTCATCATCGCCTAAATCAACAGATCCAGTCAGGAAAGGAGCAAAGTACACAGTGCACAACAAGATTAAACTAAATATTTATGACAATTAAATATTTGATATCATGTTGAGAAACAGCATAACAGAACATTATTATCTCAGAGTTAAAACTGTAAACAGGAATATGAGAAACAGAACTAAATGAAATAGGAAATGAAACTACAATAGCCAGCAAGAAATATAACATGACCAGAACTATCTGTGTGAACTTGTGTTTGTTTTTAGAATACATAGTTGGCATGTAGGGGTTTATAAGGCTAATCCGGCCGTCATGAACGGCTATTAAACAGGGGAAATCGAGATCCGGCTGAGGTACAGTCGTGTACCAACAGCTATTAAACAGGACAAGGGGAAGGGTAAACTACATGCCTTCTAGGTATTCTTCCACCCGACATGAAAAACAAGACAGGAACTTCCAATATTCAAGACATGAAAATCCAGCATTTCTAACACTAGGTGTAATCATCAAGGGTACATGTAAGGCAGGAAAATTAATTATCATAATATATAAAGATTAACTTGAAGTGCAGGTACTTGCCTGTTGTTTGGATCTGATTAATTTAGTTCTTGGGGAAAAAGTCCAGAGATGAGTCCAAAAGCTAAAATAGACATTATCAACACGCTCAGAAAATGTCAAATAGCTAGAAACGCCTGTCCTTGGGTCCAATTTGGAGGCAAGGGCAAAACAGCAGTTTCGGGTCAAAACGGGGTCCGCCGGTGGGCCCGCTTTGCACCGAAAAACGTGTCCGGGTCAAAGGTCTCCAAATTTACCAAACTTAGTGTCAACAGGTCAGGAACGCTGATACGAACCCAACGGAACTTCCAGATTTGGATTCCGATGAGCCGAACACAAAATCGCCCGTCGAGCGGGGCTTGTGGGGCCCACGACACGCGATTTCGTCAATGTTCTCAGAATCGAACCAAACTTGACCCACAGGACCAGCGTATCGCTACGAGTCTGATGGCGTAAGTTTTGTCTCGATCCGACGTGTGTGCACGAAGTTAGGGTGAATTGCAGAAAAGGCGGATACGGGACGATGTCCGCGGATACGCGTTGATTCCGGTGTGCACGCACACCCGAATCAGCTTCCACGAAAACTCACACGTTCGTATCGACGATGCGTACATATCTGTGAAGACCGCACGCGACCAAGTCGTCCCGTTTGGTGGGGCGCACTCAGTTCCGGGGTAAAACAGGGTCTAGTTTTTCCTGTTTTTGGATCGCGGTGTGCGATCACCACAGGACGCGATGTCCCGAACAGTTTATCCGGACACCGAGAGGGTCATACAGGCTTCACAACGCAATTTGCGGAATTAAAAACGGAGCTACGAGGTGAAAGTTATGAGTACCTGAACAGGACCCAAAAATCGGGAAAAAGCCGTGTCCGTGTCGTGTCCGACACGACACGAGAATTGGAATTAGGTTTAGGGTTCTGATTTGGGGGTTGCCGGCGGCGGTCCGGCCGGAGGAACGCCGGGGAGGCTGGGGGGTGGTTCGTCGGCGGCTGGGACGCGGCTGGTGGTCGGCGGCGCGCCGGGAACGGCTGGCCGGAGGCGGCTCGAAGGGGGAGTAGCTGCCGCGGCTGTTGGAGTCGGGGACGCCGGAGACGGGAGGAGGAGATGACGAGGAAGGAGGAGGAGGCTACCGTAGGCGGGGCACGGCGAGGCGGCCGGGCTGGCGGTGGCTGTGGCGGCGAGGTGATCTTGGTGGCGCCGGAGCGGGGTGGTGCACGGTGGGGGAAACGGAGAGGAGAAGGGGTTTTATAGGGCTGGGGCGCCGGGGGGGGTGGCCGGGTCTGGCGGAGGGGTGCGGGGGACGTGGCGTGGGGTGTGGGGTCGTGGCGTGGAGGCTGGCCGGAGCGGAGTCGTGGCGGAGCTCGCCGGAAAACGCGCAGGGGCGGGTCGTGGGGGAGAGTCGGTCGCCCGGGTCGGGCAGACGGCGGGTCGGGTCTGGCTGACCCGACCCGACCCGGTAAGTCGACTGGGCCGGGCTGGTTTGGGCCCAATGGGCCGGCTGGGTTTGGGCCGAAACAATTAATAATAATAATAATAATAATAATAAAAATAAATAAATAAATAGGTTAAATAGTTTTTAGGTATTTAAAAATAGGTTCGGGGTCCAAAAAAATCCAAAAAAATTACCCTAAGTCCAATTTTTCATTTTACACCCAAAAATGTTATTTTCATGATATTTTAATATTATTTATTACCAATTAAAAATCATTTTATTAATTAAAAACCTTGATTTTAATTACAGAAAATTTCCAGAAAATTCCAGAAAATTGGGAAAAATCCAAGATTTAATAATTTGAAAATTCGGGGGTTTACAACCTACCCAACTTACAAAAATTTCGTCCTCAAAATTTAAGAATAACTAGGCACGAAAGGAAAGGCCGAGAAATAAAATATACCTCAGGGTTCAAAAAGATAGGGGTATCGCTCTCTAATCTCGTCTTCTCGCTCCCAGGTGGATTCGCCGGGAGAATGGTGCTTCCAAGCTACGCGAACCAGGGAGATAACCTGGTTCCGTAGGACTTTCTCCGAGCGATCCAGTATCTCCACGGGTTGCTCCTGGTAAGTCAGACTTGGGCCTACTTCGAGCTCTGAGTGATCCAAAATGTGGCTGGGGTCTGACACGTACTTCCTCAGCTGCGACACGTGGAAGACGTTATGTACTCCATCCAGAGAGGGTGACAACGCCAGTCGGTATGCCACTTCTCCGATTTTCTCCTGAATGCCAAAAGGTCCAATAAATCTTGGGCTGAATTTTCCACTCCTTCCGAACCTAATGGTGCCACGTGTCGGGGAAATCTTTAAGAATGCCAGCTCTCCAACCTTTAATAGAGTCATAATCAAGCCTTAGTTCCATAATCAAAATGTTTAAATTGACTTAAATTTCATAAATTTAATTACCTCAAATTCCAAGGGCCTTCGGTGGCTATTTGCCCAATGTCGTTGCCTGTCTTGAGCCACTCGAAGTCTGTCCCTTATTTGCTTTACCTTCTCAGTTGAATCGATCACCATCTCTGGTCCTAGCAGGGCTCTTTCTCCAACGTCGTCCCATGATAGCGGGGTACGACATCTTCGTCCATACAGAGCTTCAAATGGAGTCATCTCAATACTTGCCTGGTAACTGTTATTATAAGAGAACTCCACCAGATGTAGATAGTCTTTCCAGGATCCTCCAAAATCCAGAACACATGTACGGAGCATATCTTCAAGTGTCTGGATTGTACGTTCCGATTGTCCGTAGGTTTGGGGATGATAAGCTGTGCTGAATTTGAGTTGAGTCCCCAAGCTGGCCTGTAAGCTCTTCCAGAAGTGAGAGGTGAATCTTGAATCTCGGTCGGAGATAATACTTACTGGAACTCCATGCAGCCGGACAATGTGTCTGATATATAAATCTGCCAGCTTTTCTGTAGATAGCCCCACTTTGAAAGGTATAAAATGTGCAGACTTGGTCAGTCTATCTACTATCACCCAGATTGCATCCTTTCCACTAGGTGTCCTTGGAAGTCCGGAAACAAAATCCATTGTGATATGTTCCCACTTCCACTCCGGAATGGGTAGGGGTTGAAGCAATCCTCCAGGTCTTTGTCTTTCTGCCTTGACTTGCTGGCACACTAAACAACGAGATACGAACCTGGCTACTTCTCTTTTCATGCCATGCCACCAAACATGCGTTCTCAGGTCCTTGTACATCTTGTTGGCTCCTGGATGTATAGAGTATTGCGATCTGTGCGCCTCTTGCAGGATTTCTTCTCTTATGTCTCCTTGAGGTACACATAATCTATCGCCATGCCTCAGTGATCCATCTTCATGAATTCTGAATTCTTCTACTAGTCCAGCTTGCACTTGACCTCGAAGGCTTCGCAGTCCTTCGTCCTGAAACTGAGTCTCCTTGATCTTGTCCATTAAAGTAGACTGAATCTGCAAGTTCATCATTTGGCCTTCTTTTCCTGGGATAATTACTTCAATACCTAAACTTTCCAAGTCCTCCAGCAGGTGTCTGTCCATAGTCAAGTACATCGCCATAGGATACCTGCTTAGAGCATCAGCAACTACATTTGCCTTCCCAGGGTGATATTGAAGAGTGATATCAAAGTCTTTCATTAGTTCCAGCCACCTTCTTTGCCTCATGTTCAGCTCTTTCTGAGTGAAGATATATTTTAAACTTTTATGGTCTGTAAATATTTCCACCCTTTCTCCATAAAGATAATGCTTCCATAGTTTAAGAGCAAAAATGACAGCTGCCAATTCTAAATCATGAGTTGGATAGTTCTTTTCATGGGGTCGAAGCTGTCTAGAGGCATATGCTATTACCTTCTTGTTCTGCTCCAGTACACAACCTAGACCTTTTCCAGAAGCATCACTATAAATAGCGAAACCTCCGGTTCCAGAAGGTAGCGTTAGAATAGGGGCAGAAGTCAGTCTTTTCTTCAATTCCTCAAATGCATGCTGACATTCATCAGTCCAGGTGAACTCTTCATCCTTTCTTGTTAATTTTGTCATAGGCTCAGCAATTCTTGCAAAGTCCTTCACAAACTTCCGATAGTATCCAGCTAGTCCCAGGAAACTTCTAATCTCAGCTACAGAGTCTGGAGTGGGCCAGGATTCTACTGCAGCTATCTTCTTAGGATCTACTGCTATTCCATCTCCAGTCACAACATGTCCCAAGAATTCTACTTTGTCTAGGAAGAAAGCACATTTAGATAATTTTTCATAAAGTTTTTCCTTCCTCAAAGTCTCCAATGCTAACCTCAAATGTTCTTCATGTTCTTCGGGGGTCTTGGAGTAGATCAAAATATCATCAATGAAGACCACTACAAATTTGTCTAGATATGGCTGGAAAACTCTGTTCATTAGGTTCATAAAAATGGCTGGAGCATTCGTCAACCCGAACGGCATTACTAAGAATTCGTAGTATCCGTTCCGGGTATTGAAAGCAGTTTTAGGGATGTCTTCCTTTCTCACCCTTACTTGGTGGTAACCAGACCTCAAATCAATCTTTAAAAATACCCGAGCTCCACTCAGCTGATCAAATAAGTCATCTATCCTGGGCAGGGGATACTTATTCTTAATTGTTAAGGCATTCAGGGCCCTATAGTCAATACACATTCGGGATGTTCCGTCCTTCTTGGGCACAAATAATACTGGAGCTCCCCAGGGTGAGACACTAGACCTAATGAAGCATTTGTATTCTAGTTCTTTGATTTGCTCATTTAGTTCTATTATCTCCTTCTTGTTAATTCTGTAGGGATTTTGAGATACTGGTGCTGCTCCTGACACTAGGTCAATAGAGAATTCAACTTCTCGGTCTGGGGGTAAGCCTGGGAGATCCTCAGGGAAGACATCAAGGTATTCAGAGATGATAGGTAGTGGTACTTCTTCTGTTATTAGGGCTCCATAAATTTTGTTATTACCCATTTCTCTAGAACCTCTAGCAAATTTAAATTCTGGCTTGTCAGGGGGCCTGAAGATTACACTACCTCTGTGGCAGTCTATAGTAGCATGATGTTGACTTAACCAATCCATACCCAGTATAATGTCAAAACTGGGCACTGGCATTACAAGTAGTCTAGCATACAGTTCTCTTCCACATAAGGTAATAGGACAATTGTTACAGGCATCACTAACCGGGATGATTTCTCCACCGGTAATGATCTTATAACAATTCCTAAGGGGTTTAGTGATTAAGCTATGCTTCATAAGGAAATCTACTGACATGAATGAATGCGAAGCTCCAGAGTCAAATAAAGTAATAGCTGGTATTGAATTTATAAGCACAGAACCTGTAATCACGTCTGCTGTGGCCTCAGCTTCTTCCAGAGTCATTGCATAAGCACGGCCTTGCTGCGGTGCACCCCTCTGTTGCTGCTGGTGCTGAGCAAAGCGTTGTTGTTGTGTTGGAAGTGGGGGTCCCCTCTGTTGTACTGCTGGGGCCCTGGCCTGGGCTGGAGCCTTTGGTGCAGCGGTGCGTCCTTGAGCAGCTGGACAGTCCCTCATTTGATGCGCTGCTGAACCGCAGTAGAGGCAGGCACCTAGCCTCTTCCTGCAGACTTGCCAAGTATGACCTGGTTTTTGGCAAAAGTTACAAGCAGCCGCTTGTTGGTTCTGTCCCTGAGCCTGGTGTTGGGGTGCTGGAGCTCGAGGGAGAGGACGCTGAGTTTGTTGCGGGGCCCTCTGCTGTTGTTGCTGTTGTTGTTGAAAAGGGCATTTGTTGGGTCCTGCATTTCCGGTATCTCTTTCTCGCTTCAGTTTGTGCCCCATATCTCTCTCTACACCTTGTACCACGCTCAGGATTTCCTCATAGGTGCGAGCTCGGCTGGTGGTGACAGCAAGGCGAATATCCGGAGACAGCCCCTTCTTGAATCTACGGGCCCTGTCCTCCGGGGTACGAACCATGTACTCCGCAAAATGGCTTAACCTGCTAAATTCAGCAGTATATTCATCAACAGTCAGGGTACCTTGTTCCAGTCTCTCGAATTGGCTTTCGAGAGCTTCCCGAGCCACTTCGGGGTAGAATTTCTCCTTGAATAGCCTTTTAAAATCTTTCCAGGTGATGTCGGGAGCAGATAGTTGGGGTTCATCTCTAAACCAGGTTCGAGCAATGTCGAACAGTTGCAGGCTTGCGGACTCCACTTTGAGGTCATCAGGGACCCGAGCAGTCTTCAAGAGTCTCTCGACATTCTCTATCCACTCATCGGCATAGAGAATGCCCTCAGTTTCGTAAAATTCTAGGGGTCTTAGATTCTTGAAGTCTTTGGCACTCCCTGGCCTCTTGAGTGACGTCTCCTGGGACTTAAGAGCTTCTGAGAGGCTGGTCCGCAGAAGTGCCGTCTGTTCTTTCTGGGATTCCACCAATCCCTGGAACACTCCTAGTAGCTGTGCCCCATCTAGGGTAACTGCCGGAACAGATGGAGGCGGCGGGAGTGCAAGAGTCTCGGGCACATTCTGCTCAGCTGGTTCTGATGTGCCTCCTACTGTATTCCTGGTCTGGACCATTCTGAAAGATTAAGGGATAGGAAGATCAGAATAGAATACTTGGAAATCAAAGGCGATAGGAAAAATTGAGCAGCAATGATATCAAGAATTGAAATAAGGACGCTATACTGTGAATGAGCTTTTCCTAGAATCCTCAATCTTATTCCATACCCTGTCCTAGGGTTTTACCCTATTTTAGTTTAAGACCTGCATGGGCCACCATAAAAACGTGTCACGACCCGCACCCGGAAATTCGGGCACGAGTGCGTGGGTACGTCCAGCCTACGCCGCAGAGTCGGCGGTAGTACGCTGTCTAGGTCAATCCATAATTACTAACTAGCTTATTCACAACAACATAGGCAAGATAATAATGAGAAATAAAACTTAAGATTGCAACTGAAAATAAATGTGACAACAGATTCAAATGTTTTAATACAGGATTTCAAAGTGAAATCGGGGACAAACCCGATAAATAAGGTGAGAATATAAATGAAAGATAGCTACTACTAGCTACTCTGCAGCAGGGGTCTCCTGGGTGGGTTCTGGCTCCTCATAGGTATCATCAGTCCCCTCATAGGGACCATAATAAGTAGGGGCAAGATTCTCATCATCGCCTAAATCAACAGATCCAGTCAGGAAAGGAGCAAAGTACACAGTGCACAACAAGATTAAACTAAATATTTATGACAATTAAATATTTGATATCATGTTGAGAAACAGCATAACAGAACATTATTATCTCAGAGTTAAAACTGTAAACAGGAATATGAGAAACAGAACTAAATAAAATAGGAAATGAAACTATAATAGCCAGCAAGAAATATAACATGACCAGAACTATCTGTGTGAACTTGTGTTTGTTTTTAGAATACATAGTTGGCATGTAGGGGTTTATAAGGCTAATCCGGCAGTCATGAACGGCTATTAAACAGGGGAAATCAAGATCCGGCTGAGGTACAGTCGTGTACCAACAGCTATTAAACAGGACAAGGGGAAGGGTAAACTACATGCCTTCTAGGTATTCTCCCACCCGACATGAAAAACAAGACAGGAACTTCCAATATTCAAGACATGAAAATCCAGCATTTCTAACACTAGGTGTAATCATCAAGGGTACATGTAAGGCAGGGAAATTAATTATCACAATATATAAAGATTAACTTGAAGTGCAGGTACTTGCCTGTTGTTTGGATCTGATTAATTTAGTTCTTGGGGAAAAAGTCCAGAGATGAGTCCAAAAGCTAAAATAGACATTACCAACACGCTCAGAAAATGTCAAATAGGTAGAAACGCCTGTCCTTGGGTCCAATTTGGAGGCAAGGGCAAAACAGCAGTTTCGGGTCAAAACGGGGTCCGCCGATGGGCCCGCTTTGCACCGAAAAACGTGTCCGGGTCAAAGGTCTCCAAATTCACCAAACTTAGTGTCAACAGGTCAGGAACACTGATACGAACCCAACGGAACTTCCAGATTTGAATTCCGATGAGCCGAACAAAAAATCGCCCGTCGAGCGGGGCCTGTGGGGCCCACGACACGCGATTTCGTCAACGTTCTCAGAATCGAACCAAACTTGACCCACAGGACCAGCGTATCGCTACGAGTCCGATGGCACAAGTTTCGTCTTGATCCGACGTGTGTGCACGAAGTTAGGGTGAATTACAGAAAATGCGGATACGGGGCGATGTCCGCGGATACGCGTTGATTCCGGTGTGCACACACACCCGAATCAGCTTCCACAAAAACTCACACGTCCGTATCGACGATGCGTACGTATCTGTGAAGACCGCACGCGACCAAGTCGTCCCGTTTGGCGGGGCGCACTCAGTTCTGGGGTAAAACAGGGTCTGGTTTTTCCTGTTTTTGGATCGCGGTGTGCGATCACCACAGGACGCGATGTCCCAAACAGTTTGTCCGGACACCGAGAGGGTCATACAGGCTTCATAACGCAATTTGCAAAATTAAAAACGGAGCTACGAGGTGAAAGTTATGAGTACCTGAACAGGACCCAAAAATCGGAAAAAAGCCGTGTCCGTGTCGTGTCCGACACGACACGAGAATTGGAATTAGGTTTAGGGTTCTGATTTGGGGGTTGCCGGCGGCGGTCCGGCCGGAGGAACGCCGGGGAGGCTGGGGGGTGGTTCGTCGGTGGCTGGGACGCGGCTGGTGGTCGGCGGCGCGCCGGGAACGGCTGGCCGGAGGCGGCTCGAAGGGGGAGTAGCTGCCGCGGCTGTTGGAGTCGGGGACGCCGGAGACGGGAGGAGGAGATGACGAGGAAGGAGGAGGAGGCTACCGTAGGCGGGGCACGGCGAGGCGGCCGGGCTGGCGGTGGCTGTGGCGGCGAGGTGATCTTGGTGGCGCTGGAGCGGGGTGGTGCACGGTGGGGGAAACGAAGAAGAGAAGGGGTTTTATAGGGCTGGGGCGCCGGGGGGGTGGCCGGGTCTGGCGGAGGGGTGCGGGGGACGTGGCGTGGGGTGCGGGGTCGTGGCGTGGAGGCCGGCCGGAGCGGAGTCGTGGCGGAGCTCGCCGGAAAACGCGCAGGGGCGGGTCGTGGGGGAGAGTCGGTCGCCCGGGTCGGGCAGACGGCGGGTCGGGTCTGGCTGACCCGACCCGACCCGGTAAGTCGACTGGGCCGGGCTGGTTTGGGCCCAATGGGCCGACTGGGTTTGGGCCGAAACAATTAATAATAATAATAATAATAATAATAATAATAATAATAATAAATAAATAAATAGGTTAAATAGTTTTTAGGTATTTAAAAATAGGTTCGGGGTCCAAAAAAATCCAAAAAAATTACCCTGAGTCCAATTTTTCATTTTACACCCAAAAATGTTATTTTCATGATATTTTAATATTATTTATTGCCAATTAAAAATCATTTTATTAATTAAAAACCTTGATTTTAATTACAGAAAATTTCCAGAAAATTCCAGAAAATTGGGAAAAATCCAAGATTTAATAATTTGAAAATTCGGGGGTTTACAGGATATCCATATGCCAAACATGAGGATAGTTTCTACGAAGACGTGGTTGTCGTCGGCTAACTAAGACTTGAGGATAATCTGGTGGAATATGTAATGGAGGGTTGGGTGGAGTCAGAAATGCTTGCACATCATCCAAAAATGATCTTACTGCTGTGCTTAACGAGTCTCTCACTGGATGATTTTCACATGCTACATTCAAATTTGGAAGCTAAAATATTAAGTAGAATCCAATTAATTCATAATAAAAAAACTATGGAGACAAACTTTTTTATCAATAAAATACGTACCTTCTCCATTACATGTTGATACCATTCACGATAACTAGCATCATCAACGGCCCGATATTGGAATCGCAACTCCTCATATTGGTAGGATCGGTTACTGATAAGAGGAGCTCCCCACCAAGATCTATAGGCTATATCACCTAATGCTACATCATTTAAACAAATATGAGCGTTTAATTTCATATAATTTAAAAAAATGATTTTGTTCAACTTTTTAAATAACTTACCCTCATCTATAAAGTCTATTAGTTGAGACATCTGTACCACGGGCTGTGTCTCCAATTCCACTGTGGAATTATTTTGCTTGCTCTTTTAGTTTCACTCCCTTTACTACGATTTAAACATGGTGGCTCATCGGGAATCTTTTATTTCACCCAGAATTGTCGCATAACGCGATCAGCTAGATGATACATGATTTCACCGTCGAATATCAGGAAACAACTATGGACACTAAGGTCATAGGCTGTTGTTTGTATTTCAGTAGGATTATGCTCAAGCCGGTACGGACAGTATGTCACCTATTTTATGACAAAAAATTATAAGATAATGGTTATAATGACTTTATAAAATAATAATACAGATATTTTACCTCGTTATACTTCAGTGTATTAAATTTGACCCGGTATAAAGAGATAACCGCATGTTCACAGTGTACTGGATCTGCTGCATCCGTAGTCCACCGTAAAGCTGACGGAAAGACACCAACGTCGGTATTAATGCGGGAGACTGGCCTACCAATATGAAAGTGGTCGTAGGACCAAACCTATAAAATATGACCATATGATATAAGTGCATCTATTTTCAATGTAAATGGAATTAAGTAAAACTTTTCATATAATATAAGTGCACATATTTTCATACCTGTATTAATGTCGCACAACCACTTAGATTTACCTTCGTTGCATTCATGTCTTCAAATTGTACAAAATCTGTCATAGAACTATATAAATATGCCAACACTGACGCTCCCCAAGCGTGGCGCGTAGGTGCGGTCAGGTCTACCAAAAAGGGTAAAAAACGTAAATCAACTAAATTGGATGAGTCTGGAAACAACATTTCGCTTAATAAACTTAGCAAGTAGGCTCTGGTGCAAGCAATGACCTGAACAAATGATAAAAATATTATATGCATTAAATTCAATTAAAAATATACTACATAAATAATAACATAAGTTGCAAAAAAAATCATACTTACCCGATCCTCATCAACTGAGATAACTTGATCACCAATATGATCTAGGTGCAAAAAGTAATGACGGAGCCACGTAAACGTCACAAGATTTTTACTACGTTTATTACGCGGTGCCTCCACACTTAGGTACTTTGTAATCATAGTGTCGACGGAAATTAATTTATCAAATATTATAGGTTCACCCGTAATATGTAAACCTAAAATATTTGCCACATCTGCTAGAATAATACTCATCTCTCCGAATGGTAGCTGAAAGGTATTTCGTCCGGGCCACCAACGCTCAACTAAACTGAAGATTAAGTCTCTATCGTGTTGCATAAAATATATCTTGTCAACATAATAAAAGCCAAATATTTTCAACAGTGCCACCTAGTGGTCGATCAACCTCCAATACCCAAGTCTGTTATCGTGACGCCACGAGGCATGCTCCCGACACCATTCATTATTAGTATAATCGTATTACTATATATGAAAAACATAGACGATGTTATTAGTAGACATGTACAAAATATCATTCATATTTATTTACACAATTATATTTTATTGTACCTTCCCATAAAATACCAAAGTAGATATATGTTTCACACGTTGCTGGATTATTAAATCCGTAGTAGGGCCTCCAGAAATACGTCCGTCGTTTTGGCTGTCCATCTGTATAATTATGGTTGTCAAAAAACAAATGTTGGCTGCACGTAATTTTGCACATTACATAACTTATATTTAAAAAATAAAAACTAACATCAAATTATTGCATATACAAATAAGAGTATAAATGAAGAAGAATAGAATAAAGACCTTCAACAGTAAGGATTGTTGTGCTCACAAAGACTGTTGTGTCCACTTACAAATGAGAGAAAATTAAGGCTGCTCAAATTGCTGCTACGTGATCACAAGGAATGCTGTAAATGATCGTAGTGCACTCTCTTCTTCTTCCTCCTTACATTCTGTTTTTCTTCCTCCTTCTCTTCTTATAGCTCCCACCTCGCACCAACTTCTTCTATGTTGTACTCCTCTCTCTCCTCCCCCACGAGACATGTCCCTTCTTTCTTTCTTTTTTTTACTCTCACGTCTCTTCTTCTTTTTTCTCACTCACGTCTCTTCTTCTTTTTTCTCACTCACGTCTCTTCTTCATTTTTCTTGTCAAGTCTTTTCTTCTTTTTTTCCTGTTAACTCATGTCTCTCATTAGTCATTATTGTCTCCTTGTTAAACCAAATCGAGGAGTATTATCCCCTTCTACGTGAACCAATTCCTGAACCAACATCAATCCATAAATAAAAAAACCAAAACAAACCATAATTCAAAACAAAACTAAATAAAAAAATTAAAATCCAAAACAAAACTAAATAAAAAAAACTAAATAAAAAAATGTTGGCTGAAATTGTTGGCTAAAAAAACTAAATATAAAACTAAATAAAAAAAACTAAATCAAATAATCAAACAAAACCAACTAAAACAAACCAACCAAAAAAAACCAACCAAAACCATCCAAAACAAACCAACCCAAACCACCCAAAAGAACCCGCAGGCCCCCACACCCAAAATCCGCCAACTATGTTGTCTGAATTTGGGTGTGGGGCCCACGGATTCTTTTGGGTGGTTTGGGTTGGTTGGTTTGTTTTGGTTGGTTTAGTTGGTTTGGTTTGATTATTTATTTTGTTTTATTAGTTTTTTTCATAATAGACATAAAATAATTAATTTAAATATTTCTAAATTTTTTTTGGAGATCGAAACATCGTTTTAAATCTGTGGGCCTCCACATCCAATATAAATTTATTTCACTACAGTAAATTTTAAATATTCAAAAATAATATTACCGAAAGTCAAATTTGGAGGTCGAAACATCGTTTTTTGGCGATTCTAAAATTTTTCAAAGTCCATCAAATGGTGAAACAGTTTATCCTATAGTAATTTTCCATACGATCATTTTGGCACAAACTGGGCCTTGTTTCGATCTCCCAGTCAAAAGTTATGATATTTTAAAGTTTTAAAATTTATATTTTTGCCTGTAACATTTGCGTCTTGTTTCGGATAAATTTTTTTTCTACATGATATGTGTTACTCTCGTCGAAAACATACAAATCGACTTATTATTTAGCGAAAAACGATTTCAAAACAAGTAGTTATGGCCGCTCGAAGTCTGCTCGACGGCAGACGTAATAGTCTTACGGCAGATTTTTATTATTATTATTTTTTTAACGTCTGTTAACGACGAAAAAATTTACGATAAAAATATAATATTTATAAATATAAACGTCCAATTCATATTGATATTTGTTTCGTAATTTTTTAAACTTTTATGCTTTAGATGGAATTTATACAAATTTTGATGCTTTGGAAACAAATTTCTGAAAAAAATATTTCTAAATATTTCTTTCCAATTAATTTATTTTAAGTTTATTTCGTTAAAATAAATTTACTTAAATCTAATTACAAAACTAAACTAAACTAAATAAATAAAACAAAAATATAACTAATTAAAATAAACTAACGAAAAAAACCAATCAAACCAAACTAAGTAAACAAACCAAACAAAACCAAAAAAATAAACGTGGGCCCCATGGCCAATTTTCGCCAATTGAGTTGGCTGAAATTGCCCCTCCCCCAATTTTAGCCAACTCTGTTGGCAGAAATTGGCGGTGGGGCCCACGTTTAATTTTTTTTTAATTTTTTGGCTGCGTACGTGTACACCGGTTGTGTTTTCCGCCAACACTGTTCCCAGACTTGTTTCGTTTACATGAATTTAATATAAATTTATTTTGCTACAGTAAATTTTCTGAAAAATTTATGAGGATAGATGGTTCCTCACGGAACCTATGTCCTTTATTCTTCTCTCTTCTTTCAGTACGAAAATTTATCAAGACAATAGTTCTACTCAAAAGTATTATGGTTTATTTTATCTATATTTTTGAATTTTTATGATATTATTTTTATTCTAAAATACAAGAATATTATCACAACATTGATTTTTTTTTTACTTTTATGTTCTAACCAAACACAGGAAAAGAAATAAAATGATCTTTCTTGAAAAAAAAATTATCAAACAAAAAAAAACGTACATGATTCTAATATTTTTATCATATTAATTCCCTTACGAGCAGATATTATTCAGTGGTACAGATTCACCACGTAGGAGTGGTGGATGGTGAGTCCATCAAAAGATATAATGACACGTGGTAATATCTTGTTATTTTTTGTAATAATATCTTAATGATATTTAACAATTGTTCGATTAGTTTTTTTAAAATATTATCATATATCATTATAGTATCGGAAAATTGCATACAGAGCAACAAAAATCTAACAAATTCCACTGAAAGTATAGAATTTAAAAAAAATCATATAAAGCATCATAACGCCCATACGAAGGGTGTCACGCCCCAATAGCAAAATGTCGAGGGACTGAGCACGTGAGCAATGGCCAGCAACACGCACCGATGGATAACCCAATTTAATGGATCCATCAGGGCATGCTTAAGCAGTAGTCTAGCAGTAATATGTACCAGTCTCAGGTATTTCTAATCTCATCCACAGAACAATACAGATTAATGCCAGAAATATTAAAATGGAAATAAATAAGCAATATTAAATAAGGTTATCTCGGGAAACAAATCCGAGAATTATTCTGTTACATTTAAGAAGAAAGACAGAAAATAAAATACTGAAATGGAAATACTGTGTATATGAAGCCGGTGCTCAGGAGAAGTCTTCTGCCACTATCTCGTCCTCTGCTCCTGGTTCTGCTCCAAGGAGTGCTCCTGTACCGTACACCTCGGGGTAGATCTCTGCGGCTATACCTGGGGACATAGTCCATTTCAGGTCCTCAGGGGACATAACAAGGTACAGAAAATACAAGCCAAAACATATGCAGTGCAGCAATAAAATAAACAGCAGGGTACATATGTAAACCAGCTAGTGATATGCAAGTGAGAGTTTTAGTCATACCTGGGGACATAGTCCACTATCTCGAAAGGTGCCATCTGAATGCTTGCCTGATAGCTGTTGTTGTAGGAGAACTCCACTAAATGCAGGTGATCTTCCCTAGATCCTCCAAAGTCCAGTATACAAGATCGCAGCATATCTTCTAGGATCTGAATTGTGCGCTCTGACTGTCCGTCTGTCTGAGGATGATAGGCAGTACTGAACTTGAGCCTGGTGCCGAGACTCTCTTGCATGCTTCGCCAGAAGTGAGATATAAATCTCGAGTCTCGATCTGATACAATACTAACCGGCACTCCATGTAATTTTACGATCTGACGCATATATATGTCGGCTAGTACTTCCGTGGATTGTCCAACTCTGAACGGCAAGAAGTGAGCCGACTTAGTGAGCCGATCCACGATGACCCATACTGCATCCTTTCCACTAGGGCTTCTTGGAAATCCAGTGACGAAGTCCATGGTAATATGCTCCCACTTCCATTCAGGGATGGGAAGCGGCTGCAACATACCTGCAGTCCTTTGGTGCTCGGCCTTCACCTGCTGGCAGACTAAGCATTTTGCCACAAATCGGGCAATCTCCCTTTTCATTCCATGCCACCAGTAATATTGTCTTAGGTCCCGGTACATCTTGGTTCCTCCTGAATGAACCGAGTAGAGGGAGCTATGGGCTTCTGTCATCAATTCCTGCCTTAATTCTCCATTTGGAACACATAGGCGATTTCCGCACCTTAATGTTCCGTCCTCGTGGATGCGAAGTCCCGTCTGCAGGCCTGCTTCTGTTCTTTCTCTCATTCCGAAGCATCATTAGGCAAAGCTTCCTTGATTTTCTCCACCAGCGATGACTTCACTTCGAGGTTAGCCAGCAAACCATTTTGTCCAGGTAGAACAACCTCTATCTGAAGATCTTGCAAGTCTTGTAATAGTTGAGGCTGCTCCGTTAAGAAATAAGCCGAGGGTTTTCTGCTGAGGGCGTCGGCTACAATATTTGCTTTCCCCGGGTGGTACTGCAGATCGATGTCAAAGTCCACCATCAACTCAAGCCAACACCTTTGCCTCATGTTGAGCTCCTTCTGTGTATAAACATACTTCAAGCTCTTATGATCAGTGAATATCTCGACCTTCTCTCCATACAGATAATGTCTCCAGATCTTCAATGCAAAAATCACTGCAGCTAGCTCCAGGTCGTGCGTTGGGTAGTTCTTCTCGTGGACCTTCAGATGCCTCGATGCATAAGCGATAACCTTGCCATGTTGCATCAAGACACAACCTAGTCCACTACCGGACGCATCACTATAAACAACAAAATCTCCTGACCCTGAGGGAAGAGTCAAGACTGGTGCTGTTGTTAGACGCCTCTTTAATTCTTCAAAGGCATTCTGGCATTCTTCCGTCCATATGAACTCCTGGTCCTTCCGTGTCAGCTTAGTCATCGGCTCTGCGATCCTTGAGAAATTTTCTACGAACCGCCGGTAATACCCAGCAAGTCCAAGAAAACTTCTCACTTCTGCAACATAGGTAGGGGTAGGCCAGGTTTCTATAGCAGTGACCTTTTCTGGGTCCACAGACAGTCCTTCACCCGAGATAATATGCCCTAAGAATGGCACCTTGTCCATACAGAACTCACATTTGCTGAGTTTGGCATATAGCTTCTCCCTTCTCAAAGTTTCTAACACAATTCTAAGGTGTTCCTCGTGCTCTTCGTGGTTCTTGGAGTAGACTAGGATATCATCAATGAACACCACCACGAACTTATCCAAGTACTGATGGAAGACCCCGTTCATCAAACTCATAAATACGGCAGGTGCGTTGGTTAAACCAAACGGCATAACTAGGAACTCATAATGTCCATACTTAGTTCTGAAGGCCGTCTTTGGGATATCTTCCTTCTTCACCCTAATCTGGTGATAATCGGATCTAAGGTCAATCTTTGAGAATACCTTAGCACCACTCAATTGGTCAAACAAATCATCAATGCGTGGTAATGGGTACCGGTTCTTAATAGTTACAGCATTAAGGGCTCTGTAATCGATGCACAACCGTACAGATCCGTCCTTCTTGGGTACAAAAAGTATAGGTGCTCCCCAAGGTGAAACACTGGGCCGGATAAATCCTTTCTCCATAAGGTCGTCAACTTGTGTTTTCAGCTCCACTAACTCCTTAGGTGCTAGCCGATATACCGATGAAGTGATAGGTTCGGCTCCTGGAGTTAGGTCTATTGTGAATTCTATCTCCCGATCAGGTGGTAAACCTGGAAGATCGTCGGGAAACACATCCACAAATTCCGTTATGACTCTTGGGTAACTTGAATCTTCTTCTACAGTCAATACCCTAAGAGTTGGCTGGACCCCTTGTTCTACAGCTCCTCGTAGAAATTCAAACTCAGGAAGGCTAGGGGGTCTAAATATCACTTTTCCAAGCCGGCAATCCAGCGTCGCATGGTACTGACTTAACCAGTCCATACCAAGTACAACATCGTAATCAGGCATAGAAAAGATCAGGAATTGGGCTCGCATCTCTCGGCCACATTCTACTACCGAACATGATCTACAAGTATCACTAACCGGGATAATTCCACCTCCCGTTAGAATTCTTTTCATCTTCGAGAGAGGTGCGGTAGCTATTCTATGGGTGGCTACGAAGCTAGCAGCAATAAATGAATGCGAAGCTCCAGAATCAAATAATGCTACAGCAGGAATTGAAGCTACTAATATGGTACCTGCTATCACTTCGCCTGCAGTAGCTTCCTCAGTGACTGCTAGTGCATATGCCTGACCTCGTCCCTGAGCGGGACCCCTTTGCTGACGAGCTTGTTGGAACAATGCTGCCTGAGGTGGTAGAGGTGGCCTGGCTCCTCCAGGCCCTGTCTGAGTTGCTCCCCCAGCTGGAAGAGCTGCAGGTGGAGCTGGTCGATTCGGAACTCCCTCTCGACGTTCCGAACAGTCCTTTGAGAAGTGTTGTCCAGATCCGCAAACCAGGCAGAGTCCCAGCTTGCGTCGACATTCCTTTTCAATATGTCCTACCTTGCTACAGTAATGGCAAGTAGGCAGGTTCTTAGTTGCTGCTCTTGGAGGCAGGCTCTTCTGGGGCCGTTTAGCAGATTCCCCTGGTGATGACTTGGACGGTGCTGAGAAAAAGGGACGTTTCAGGCTTGATTCCCTCCGAGTAACGCGCTCCAGCCGACGTGCTGCAGCTAGGACGTCGGTGTAAGAGGTGGGCGCGACCGATCCGATTAACTTCTGAAGCTCGAACCTGAGCCCATCAAAGAACTTTTCCGCCTTCTCCTCTTCGATAGGAATTAGCGAAGGGGCGAAGCGGCTCAGGCGAATGAATTCGGCGTTATATTCCTCCACCGTCATGTTGCCCTGGATCAGGCGGTTGAATCTGTCTCGGAGTTCTGACCGAGCCACAGCAGGGATGTACATTTCCTGGAAGAGTCTGGAGAACTCCTCCCAGGTAACCTGATCATGTCCGAGCCTTCTTTCTTCGGACAGCCACCAATGATGTGCGTTGTCCGTCAGTTGCATCCTGACGGCAGTCATCCATTTGTCCCTTGGTAGTTCGGCGGCCTCCAACTGATGCTGTGTGTTTGTAAGCCATTCATGCACTTTAGTTGGTCCTTCCTTGCCCGAGAAGGTACGGGGCTTGAGTTGACGGAAATCTGTAATAGATCCCGTCGCTGGCCGCCTATTTGGTGGGTTTGCATGTTCCAATGCTGCGACTAGGCTGTTCCTTAGGTTCTCGGCCTCTCGGCGTTGGGTCTCCTGTTGGATCTGTTGTTGTGCCTGCATCATGGCGTAGAACATCTGGAATATTTGCTGGCCGTCCATTGCTTGTCCTGGGGGAAAGACAGGCATCGCAGGGGGAAACTGGGGAGGAGGCGGGATGTCATCACGCCTGAACCTGGAACTTGGCTGGCCAGTTTGATTGCTCTGGGAGGATTGTCCTCTGGTATCTGGCATCGTTCCAGCTTCGCAGGTAAACCCTGCTTCAGTCGGTGTACCCAAGGGGGTCTCGTCACCACTTCTGGGATCCATTTCTCTGCATCAAAAGGAAACAATGAGAACGCACAGAGGAATCAAAACAGGAAGCAGTTCAAGCAATTAAATTGAATTCGACATAGAGTTCAAAAATGATTCAATAAATGGATGAGATCCTATAACCTATCCTATCTTGTTGCAGGCCTGTCCGGTCCCTAAGTTGAAACCGAACAATTTAGTTTGGACCTGCATGGGCCACCACAAAAACTATGTCACGCCCCAGTCCCAAAATGCCGAGGGACTGGAGATACATGGCAATGGCCAGCAGCACGCACCGATGGATAACCCAATTTAATGGAACTATCAGGGCGTACTTAAGCTGTAAATAAGGTCTACTACACAAGTCACACTAATCTCATCCATAAAGATAAAGAAATAAACTGCATACTGAATGGAAATAAGTAATAACAACAAATCACAGCAAGTCAGTCGGAGCAATAATCCGACTTAAGTCTGAAATAACTGGCTCTATAGGCCAGGAACAAAAGATATAAACATGAAATAAATAAATGAGTACTGGGACAGGCACTCAGGAGAAGTCCTCGGCAGTCACCTCGTCTTCAGTGTTTGGTTCAGCTCCAGCAATAGCTTCAGCTCCGGTCCCGTATACCTCGGGATACTGCTCCTCAGCTAAACCTGGGGACATAATCCATTCCAGGTCCTCAGTGGACATAGCAAGGCACAAAATAAAACAAGCCAAATGAATAAGCAGTGCAATAAATAAATGAACAGCAGGATAAACTAAGTAACCATCTATGTGATATGCAAATGAGAGCAACACTAGTACTCAGGCTGAGACCGCTACAAGCTCTGTGTCGGGGAGCCGGTAGCAGTAATAACACGTAAAGGGTCTAGCTCTGCTGGAGAGTCTACAACCTCACAATAATAGTAGATATATATGTAGAACAGCCTGTAGCCTGTGTATCTCTCTCCACCCAATGTAATCACGCAAGCCATGACCATAACGTCTCATGTCCATGTCAGCGGGATTATAGCTAATGCAATAAGTCATACTGTCTATAACTAAAATAACTCTGTCAAGTCCTGTATCCTATACAGAATCACCACGAATATCTCAGGAGGATTCTGTCCATGATAGTGTCAAGTGTCCTGGGTTGTAGGGTACTTGATAGGTCAAGTATAAAAGTAAGGGAATCGTAAATCCATCTCTAAATGACGAACCCAACACCGCGTACGGTGTTGGCACCCGACTATGATCGGACACTAGGTACGTCACGCGTTTCCTAGGTCAAGAAGTTTAAACAAGTTTATATGAATTTACACAAGACATTCAGCAAAGTAATATTACAGGAATTATGAAAATAAAGACTGCAAGTTTGGCAAGGTGCACTTGCTTGAGGTTTGGATTCCACTTAGGTCCTGGTTTCGAGAATTTCCAGAGATGTATCTGAAAGCTGAAATAAACAGTACCATCACGCTCAGAAGGTGTCAAACATCTAGGATCGCCTGTCCTTGGGTCCAATTTGGAGACAAGGGCAAAAACGACAATTTCGGCCCAAAATGGGGTCCACCGATGGGCCCGCTTTGCACCGAAAAATGTGTCAGGGTCAACGGTCTCCAAATTCACCAAACTTAGTGTCAACAGGTCAGGAACGCTGATACGAACCCAACGGAACTTTCAGATTTGAATTCCAATGAGCCGATCACAAAATTGCCCGTCGAACGGGGCCTGTGGGGCCCACGACACGCGATTTTGTCAACGTTCTCAGAATCGAACCAAACTTGACCCACAGGACCAGCGTATCGCTACGAGTCCGATGGCGCAAGTTTCGTATCGATCTGAAGTGTGTACACAAAGTTAGGGTAAATTACAGAAAAGGCGGATACGGGGCGATGTCCGCGGATACGCGTTGATTTCGGTGTGCACGCACACCCGAATCAGCTTTCGCGAAATCCCACACGTCCGTATCGACGAGGCGCACATATCTGTGAAGATCGCACGCGACCAAGTCGTCCCGTTTGGCGGGGCGTACTCAGTTTCGGGGTGAAACAGGGTCTGGTTTTTCCTGTTTTTGGATCGCGGTGTGCGATCACCACAGGACGCGATGCCCCGAACGGTTTATCCGGGCACCGAGAGGGTTATACAGGCTTCGTGACGCAATTTACAGAATCGAAATCGGAGATGCAGGGTGCAAGATACGAGTACCTGAAGGGGACCCGAGAAACCGAGTTTTGAACTGTGTCCGACACGCGAGTTCGTGTCCCGCTGTGTCCGGCCTAGGGCTGGGCTGTGTCCGCGTGTCCGGGGCTCTGGGATGAACTGCGGTGGCCGGGGAGGACGCTGGTGGCTGCGGGGCTTGGTCGGCGGGAAGGAGGTAGTCGATCGGGGCCGAGCGGTGCCGAGGGGAGGTCGGCGGAGATAGGGGAGGCCGGCGGCGGGAAGAGGGGAGAAAGGAGGAGAGGTGCTGGAGAGGGGGGGGAGCTCTGGACGGCGGGTTCCGGGCACTGGCGGCTGGGGGAGGAAGGACGGCAGGTCGAGGTGGAGAGGGGTCGCCGGAGATCGGGTTCGCCGGAGTCGGGGTAGAGTTAGGGTTTGCGGTTTGGGAAAAAATGAGGCGGAGGAGAGGTGAATATATAGGTGGCGTAGGCGAGGGTGAGGCCGGGGCGACGTGGACGAGGGGGAGGACGACGTGGTGGCTCTCGCGGAGGGGAGGCGACGTGGTGGCCGAAAATCGCGGCGGCGTCGGAGTTTTCGGCTCGAGCCGAACGGGGGTTGGGGGTGATGGAGGCGGGTCGGGTCGGGCGCGGATCCGGGTCTGGCCGACCCGCCGACCCGTTAACAGGGGGCTGGGCTGGGTTCTTAACGGGCTCGGCCCACTGGGCCGGGCCGGCCCAAAAGATAAAAAAAATCGAATAAAAAATAATAATAATAATTATTAAAACAGTAATTAATTAATTAATTATAAAATAGTTTTTAGGCTTTTAAAAATAGGTCCGAGGCCCAATAAAATTCCAGAAAATTATCCTAAGTCCGGTTTTCTATTTTACACCATAAAATCATATTTTCATTTCATTTTAATGTTATTTATTGGCAATTAAAAATTACAAAATCACTACAGGGCCTATGTAAATTCCTGAAAAATTGCATATTAATTCCAAAAATTGATTTTAAAAATCTAAAAATTTTAGGGTGTTTACATGTACACAAAGTTAGGGCGCGCTCCAGAAAGTACGGATACGGGGCGATGTCCACGGATACGCGTTGATTCCGGTGTGCACGCACACCCGAATCGACTTCTGCGAAATCCCACACATCCGTATCGACGACGCGCACGTATCTGTGAAGACCGCGCACGACCAAGTCGTCCCGTTTGGCGGGGCGTACTCAGTTCTGGGGTGAAACAGGGTCTGGTTTTTCCTATTTTTGGATCGCGGTGTGCGATCACCACAGGACGCGATGCCCCGAACGGTTTATCCGGGCACCGAGAGGGTCATACAGGCTTCGCAACGCAATTCACAGAATCGAAAACGGAGCTACGAGCAAAAAGTTACACGCACCTGAAGGGGACCCAAAAACCAGGGTCGAATCGTGTCCGACTCGTGTCGGACACGCGGATCGAATCTAGGGTTAGGGTTAGGGCTTCCGGCGGATCTCAGGCGGTGGGGCGGCCGGCCGGAGGCGCTGGGGGCTCGGGGGCGCGGGGCGGCGTCGCCGGGGACGGCTCAGGCGGATGAGCGGCGGAGGCGGGGTAGGCTGGAGCCGGAGGCGGCGGCTCGGGGCTGCTGTGGTTCGGAGGCGGGTCGGCCGGCGGAGTAGAGGAGGAGGAAGAAGATGGAGGAGGCTGTGCGGGCGGAGGCGGTGGCTGGGGCGGGCAGCGCGGCGCTGGCGGGGCGAGGCCACGGCGGTTGGCGGCTGCGAGCGGAAGTCGACGGCGTGCGGCGGAGGGGTGCGTGGTGGTGGAGGGGTTCTGCCGAGAGGGGGGATTTAAAGGGTGGCCGGAGGCTGGGGGGGCCGAGATGGGCGGCGCGTGGGGGGGTCGTGGCGGTGAGGGGCAGGCCGGAGCGGACGGCGCGCCGGGCGGGGCGGCGCACGACGCGGGGAGGGCTGAGACGTGGGAGGAGAGAGGGTGCGGGTCGGGTTCGATCGGGCGGACCCGACCCGATAGAGGATGGGTTGGGTTTGGGTTCGGGCTGGGCTCGGTGGGCCGGGCCCAGTGGGCTGGGTTTAATTTTAAAAATAATAATAATAATAATAATATCCAGTAATTATTTAATAAATTAAATAAATAGTTTTTGGTAATTTAAAAAATAGGTCCGGGGCCCAATAAATTCCAGAAAAATTGCCCTAAGTCCAGTTTTTCATTTTAGATCCAAAAATATTATTTTCATAATATTTTAATATCATTTATTATCAATTAAAAATTATTGAATAATTAAAACCCTGTTTTTAATTACAGAAAAATTCCAGAAAAATCCAGAAAATTGTGAAAAATCCAGTTTTTAAAATTTTGAAAAAAAATCAGGGGGTTTACAAAGGGCGTTTTACAATTCCCAATATTTTTTTATTTTTTCGTCTGGTTTCCGTCTGCTGCCGTCAAAAATATATATTTATATATTTATATATATATATATATATATATATATATATATATATATATATATATATATAGTATAAAACTTTCTTTGGAAGGATGTTTTTTTAGAAAAAATGCCATTATATATATATATATATATATATATATATATATATATATATATATATATATATATATATTCGACAGTCTCTCTCTCTCTCTCTCACGTTCCGCTCTCTCACTCTCTCCCTCTCTCACCCTTTCCCTCTCACGTTCGCTCTCTCTCTCTCTCTCTCCCTAACACTCTCTCTCTCTCTCTCTCTCTCACGTTCCGCTCTCTCACTCTCTCCCTCTCTCACCCTTTCCCTCTCACGTTCTCTCTCTCTCTCTCTCTCTCTCTCTCTCTCTCTCTCTCTCTCTCTCTCACTCACTCCCTAACACTCTCTCTCTCTCTCTCTCTCTCACTTTCCGCCGTCTCCCGCAAGGCCGGCCACCAGACCTCAGCCGAGTCCTGGGGCACCGGCCACGCCGTGTCCCGTATCCCCTGCGTCCCCGGCGGCGGCACCCACCGCGCTGGCCAGGGCGCCTTTGGCAACATGTGCCATGGCGGTCGCATGTTCGCACCCACCGAGATCTGGCATCGATTGCACCGCCGCGTCAACATCAACCAGCGTCGCTTCGCCGTCGTCTCCGCCTGAGCGCTGCTTACCTCAATTTATTTGGATTTTATATTCCTAAATATAATAAGAATATCTCAATGGATTTGGATTGGATATTCCTACATATAATAGGAATATGTCAATAGATTTGGATTGGATACTCCTATCTATAATAGGAATGCTAATTGTGGGTTTGAGGCTATATATAGGTGTCTCCTGGCCCTAAAATATATCTCTCTCAAAACAAAAAATAACAACAGGGAGAGAAAATTAGACAAGAGTGCCATTGCAATATTGGAGAGGAGAAAGAAGGATTGGAGGCCGTTTCGAAGAAGGAGATCAGTTTCAGATATTTCTCGTTATCTTTCTTCTTCGTGGTTATAATCTATTTTCTGTTCCAAAAGAGTTATGGTGATCCATTTGGATCGGTGAGAAGTTTGTAAGGAGTCGGTGTATTTCTTATTCCATTAGTGGAGGCTTTTTAGGGTTGGACTCCGATCGTCCTGTGATTTTTTCCGCAAGAGTTTTTCACGTCAAAAATTTATATGTCTGCGATTTGTGTTTGGCATTTTTGGTTTGTGCGTTTTGCTCGGTTCTCTCGCAGGTACTCTCTGGTTTGGGGAACAGTTTCCACACTTTCGTTCCCAACAAAGTGGAATAAGAGCCAGGTTCTAGAATTTCAAAAGGGTGTCAGGAGTTGATGTCACGCCCAGATCTCTCGCAGGCTAAATCGGCCGTCCTCGCTACGCGAGAATCATCGTGCCAGCGCTCCCGCGAAATGATCGCTTTGACTCATTCGGACGTGATGCCGAACGAGTATGAGCTACGCCAGTGCAAGGCCGTGGTTCATTGGCTGGCGGTAAGAGTTCTAAGCCACAGAGTCGCACAGATTGTCCGAGTGCAGCGGAGTGATGAACGCATAAGCGATCGATAACAAGTTCACTGAGTCGACAATATAGCGGAAGCATTGTATAAAACAAGTTAAAATAAAGCAACTCTTTATTGATATAAATAAGTGTTACATGTGACGCATGGCCGAGATTACAAGTCGCTCAAGCCTTTCTCTCTGAAACAGTATAAGCGTGCCAAGTGGCTACAGTTATGGAATGATTGTACATGCGATGTTCAGACGATGTTCCAACATTATGTCTTGTATATGTGCTTCAGTTTCGGATGCAGCTCTCCAAGGCTTCAGAGTGGACTCCTGGCCTTAGCACGCACGAAGGAGGCATCCGCACTGAACGAGGTTCTTCCGCACCCTGTAAACGATCTGGTGGATTATCAGTACATTGAATGCACTGGTGGGGAGGCTACTCGCCCGCTCAACAAATCCAAACACGTAATATAGGTTTCATGCACCAACTATTATGTTTTCTAGTTGCCTTAGGATCAGTTTTATGGCATATTGAATAACCTAACTCGTGTGGCAGTACGCCGTGCGACATGAGAGAAAATACGGTGAGACTTACCAACTTACCATTTGTCCTTCCCTGTCCGAGGCAAACCAATGTTAATTCAAGCACGAGCATTCATAATGAAAACCAAGGCAATAGCATATGCAAACACGAGAGTCATTATATCATAATCGTTTAGGTGTTCAGTTGTTCTTTTGATGTGATGCAATGACTCGCACACAGATTGACGCTAAGCGAGGATGACTTAGCTATATGACATGAGTCACTGACATAGCCATAAAGGACCTAGTTAATGACGAGGATGGAATGCAACGAAAGTACGTGAGGTGCTACAAACCATACCGTCTAAGAACGTGAGACTAAACGTGAGTTCCATCCGGAACGGAACGGTCCCAGTGCCCCAGTGACCGCCCGTGGAACGATACCTCGTTTCCGAGTTGTCCGCGACATGCAATTATTGGTCTTTCCAATTTCACGAGATACACAAGAACACGAGTACACGAGATACTTTAATCATGATTCTTTGTTTAGTGAATAACTTGCCTTGATGCATTTCCCCTGGGGCGAAGATTGCCTTGGTGACCTAACGGTCCCGGATACTTGCAGGTTCATTCTTGCACGAAACGACTATTAGATAGTCTTTCGAGGAGAACTATATGAATGCATGACAATCACAGTAATACACAATTGAGGCATAGTTTATGCGACAGCATCGAACGAGGCAATATACAAGCAGGCAAGCATATATTTGTATAAACATAATCATTCATGTTTAGCTCGGGCCCGAAGGTAAGCCGAGGAGTAAAACCGTAAAGGACTTTCCGAGCGACATGAGTCTAGGGTAGCATGCGAGGGTCTGAATATAAGCAATATTTTATTTCCATGTTCTAGCACAAGCAATACTAGTTGGAATTATTCCCTTAGCTAGGTGCGTTGAATTCTTATTAGCATGCAGGGGATGATTCACCTAGAGACTAGCATGTATCGTTCCATATTTTATGTGTGCTGACTAAGCAAAGATAACTTCACCGTAGCCACCCACATTAGCGATGATTCGCCTCGATTGAGCGATACGTCAAGCGAGCCTCTGAAAGCCTAAGCCGGATTCCTGTAGGGACAAGTATGGATATCCTTTGCCTCAAACGAGTATTCTCGCCTGAGCAAAGCTGGTCAGAATATTGCATTTTTTGTTGTTTGAATTGGCAGTCCGCTTGAACGGAACGGGATGTTACATTCTACCCAACTCAGAAAAAGTCTCATCCTCGAGACTTACTGAGGATAAGCCATACTAACGCATTATGGAATCTATCCCAAGCGTAACAATCTTGATTAACGATCTAGGGCTGAGGCAAACCTATACAAGTCATTGTACTTGTTCATTTGGATATTCACTTGCACAAGCATTCGAGATCAGCATATCGCGAGTCTGGATCGTACACGTATTCGTAGCGCTCCAAACACATGCACGCCAACCAACTTAGCGATAGCGAAGTCTTAGCACTCGAGTTTCACATCTTCTTGAATCTTGGATCGTGCATAAGTTCAAGGAGTCCCTCAAACATATGCATTCAACCAAACTTAGGGATAGTGAAATCGGATAAGCTACTTGCATAAATCATAAGGGTCTGCACAGGTCGGCACAAAGTGTCACGACCCGATTTCGTAGAATCGTTTGAGGCGTCCCTCGAATCGTGACCGCCGTACGGGCCTGGGGTTGTGCCCGCACAAGGCTTTAATAATTTGCATAGCAAGCACATATTCAGAGTACGCAGATAAATTGAAACACAGATTAAAACATGGAAAAGTTCTCTTTATTGATAATGAACATCTATTATAAACTCCTGAACGAGTCAGCTAATTTGCTGCACGGGCTTACAAAAGTGTTGACTCAAAATGAGATAGCAGTCCTGTACATTACATCCCTTTATAAACTTCCAAAATTATAAGGACCTCCAGGCTGGAAGACGGCTTTGCCACGAAGCTGCATTGTATATAAAGTTGCAAGCTCCTTTTCTTCAAGTACTTCAAAAGCGGCGCGGTCAGGATGCGCCAACAGCTGGACTGGATCGGGAAGACGACTTTGGCTCCTCGCTCGGTTCGCCTTAGTGCGGAGAACCTGTTTCAATGAGGGTCAGTATGTCGAAACATACTGGTGAAGGCGAGCTAACCGAACTATACCAATCAACACGTTATTTTAATGAAGCATGCATGTTTTTGTGGGTTTCTATCTTGCCTTAGTTCATTTACAAGTAAGCAACATATAGAATTTACTGAAATGAACGTGCCACCGTTCGGTGGATTTTACCTGACCGTCTGAATCACCTGCACAATACTTACCATGCATTCCCTGCCACGAAGACACAAGTTAGTTTGCAACAGGTTTAAATATACAAGAGATCACTGGCGTGATGCCATAATGGACATAGTCAAGGACAGGGATAGCATGGAACGAGAACACACGATAAACACGATAGCACACGATGTATTACAAACTATCCCCTCCAGCACACAATGACTAAACACGAGTTCCGTCCGGACCGGAACGGTGCCAGTGCCCCAGCGACCGTCCGCAGAACTATACCCTTGTGCACAAGTTGTCCGTGATCGAACAATACATTTTTCTTAAATAATCAGTTCACGTCTTCGAGGTAACACGAGTACAAGACATATCAATAATTGTTAAATATTCATGCACTATAGGCAACACGAGTACGAGACATGTATTTGCACAAGACAAGCAACAATTCGTGATTTATTTCTAAACGAACAAGCATGCAATTTAGTATCCGTTCGTTAAGTTTGTTGACAAGCAATATAGTCCAAGCCTATTCTCTTTTATCTTGGTATCTTTTATTATTACTTGGTATCGTTTGATCAGGGCAAAGGAGAATGCAATATTTTAGGGTGTGAAGCTTGGAAGCAGGGCTAGCTAATCGGGTTGGCAGCCACTCACTTAGATGGTTAGAAGGAAGAAGGAAAGAGGCGCTTCACGACTCTGCTCGCAAGCCGCCTACTGCTCGTTCACCTGCATTACGAACAGCTCGATCAATACTCCTTCCTCTCTTTCAAATCTCGGAATTGAAGTGCAGTTCAATGAACGAAAATAATGAAAACCATCAAAACCGTTCAAGGAAAACAAGCAAATCCAAAACCAACTCAAAGCACGAAAGCAACAAGCGACAACGAAATCCGAGGCAATAAAAGATAGCAGCGGAGAGGTCCCTCCTGACTCTGCCGCTAAGTCGATCCCGGGGGCATGGTCCACTGAATATGGGAATCGATTCCGAAGAAACAAATTCATAACGAGGACGAGTTCTTGTTTCAATCTATCCCGATCGAACGATATCGTCTTGTGTTTCTTAGCCGCGCTATCCGCGCCGGGAGAACGGGGCGCTACATCCTACCCAACTAATTGGAAGTTTTATCCCGAAACTTAGAATAGAACCTACCGTTAGGGATTATTTTGTTGGGGACGACGACCATGAAGGTTCGGACAGGAACTAATAGCATGGCCTGGATCGCCACAAGCGAGACATAACCCAAGTCTTTTGCGGCAATATTTCCTAATGTGCCCACGCCGTTTGCAGAAGTGACAAGTTTTGCTCAAATCTCCATTCTTCTGACCAGCATTATTTGGGCGCTTTGTGGCAGTATTTTCTCTCTCGTTGCTTTGGCGTTTGTGACTGGATGTATGCACAGCGCCGGCAGGAACATGAGGATAGTGTGGTTCAAGTGATAGGGCGTGATTCATGACTTCACGCATTGTACGATACTGATGAACGACTACGTGCGCATGGATGTCAGGGCGTAGTCCACCTTCAAACCTTCTAGCTCGACTCGCTACATCAGGTAAATAGGCCCTAGCGAATTTGAGAGTCGGTTGAATTCGGCGGAGTACTCTTTAACTGTCATGCCATCTTGCCTCAGTTGTACGAACTCGTTCTCCATTTGACGTTGTACTGGAGGGGGTACAAACTCCTCTTCGAACGCGGCACGAAAAGTCGTCCACGAGATTGCCTCCTCTCCGTGATCAAATTAGAGAGATCGTCGATGCACGTCCCACCAATCGTGCGCGTTGAGGCAGAGCTGTAGTTGCGCGCAGGCGACGCGCTTCTCTTCGGGGACCTCTAGCAGAGCGAAGTGATCTTCAAGTTCGGCCAACCAATCTAGAGCTACGACTGGGTCCTTAGTCCCGTTGAATGGGGTGTTGCAGTCTTTCTTGAAGTTGCCAAAGTCGAAGGCAGTCACGTCCCTCGGCCTTAGAATTTGCGGAGTCTACTTCAAGCACGGGTTGTTCCACTGGAGTCGTTGTTGCAGCGGAATGGTTGGAAGCCAAAGTCTGAACGATCTGTTGTAGGGCATCCACCTGCTTCTGTTGGACTAAGAATCGAGCGTCTATATTGTCTTGAAACTTGAGCTGACTCTCCTCCGCCCGCTTCTCGGCCCGTTCATAGCGAGCCTCGTCCCTTTGTTGGTTTGCCTCCAACATCCGCAATATTTGCTGGATGGGATCGATGCTTGGCACGGCTCGCTGGCTCTCTGAACTTTCCGAAGTGCCCAAACTACTTTGTTGCCCTTGGGTTTCGTCCGGTGTTTGCGCTGTGGATTGCGCTGGTGCCATTCCTTCAAAAGAAGGTAAATTATATTAGGATCATAATGTATTATGGACTTATTGCATGAACGTATCTCATTTTGGCCTAGCGAGTTCAAGAGTTCGCACAGGAATTTGATCGTTAAAGGAACTTTTCCAGTGCGAGAGTTTAAGGAACTTGAATCTGTGCTCTGATACTATTATGTCACGACCCGATTCCGTAGAATCGTTTGAGGCGTCCCTCGAATCGTGACCGTCGTACGGGCCTGGGGTTGCGCCCGCACAAGGCTTTAATGATTTGCATAGCAAGCACATATTCAGAGTACGCAGATAAATTGAAACACAGATTGAAACATGGAAAAGTTCTCTTTATTGATAATGAACATCTATTACAAACTCCTGAACGAGTCAGCTAATTTGCCGCAAGGGCTTACAAAAGTGTTGACTCAAAATGAGATAGCAGTCCTGTACATTACATCCCTTTATAAACTTCAAAATGATAAGGACCTCCAGGCTGGAGGACGGCTTTGCCACGAAGCTGTATTGTATATAAAGTTGCAAGCTCCTTTTCTTCAAGTACTTCAAAAGCGGTGCGGTCAGGATGCGCCTACAGTTGGACTGGATAGGGAAGACGACTTCGGCTCCTCATTCGGTTCGCCTTAGTGCGAAGAACCTATTTCAACGAGGGTCAGTATGTCAAAATATACTGGTGAAGGCGAGCTAACCGAACTATACTAATCAACACGTTGTTTTAATGAAGCATGCATATTTTTGTGGGTTTCTATCTTGCCTTAGTTCATTTACAAGTAAGCAGCATATAGAATTTACTGAAATGAACGTGCCACCGTTCGGTGGATTTTACTTGACCGTCTGAATCACCTGCACAATACTTACCATGCCTTCCCTGCCATGAAGACACAAGTTAGTTTGCAACAGGTTTAAATATACAAGAGATCACTGGCTTGATGCCATAATGGACATAGTCAAGGACAAGGATAGCATGCAACGAGAACACACGATAAACACGATAGCACACGATGTGTTACAAACTATCCCCTCCAGCACACGATGACTAAACACGAGTTCCGCCCGGACCGGAACTGTGCAAGTGCCCCAGCGACCGTCCGCAGAACTATACCCTTATGCACAAGTTGTCCGTGATCGAACAATATATTTTTCTTAAACAATCAGTTCACGCCTTCTAGGCAACACGAGTACAAGACATATCAATAATTGTTAAATATTCATGCACTACAGGCAACACGAGTACGAGACATGTATTTGCACAAGACAAGCAACAATTCATGATTTATTTCTAAACGAACAAGCATGCAATTTAGTATCCGTTCGTTAAGTTTGTTGACAAGCAATATAGTCCAAGCCTATTCTCTTTTATCTTGGTATCTTTTATTATTACTTAGTATCGTTTGATCGGGACAAAGGAGAATACAAGATTTTAGGGTGTGAAGCTTGGAAGCAGGGCTAGCTATTTGGGTTGGTAGACACTCATTTATGCCATGCCCCAGTCCCAAAATACGAAGGACTAGAACACGTAAGCATGCCAGCCGCATGGATATGGCAACTCCAATATATGAAAACCAAATCCACACGTACGCTGTAATATGGATATCAATCCACAAGTGGTATAAACATATGTCACAAGTCACAGGGTAT